>JAZKJV010000879.1:0-600000 GCA_037367405.1 Ottelia alismoides
TGAATGGGCTCCAAAATGGAGCTGCAGACTCCTGGGAGGTCCTTCTAACGGACTGGATGGCTCGGATTCGCCGGAGGAGCGTCGTGGTGCTGGCGCGAAGGCGGCGGAGCTTCACGCTCCAGGTATCTCCGGCGAGGGATCAAAATGGCCCTCCAGGTGCTTCAAGGGTCTTTGACCTGCAAAAAGTGGTGAGAAGGCCCAGGGCAAATTGCATGGGCCTCGCGAGGACCTAATCTAGGCGCGAGAGGGAGTGAACGTCGGTGGCCGGAGGTGCGCTCCGGCGATGATGCTTGGAGTGGCGAAATACGTGATGGAACTTGTAATTTTTTTGGGGTTTTTGAAGCTCAAGATACCAGGATCTAAATGCATGAAAGAAATAAGCGGGGTGGTGCCCTCGATGGCCGGAACCAGAGGAAGACAAGTACCTCGACACCGGCTGTTGGCGGAGGTGGTGGAGGCTCCCTCGACTTCGCACGCCTTGGCTGAAGGGCTGGCGATGGAGCTGTCACCTCCACGGAGCTCAGGAGCACGATGGTGGCGCTGAAGGGTGGACCAAGGGGACTCAACCGAGGGAAGGAAGTGAGGGGTTGGTATATGAAGGGAGTTGAGGGCGTGACTTCGAGGAGGAGTCACGGGCGAGACGAGCAGATCTAAGGGGATCTAAGGAAACGGCGATGGAGATGGATCAAAGGGGCACAACTTCCATGAAGGAAGCGGCGGCAAAGGAGGGACGAGTCGGCCTAGGAAAGTCCACCAAGGCGGGCAAAAACCTAGGCGCGACAGTGCTACAGTGGGCGAAGGACGACCAGTTGACCTAGGTCAACTGGCGCCTTCTCCTGATTGGTCCACGTGGACCAATCAGGAAAAATCCCCTAAAAATGTCTTATTAATTTAATAAAAAATAGAAATAGGCTGAATTAAATTATGGTTATAACATGAAAAATGTTTAATTTTTTATGTAGTATTTTATTCTGATTTTTATTTATTTTTATGAATTAAATTTTTATAGGTTCATATTTAAACCTCTTATAGGTATAATACCTATATATCTTAGTATTTTATTTTTATTTTTTGTATTTTTAATTTATTTATTTTTGTTTATTATTTTGTAAAATTACGAAATGCTTATATATACACAAATATATTTTTATTTTAATTTTCTGATATATTTTATACACTTAATAAAATGAAAGTGTTATTTATATAGGTATAGATACATGTATTATACCTATGTATTATAATATATACAAGTATTTTTATTTGAGTTTTATTTGTGTTTTTATTCTGATTTTAATGTACAAAATTATTATAAGTATTAATTACAACATTATAAAAATATAAAAATATAAAAATAATGGATAAAGAATAAATTGAATATTTTATTCGGTACACTGTACAATGTGGGTTCAAAACTCAACTTTCAAACCGTAGCTCTGCCAAATGCGAAACCACCACCATTGGATAGATTATTTTATTCTATATACAATTAAAGGTGAGTATGCTGCATTTGGATTTGTTAGTTGTGAGATACGGGTCTGGGAAGTTGGGATTCTGGATTTTTATTCAGACCATAACTTTTTGTCTGTGCATTATTTTTCTGTGAAATCAATTTTGTATTTTTCTATATAAAATTATCTACAACTTTCATGTACAAAGTTTCTTTATTTGATGTATAAAAAGTGGAACCAAAAATAAGTCCCAAAAAGAATAAAGAATGAAGAAAATAACATAGGTATTTGACCCTTATCTCCCCCTACTTTATTCCTGGTCGACCTATTCATCAAGATGCCTAGGTCTCGGGGGTTTTGGGTCATAAATATTTACAATATTTTATTCTTTTTCTTTTCTTTATTTATTCTATAATTTTGGCTTTAATTACAGTATTTTATACACTATTGTGATGCACATGCATGGATGCTAAGATGGTGATTTTAATGCTATTTACGGGCATTTGCTAGGGTTTTTGGTGCCAAATGATAGAATAAGGATGATGAAATGTGGATTCATCATCCCCCTATACTTTACCTTTGCTAGTCCCTAGCAAACACTTATGCAATAAGTGCAAAAAGAAAAGAAAGGAAAGAAAAAGAAGAAAATTGGATAAAGTTTAATTATCAAACTTGTCTTTACAAAATCAAAGTTTGGAGCTTAAGTCGGACCTTTGGAATTTTAGTGCGGTCGGAACCTTAATGAGAACCAAGTTTGAAATCCAACAGTCCTTGAGAATCCCAAAACTCTGTCCAAGTCTCCTCAATAGCCAGATCAGATATATTTCAACTCATACGCAAACTCTTATGACTATGAATCTGACTCGTACAGTGTAAGTGATATGTAGCTCCCCACCTCAGAAGTGACAAAGAAACAACCTCCCTCAACCTGGTAACTCTAATGCCTCGGTCTAGCAACTCTTTCCTCGAGAAGCGGGGTATTCCCTTCTAAGTTCAAGTGCAACCCCGGCTCAAGAAGAGGGGATAGAAGTATAGAGTTTTGGAAGCTTAGCCAGTGTAGCTAAGTCTCCCGCTGCAAGCTTCATGAGATGTAACATGGATACCATAAGCTTTGCTTTATTTGACTATGTACACTCCGGTGGGGTTATTAAATTTTCAATCCGACCCACCACTTTTTTGGAGTTTTTTTTTTCAAATGCATCTGTACAACATATCTACATGGTGCAGCGTATATACAAGAAATTTTCCTCTCGAGCCAGTAGACTATCCCTCTTTTGAAGCTTTATTGCAACCCACGGCTTCTGTCTTTAGCCTTCATCACCACTAGACCAAGTTGAGGTGCACTTCCTTCACTAGAAGAAGAAGAAGAGAGGTTCCGCCTAGAAAGTACTACCCTCATATGCTACCCCAAGCCAAAGGAAACTGCCTCCTCACCACCTCATCCGTGGAGAGCTATGTGAAAGGTGCAGGTGTCCAAGTTAGGTCATTATCAACAAGAGTCGTGCGTGTGCTCCGAAATACTCTACTTAGGCAGTCAAGAATCCATTGAACCAAGTCCCGTGATCCTCAAAGAATTAAGTCAACTAGACCTGAAGTACCTCAAACCTAGGTCCTATAAGGTTCCTGTTATTAGGTAAATTATAAGGTCCAATCAATCTCCAATCTCCGGATTTTACTTAGACTTGTTCAATATTCAAACTCAATCCGAAAAATGCTCATGCCATGCAAGAAATATTTTTGTGCTGCAATTTTCAAGATTTTGAACTTTTTATGGATTTTTGAAAAGATGATACATGCGTATGCAGATGCATTTTTTTTTGTATTTTTCAAAAAGATTTTTCAAATGTTTTTGGATTTTAATTTTGCAAATGTTTTTGGGCTTTTTTTTTTGAAAATAAAAAGATTTTGGCTGAAAAATAGGTTAAAATATGTACACGGGAGTGCTTATATTTACAAGAAGTGGATTTTAAGAATTTACAGGGTAAGTGGTCAGTTTTATACACATATATAGGTAGTGGATTTTGGTGTGATGTTAGTATTCCTCAAACTTATTTGACACAAGGTTTTTCAAACAATTTTTGAAAACTATAGTCCAAAATAATTTTTACAAACATTTTTACAAACATGTACACTCATTTGAAAATCATTTTGCAAAGGCTTTCAAAACAGTATATATAGGTTTTTCAAATATTTTTGCAACCATTTTTCAAACCATTTGCAAATCATTTTTCAAATCTTTTATTTCACATAAAGAAAATGAATTTTACAAATCACACATTTTTACAAAGGTTGAAAACATGTAACAAAATATTTTCAAAATAGTTTTCCATAGATGTTCACAAAGATTTTCAAACTATTTTTCAAACATTTTGCAAAAAACATTTTCACCTGATTTATTAATCAGTATATACACAAAGAATTTGAGGAATAACCATATCTTCTTATTAAGGATTTTTAATGAGTTTTAAAGAATTATTAGCCATATTTATTAGGAAAATACGAAAGTACGAGTTATGGCTAAAGTATATACACAGTATATACGACCCCCCTATACTTAGCTTGAGCTATGCCCTCATAGATCAGAGAGAAAAGAGAAGACATAACTCGTACTAAGTATAGGCAAGTCTAAAGAATAAATGAACGAATGAATGAACCAATGAGAAGTTGACCGTCCCCCCTATATTTAGGATCAAATAATCCTAAGTATAGCAGACTGTACTCAAAGCAGGGAGGGTCAAGGGTGGGAATGAACAGATCGTACTCAGATTGTCTCCCCCTATACTTAGGGTAAGAGATCCCTAAATATAGACAAGAAGAGGAGACAATGGAGAGGATCAAAAAGAATAGAGAAACTCGGGGTGCACACCCCCCCTATACTTAGGACAAAGTACGTCCTAAGTATGGAAAACTGTCAGCAAAGGCGGCACCTTTTTTTTGATGAAAGAATGATATGAACAGATGATCTGTACAGCGGCAGATGGAGTTGATCACCATGTATGAGATGCAGATGATGAGAGTTAAAGGACACATCTCATACCAGAAGAATGGGGGCAACGTCAATGGTCGGCGGATCCTGATCTAGATATAGCTTCAGGCGTTGACCATTGACGCGGAAGGTAGAGGAAGATGACGGTTCAGATATGTCGATGCTGCCATTGTCATGTACCTTCCTAACCACATACGGACCTTTCCACTTGCTCTGCAATTTCCCTGGGAATAATTTCAGCCTGGAATCAAACAACCATACTCTCTGATCTGGCTCAAACTGTTTATGGCTGATATGCGAATCGTGCCATGTCTTCACTTTTTCTTTGTACTGTAGGCTATTGGAAAAGGCTGTATCTCTCAATTCCTCCAGGGCTGCCAATTCTGCTCTTCTCTGGTCTCCTATACTCTCGGGATCCAAAAGCAACTCAGTGACTGCCCAAAAAGATTTGTGCTTGATTTCCACTGGCAAATGGCACGGCTTGCCATAGACGAGACGAAAGGGAGATGTCCCTAATGGATTTTTGAAAGAGGTCCGATAGGCCCACAAGACCGAGTCCAAAAGCTGTGACCAATCCTTTCGGTCTGGGCGGACAACTTTCTGCAGGATAGTCTTTATCTCCCGATTCGATACTTCAGCAAGACCATTAGTCTGAGGGTGATACGGCGTGGCAACCCGATGGTCAATGCCGAACTCGTCAGCAAGGGCCCTAACCTTGTCATTGATGAAATGAGACCCCCCGTCAGAAATCAAAACTCTAGGTACCCCGAACCGTGAAATGATATTTTTCCTCAAGAATTTACACACGGTTTTCGCATCTGCGGCTCGGGCGGGGATGGCCTCAACCCATCGACTGACATAATCCACAGCGAGCAAAATATGCTCGAATCCCTGACTCTTAGGAAATGGGCCCATGAAATCAATCCCCCATGCATCAAAAACCTCACAGAAGTGAATGGGTTGCATGGGCATCATGTCTCTCTGTCCGCAGGTTCCCATTTTCTGACAGTCAGTACATCCCTTCACGAACTCATCAGAATCCTTGAAGAGAGTAGGCCACCATAGGCCGGATTGAAGCACCTTTTGTGCTGTCCTTTTTCCAGAATGATGTCCTCCTGCCTCAAGCTTGTGGCAGTATGTGAGGACGCTATGCTGCTCTTCTTGAGGAATGCACCTCCTCCAGATACTATCCCCTCCTTCATGATAAAGGACGGGATCCTCCCAATGGTAAAACTTGGCCTTAGCTAGGAAGGTCTCAAGTTTCTGCCTGGGCCAACCCTGAGGGACTGTCTTGGCGACAAGATAGTTTACAAAGTCGGCATACCACGGGAGTGAGGTGACGGCCAAGATCGCCTCATCTGGAAACGTCTCTGTGATAGGTGCGTTGGGCTCAGATTCCTCAAGATCCTCCAATCTGGAGAGATGATCCGCCACTACATTCTTGACTCCAGGCTTATCCTTAATCTCAATATCAAATTCCTGGAGTAGAAGGATCCATCTGGTGAGACGTGCTTTGGCATCCTTCTTAGCCATTAAATACCGGATGGCGGTGTGATCAGTGTATATGGTAACTCTAGATCCGAGAATGTAAGATCGATACTTATCAAGAGCGAAGACTACGGCCAGCATTTCTTTCTCAGTCACAGTGTAATTCTTTTGAGCAGCATCTAAGGTCCGGCTGGCGTAGTGAATGGCAAACGGTAATCCATCCCTCCTCTGTCCAAGCACAACCCCAACGGCAAAATCTGAAGCATCCGTCATGATCTCAAATGGGAGAGACCAATCGGGTGGCTGAAGGACAGGAGCTGAAACAACCATATTCTTGAGAGTCTCGAATGCCGCAAGACACCTATCATTAACAATAAACTCGGTGTCTTTGGTCAGCAAGTCAGTGAGCGGTCGGGCAATTCGACTGAAGTCCTGAATGAACCGTCGGTAGAAACCGACATGCCTCAGAAAAGACCGTAACTGACGAAGATTGGACGGCGGATTGAGTTTTCTGATGATATCCACCTTGGCAGGATCGACCTCCATGCCCCTGTTGGAGACGATGTGCCCAAGGACCGTCCCTTGAGTCATCATGAAATGACTCTTCTCCCAGGATAAGACAAGATTGACCTCTATGCAGCGCTTCAGCACACGGTCTAGGCAGTCAAGACAAGCGTCAAACCCGTCGCCATAGACCGAGAAGTCATCCATGAAGACCTCTAAACAGTCACCCACCATGTCCGAGAAGATGGACAACATGCACCTTTGGAATGTCGCCGGAGCGTTACATAGACCAAAGGGCATCCGTCTGAAAGCATATGTCCCAAACGGACAGGTGAATGTCGTTTTCTCCTGGTCTTCGGGTGCAATGGCCACTTGATTATATCCGGAGTACCCATCAAGAAAACAATAATGGCTCTTCCCGGCTAGCCGCTCGATAATCTGATCAAGGAAGGGCAGTGGGAAGTGATCCTTCTTGGTGGCCTCATTCAATCGTCTGTAGTCCACACAGACCCTCCAAGAAGTTGGTACTCTGGTAGCGATCTCCTCTCCAGACTCATTGACAACTGTAGTGACACCCGTCTTCTTGGGTACCACATGTAACGAACTTACCCATTTAGAGTCGGAGATGGGATAGATGAAATCAGCGCTCCACCACTTCGAAATTTCTTTCATGACGACCTCTCGAAGATTCGGGTTCAGCCGTCACTGGAACTCACGCGATGGCTTAGCGTCATCCTCGAGATAGATGTGGTGGGAGCACAGCTTCGGGCTCAGCCCCTTGAGATCAGCTATATTCCAACCGATTGCCTTGCGGTTTCTTTCAAGAACCTCCATCAAACGAGATTCTTGTTCTCCAGTCAAATCTGCTGAGATAATGACTGGGTGCATATCTGGCTCACCTGCAAGGAATCTATACTTCATTGATTGCGGTAGAGGTTTCCGTTCAGGACAACTGGGAGGCGGCAGATCTGGCTTCTGATATGTCTGGGTGAATGCTACCAGGTCTGCATGGGAGAACTCTCGCTCTGCATGAATGTCTGACGAAGGGCGGCCCACTGAATTATCAATAAACTGTACTGGCTCGCACTCTGCCATGGTTGTCGGCTCGGAAGGAATCAGACAAGGCAAGTATTCATCAAAATCATCCCAGTCAATGTCTGAATCCGAGGGATCAGAAGTAGATGAGCAAGAATGAAAATCATCGGCACCACTCGTCCCAACACTGTCAGCCTCAGGTGTATCCTCATCCAGGAGTGTGCTCTCCCGACTCTCGACTGCCATGATCTTGAGATACAGTGAATCTGTAGGCAAGGCGAGGGTCGGTGCTACAGGATCTGTCCAGTTAGATTCATCGTCAGTCATCTCGAAATCACAAACCTGGTGGATGTCTAGCTCTTCCTCTGTCATCTGCGCTGCTTCACTGGACTGCTCTGAGCATTCTAACTCTCTGGCTCTGGTTTCCTCGATCGTCTCTATTTGTATGGTCTCGCCCTCTACGCGAAAGCATACCTTCCCACAATCATGGTCGGTCACGGCCTTGGCTGTGGCCAAGAATGGGCGTCCTAATATGATGGGGGCATCAGTTACCGACTCAGGGATCTCCATGTCCAACACCACGAAGTCCACGGGGAATTTCAGGCCCTGAATGGTAACGACCACGTCTTTCAGTAACCCCTTCGGCCTCTTTATCGACCTATCAGCAAATTGAAGGACCGTTCTGCTTCGAAGAAGAGGGCCAAACTCGAACTGCTTGAGTAAGGCCGCCGGAAGGAGGTTAATTGAAGAGCCGCTGTCTAATAGAGTACGATCAAATTGCTGCTCTTGAATCTCGCATCTGACATAGGGAGCTCCTGCGTCTGGTCGCTTGGCTGGCAGCTTGTTCTGAATGGTGCAGCAAGTATCATGAGTGAGCATATGGATTTGGTCTCTGTGCCTCCGCTTTCTTCTGACAGTGGTTGTCTCTTTCAAATTCTTTTTGAAGAAAGGGATATGCTCAAACGCTTCTCGTAGAGTTAGCTGAATGTGAAATCTGTCAATCATCTGATTGCCGAACTCTACCTCCTGGTTCTTTTTAGGATTTTCTTTTTTATTCCCCTTCGCCCGGCGGAGTGCCTCAGGGAAGGGGATGGTAGGGGCCTTCTCAGATGGAGGACTAGGAAACGGTCCCTGTGCCTGTGAAGATGGAGAATCCACACAAATATCATCATGCAACACATATGGATCTGCAATTTGAACAGGAACCTTTCCTTTATTCATATTTTTGTTCTTTTGGTTACCACAGTCCCTAGATACAAAATGTGGTAACATCACAGTGAGATACTCAACAAAAGTAGAGGTGGTGGCCTCAGTACCACCACCGGCACCTGCATCTGCGGCTTCAGTGCCGCTCTCTGGTTCTGCATCAAAAATGGTGGCATCAGCACCACCGTCTTCATCTGGTATCACAACGGTCTCAGCACCGTCGCCCTGGACTTCGTCATGGGTGGCATCAGCACCACCGTCTTCCACATCATCATTAGCGGCATCAGCACCGCTCCTGTGCTCCTCTGGCGCTCCTGGTTCTGCCTCTAGTTGTCGCTCAGAAGAGGCGCCGCCGGCTGGCATCCTACCGCTCCTAGTAGTAACAAAATCAGCATCATGATAGATATAAGATATGCCGCTCAAACAATCACTAGGAGAGGTATCCTCTGTAAACTCTACCTGCTCGGACTTCCTTTTCAAATTATTAGGATTAGGTTCGATCTGAGCGGGTATGGCGGCCTTGCCTTTGATGAAATCCCGCATCTCCTGCCGGAACTCATCCATTTCTTGCCTGAAAGATGCTCGCTGTTCAGATAGCAAGCGGGCAAGATCATCAAGAGCAGGGTTCTCGAAGGCTGGACCCTGAGAACCGGACATCTGTCCCTGCTGGAAATGGGGATGCTGCTGGTGTTGTTGCTGAAACTGGGGGGAAGGCTGGTGATAAGAATGCTGAGGCGGCTGACGCTGCCTCCACTGTTGTCCCTGATAGGCGGGATGAGGACCACTCTGATAATGCTGGGGTTGGTTGTACTGGGGCTGCTGGTGTTGTTGCTGTGGCTGGCCGTTCTGCTGTCCTTGAGCAGGGGAATGCTGTTGGGATGAGGATCCACCATTACCCCAACGGAATCCGGGGTGATCCCTGCGAATCGCTGGCTGAGGGTATCGGTCATACCAAATCCCGTTGACTTCCATCAACGGTTCCTGCTCGAAGGAAGGTGGAGGAAGAACTGCCAGTGGCTGCTCCTGCTGATAAACCACCATCTGCGTGTCCGAAGATGGCGGTTGCTCTGGGTGGTACTGCAACAACGGAACCGGCTCTGCCTGGATGTGATTCACTTGACGGTATGAGATAGAGCCCTGGTTGGGGTTGCTGCTGCTAGAGGCAACCTGTGACCTAGGAGGCTGTTGGGCATGAGATTGGGCCTCCTGAATGCATAGCATTTGGGTTTTTAGGTCACTCATAACTTTGGCAATTTGGTCCATCTGGGCCATGCCTTGATTCTGTTTTTTCTCAAGGATCTCCATGCGGTCCAGCTTCTCACTAATGATGCCCATGTCGGCTGCGGCTGATTCAGCTTGGGCTGCGACAACTGACACTGTGTTGGGACCGGCATCGATGCGTGCGATCCTCTGGAATGATCCTGCTCCTTGCGGTGGCTTTTGTTGGGTGTAGACACGGGCCTGAGTCATCACCGTAGAATTTTCTGCCATGCCCTCGTAGATGGCCCAGACATCATCTTCACCCTTAGAAAAATAGGATCCACCACAAGAGGCGTTGACAAGCCCCTGCAGCTCCGGTGTTAGCCCACAGAAGAAACTCTGAACCAGATTGGGCTTGGATATATCATGATGTGGACACCGGTCGATGAGCTCTCTGAATCGATCCCATGCTTCGTGGAACTGTTCATTTGGGATCATGACGAAGTTGCTGATCATGGCTCGAGCTGCGTTGGTCCGGCCGAGAGGATAGTACTTCTTCAGGAATGCGGTCCGGAGATCTGCCCATGTGTCGATGAAACGCCCAAGATGTTTGAGCCAATAGGCGGCTCTGTCAACCAAAGAGAATGGAAAGGCGATCATCTTGATTGTGTCCTCGGTCATCAACCGATCATGGATGGTGCTGCAAATCATCTCGAATTCTTGGAGGTGGAGGTGCGGCTCTTCGGTCGGCAACCCATGGAATTTGGGTAAAAGCTGAATGGTGTGGGGCCGAAGCTCGAAATCTCCGTGGATGGGTGGGAGTCGAATCCATCGGTGAGTGAGGGATGCTGCTGGGTTGTGCAATTCCCTCATGATAGTCTGTGGCGGTCTCTCGCCGTCTGGATCGCCTCCTCCTGCGTCAGGTCCTCCTCCTCCACCACCTTCTCCGCCAGCACGGTTTTCTCTCATCTGAGCTATCTCCCTCATGAGATCACCCATGAATGTACCCTGGTCACGGATCTGTCTCTGCATAGTTTCCAGGGATGCTAACAAGGAATTATTGATGGCTGCCTGATCAAATAGAAATGGAGGGTGCTCATGATCATCTTCATGCTCGCCTCTGTCTGCCATGGCTGGATTTTCTGAAAAAGCAAAGGAGGCCATCTCAGGTGCTGTCGAATGAGCTGAACACTGTGATGCACTGTATTCTGACACTCTTGGACTGATGGAAGGAGAATGAGAATGGTGGTCGAGGGGGAACAGGGTGGATGTAAACTCAGGCTCGGAGAGCGGACTCTCCGAGGTATTCCTAGATGAATAAGGAGGAGTGCGGGATAGCGGTGCCGACAAAGTCGGTCTAAGAGATCTCCGTCCCATCATCTTGATTATTGGTAAGAGCAGAGGGAATGTAGAAGAAGAGGAATGAAATGAGATGCAACAAAATTGCGCACGATTGTGCGATGTTTTTGATCTTGACCTAAATAAATCTAGCAACCAAACACAAAGCAAGGGTAAGTTCACCAACTCAACACATGAAGCCGTGAAGGTTCGGCTTTTATCTTTTCAGTTTTAGCTTGATTCAAGAATTTATCTTTTAACGAGTCCTTAGAACGCTACGCCTATAGGAGAGAGAGTACTGCCGGAAAAGTATCCCGTACTTGTCCTCCTCCTGTGTAACCTGTAGCTTGCACTTTTTGAGGTCCTTGTAACCCTTCCTGGATCCCTACTCAGCCAAAGAATAAGAGAGGAAGCCAATAGGCGAAACCAATACTTCGGAACTCGCTCGCGACGGAATCACCCGTGAGCGTGCAAGAACCTACTCGGACGCAGCCGGTGAGACAGACACCCCCGTGAAGGCGTGGCCTATGCTCGATACTTCGGACGAGGTCGATGCTCACACAATAGTGAGTCACCAATGGTGACCAAGCCCTACTCGACTACGTACGATAGAAGCGCCAATACTTCGGAAATCCAGGCGATACACAAGGCAGCCACAAGCTGGGTTTTTGGCTCTAATCCTTACGAAGCGCTCACCTCACTTGGAAGGAGACCTTCCCATGCAACCTGAATACAAGTGAGGGTATTACTCACCCCAAGCAATGAATCCAATTACCTTTTTTATTTTGGTCAAGTTTTCTTAGCAGTCCCTTTTTTAATTTTTTTGGTGTTATCGCTTCTTTTGAGTAAATTCAAGCAAGCGCCTAACGATTTTTGTATTTTCTTTATCCTACTTTGTTCCAAAAACAGAGGGAGAAAAGAGTCGGAAAAGCCGTGCAAGTCGACACAAAGATGGAGATCTCACCTTTGTGCCTAAATGATGCGTGCAAAGTAAGAAGACTTACAGTGAATCCCGGCTCTCTCCATGCGGGATGCAAAGCAGAAATTTATAAACCTAAACTACATGCCGGTATGCACACGGAAATCGTCCTAGATTAGGCAACTGCTAGCGTGAAGAACCACAAGTTGATTATCAACTCCCAATCCGAGTGTCCGGTCTTGGCTTACCCCTCCTCTTCTCGACACACTCGAGTTCAGGAGTAGCGCTTGATGGGGTTCGCTCACGGCGCGTGGATCAAAAGTAGATAACCAACTGTTTAATTAATCTAAGTCCAAATACACACTATAGGAGCATGCAAAAATAATTAGGTGTTTGGACCTATTCTAATCGAGTCAAGCAGGACCTAAAACTAAGAGCTCAATCCACAAAAGAAAGTGAAAAATGAAAACAAAACCGGAAAATGACAAGCGAGAAAAACTCGTCAAAAACCGCGGTGAGACCCCAAGTGAACAAACACTTAGAAATTGGGCCCGGTAGTCCAAGTCCGAATGTACCTGTATTATTACAAATTAATAGTCTCTCTCTCTCTCTCACAAAAGTAAATGCAAGCTAATCTAATCACTCTCTCACTCCTCCTGCTCTCTCCTGCCGGCTTGGCCCAAGAAGGCCGGCTCCGCTTCCCAAGGATGCTCCGGATCACCTAAGCAATCCGCCTTGCTCCGCGGTCCCTCGCAAGAAGACAAGAAAAGAGATGGTCAGATAGCTCAACAAGATATATCAAAAATGTAAGAGATGGCAAATGATGCTATGGTAAACAATCACACAATCAAACAAAATGTAAACTACTCGCTGTTGCTCCCCGGCAGCGGCGCCATTTGATAAACACAGATTTCACAAGAGCCTAAATTGGTGTCTCACACAAGGCGGAGACAACCGTCGCTGTGGCGACTCTCAAATGAAACCTGTATTTAATCAACAATTAACCCACACTAAAGATCAATAAATTAGAACTAATGTGGAGTTAAAATTTATTTTTAACTCTGCACAAAATGTATAGCAAGCAAGTATGCAGAGAGTTCGAACACAGGGAGCAAGCAGGGCAATTCACAAGAGTGTGCACAAGTGTGTGTATATGTGATGTGTCTACACTAAGCAAGCAAGGAAATTTTTGTGGGTTTTTAATTTTTATATTTTTTTATTATTTATTTTTTTTGTTTTGTATTTTGATTTTTAATTTTCTGATTTTTATAATTTTATATTTTATATTTTTCTTTTTTTTTCAATATTGGAATTTAAAGACAATGGAATAAAAGACAAGATAGAATATTTATAAAACTAAGTAAAAATTACCAAAAATTCAGAAACAAATTGTTTTTAGTCTTTTTAGGGTTTTTTACTGTTTTTGTGATTTTTGGAAAATTTTCAAGGTGTTTTTGGTATTTTTAAATACTGAAATAAAGCAAAACAGTGCAAATAAGGCTGGCTGTGAATAAAATGAGATTTAAAAATAGCAACCAGTAGCTCAAAATTTTCACACTATTTTTCAAATGAAGAGAACAGAATAAAGAACACACAGAACCTGGGTTTGTATTTTTTTGAGTTTTCCTTGATTTTATATATTTTTTTGAAGTTTTTGAGTGTTTTTAAATTTTTAGTGTTTTTCTTTTGATATTTTTAGTGGTTTTTGGACTGACACTAAAATGGGATAAAATAGACACTAGATAATTTTTTTGGAATTTTTGGAGGTGTTTTACTATTTTTTTGGTATTTTCTAAGCTAGACAGTGCACAAAAAGTAAGTTTTTGATTTTTAATAAATATGAAAATAAAATAAAATCAAAAACTAAATATGTGGCGTTAAAGTACACATGTCCAGATGCTTAAGTCTATTTTTGTGGAATTTTTGGGATTAAAATGATCATTCAAATAAATACAACAAGCATCCAAACATTAAACATTTCTGGCAGGGGTATATGTGCAATATTTAAAACATCCAGGGGCATTCATGCAAATATCCACAAAATTTTGAACTTGATATTTAATTTTTGGAACCAAAATGCCAATACAAAAGCCGCCTGGGCACGCTAACAATTTACCCACCAGGGCGCGTGACCTGCACGCGCCTGGGAAGGACTAAAATGCAATATACCATAAAACTCTGGGGGCCTACTTGCAAAACATCCAAAAGTTTATACTTGAGAAGAAAGTTTTAGGACTGAAACGAAATACACCAACTACCGAGGGTGTCCTTGCAAAATGCCCACCCCCTCACGTGTACAGGTCACGTGAGGTGACGTGGCGAAGGACCTAAGTGCAAATAGTTGAAGTATGGGGGTCCTTGTGCAAATATTACAAAATTTTTACGCTACAGACAAAAGTTTAAATACTAGATATTAAATACAAAAATTGCGAGGGTTGGGATGCAAAATACCCTCGCTCGGGCGCTCCGATGACGACACGTGGCTCGAATCCGACGGCTGGTGGCGAGGCGCGATCCAGCGGCTGGGAGCGAACCACTAATCCACGTGGCAGCACGAGAACGGCCGATGACGGTTGGCGTCGACGTCTGAGATTAGATCTCAGAAAGAGATCCGACGGCGGTTGGGCTTGGAAGATCGGACGGTGGACACGCGAACTGGAGCTGCGGCTCGATCGGACGGTGGAGAGACGAGGAGGAAGAACAGGGACGAAGGCCGGCGAAGGCGAACTTCCCCGGCTCCAATCTCGCTTCTCCGGCGATGAATGGGCTCCAAAATGGAGCTGCAGACTCCTGGGAGGTCCTTCTACGGACTGGATGGCTCGGATTCGCCGGAGGAGCGTCGTGGTGCTGGCGCGAAGGCGGCGGAGCTTCACGCTCCAGGTATCTCTGGCGAGGGATCAAAATGGCCCTCCAGGTGCTTCAAGGGTCTTTGACCTGCAAAAAGTGGTGAGAAGGCCCAGGGCAAATTGCCTGGGCCTCGCGAGGACCTAATCTAGGCGCGAGAGGGAGTGAACGTCGGTGGCCGGAGGTGCGCTCCGGCGATGATGCTTGGAGTGGCGAAATACGTGATGGAACTTGTAATTTTTTTTGGGGTTTTTGAAGCTCAAGATACCAGGATCTAAATGCACGAAAGAAATAAGCGGGGTGGTGCCCTCGATGGCCGGAACCAGAGGAAGACAAGTACCTCGACACCGGCTGTTGGCGGAGGTGGTGGAGGCTCCCTCGACTTCGCACGCCTTGGCTGAAGGGCTGGCGATGGAGCTGTCACCTCCACGGAGCTCAGGAGCACGATGGTGGCGCTGAAGGGTGGACCAAGGGGACTCAACCGAGGGAAGGAAGTGAGGGGTTGGTATATGAAGGGAGTTGAGGGCGTGACTTCGAGGAGGAGTCACGGGCGAGACGAGCAGATCTAAGGGGATCTAAGGAAACGGCGATGGAGATGGATCAAAGGGGCACAACTTCCATGAAGGAAGCGGCGACAAAGGAGGGACGAGTCGGCCTAGGAAAGTCCACCAAGGCGGGCAAAAACCTAGGCGCGACAGTGCTACAGTGGGCGAAGGACGACCAGTTGACCTAGGTCAACTGGCGCCTTCTCCTGATTGGTCCACGTGGACCAATCGGGAAAAATCCCTAAAAATGTCTTATTAATTTAATAAAAAATAGAAATAGGCTGAATTAAATTATGGTTATAACATGAAAAATGTTTAATTTTTTATGTAGTATTTTATTCTGATTTTTATTTATTTTTATGAATTAAATTTTTACAGGTTCATATTTAAACCTCTTATAGGTATAATACCTATATATCTTAGTATTTTATTTTTATTTTTGTATTTTTAATTTATTTATTTTTGTTTATTATTTTGTAAAATTACGAAATGCTTATATATACACAAATATATTTTTATTTTAATTTTCTGATATATTTTATACACTTAATAAAATGAAAGTGTTATTTATATAGGTATAGATACATGTATTATACCTATGTATTATAATATATACAAGTATTTTTATTTGAGTTTTATTTGTGTTTTTATTCTGATTTTAATGTACAAAATTATTATAAGTATTAATTACAACATTATAAAAATATAAAAATATAAAAATAATGGATAAAGAATAAATTGAATATTTTATTCGGTACACTGTACAATGTGGGTTCAAAACTCAACTTTCAAACCGTAGCTCTGCCAAATGCGAAACCACCACCATTGGATAGATTATTTTATTCTATATACAATTAAAGGTGAGTATGCTGCATTTGGATTTGTCAGTTGTGAGATACGGGTCTGGGAAGTTGGGATTCTGGATTTTTATTTAGACCATAACTTTTTGTCTGTGCATTATTTTTCTGTGAAATCAATTTTGTATTTTTCTATATAAAATTATCTACAACTTTCATGTACAAAGTTTCTTTATTTGATGTATAAAAAGTAGAACCAAAAATAAGTCCCAAAAAGAATAAAGAATGAAGAAAATAACATATGTATTTGACCCTTATCTCCCCCTACTTTATTCCTGGTCGACCTATTCATCAAGATGCCTAGGTCTCGGGGGTTTTGGGTCATAAAACATTTACAATATTTTATTCTTTTTCTTTTCTTTATTTATTCTATAATTTTGGCTTTAATTACAGTATTTTATACACTATTGTGATGCACATGCATGGATGCTAAGATGGTGATTTTAATGCTATTTACGGGCATTTGCTAGGGTTTTTGGTGCCAAAATGATAGAATAAGGATGATGAAATGTGGATTCATCACTGCCACGTGGCCCGAACCTAAGAGGACCCCCGAGCCTAGGCTCCTTACGTGCGACGCATGTGAGGTCCTAGGAAATTTGCACGACAGACCCCAGACTTTTTGCTATTTACAATTTGGTCCCCAGGCACGTACCTCATGTACGTGTCTGGGTATTTTATTGGGAGGCCCTCAAGGATTTGAAGATTTGCAAAAAGGTCCCTGTGCGCATGGAAAATTTACAGAGGACCCAGGTGGTTTTTGGTATTTGCATTTAGGTCCCTTCAGGGACCTAAATGTAATAGTTATCCTTTTATTTCTTGCATTTTTATTACAATTATTCCCCTGCATTATTTTCTTCATAACTTGAGCATCGTAGGTCCAAATTGCATGATTTTAGTGTCGTTTTGATGCTTGTTTCTTCCTCTAAATCATATCTTTAATTTTCTCATCCGACATCATTTAAAATGAAGTGAATTTTTATGAGATTTTGTGCTCCTTATATGTGTGCCTTAATTTGATGACTGCTCTGATACTTATGTTCAATTTGACTCTGATTTCAACCTGAATTCTATGCTCATTTATGTGATCTTTCTTCGGTATAATTGTTTGCATTCTCATAGCATATATTCATCCTTGCATTGTTATTCATTCATCGTCTTATAATTGCATAAAAAATCAAACAAAAATACATGCATCATTTTATTGCGTTGTAACCTGCATAGTGCATCTGCATGAAGGTCTGAAATTGAGAAATAATTCACACATGCGCTTCATTGAAAAAATTCGATAAATAGAGTAAGTAGTTGTGTCTCTGTGTTCGACCTTGGTAGACTTGCCAAGTATAAGTACTCCACAACATTCAAAGATTGTGGTTTTTAACGAACCAAATTTGCCTCCTATACTACGACAATTACCGATTATTAAAGAGGTGAATTTCACGTTCATCAAATGGCGCCGTTGTCAGGGACACGGCTTAACTTAATTTATTTGTTGAATGTTGACTCATTTTTGTTGAATATTTTTCAAGAATTACAGGTCCTCATTTCATGCATCATTTTTGCATCATATTTGTTGATTAATTTCCTCCGTATTTTTCTACCTTTTCTCTTTTGTGGCAGGACCCATGAAAATCGAGGACGCTTGATCTTTCACGGAGGCGTGGAGTCGGGAGCTTCCGTTGAAGAGGTCGCATAAGAGTTTGTGAAGAAATTGTAGGATCTTTTATCAGTCAACCTGCATTTGCATACTGTAAAAAATGTGTTGCATGTGCATGTTTATTTTAACAGTCCTCATAATAGAGCGCTTGCATGTTGTAAAAAAAAAGAGGCAGATCACTTGATGATCTACCCCCCCCACATACACGTGCACATACACACTCACCCCCATCTCCCTTCCTTCTGTATATTTCACAATCTCTCTCTCTCTCTCTCTCTCTCTCTCTTCTATATATTTCACCAAAACCCCCCTTCTACCCCTAGCATTTTGTAAAAATTACAACACCCCCCTCTGCCCCTGTATCGTAGTGTACTTATTCCTCCAAATACATGACATTCTCCCCCCCACTCAGATCTATTACTTAGGCTAATTATAGCCTAAGTATAAGGGGGTCCCGTCTATCCATCTATCCCTCACATTATCTTCTCGTACTCAGGTCAATTTTTGACCTAAGTATGGGGGGACCCTCCTCCTCAATTCCACTATATCATCTTATATTTGATCGCCATGGCTTCGTGACATTTGTGCTATGGGGGCATAGCAAAATTTAAGTGTAGGGGGGTATACCGTATATAACTGTATATTTACTTTAGCCATAGCTTGTATTTTTAAATCTTTTTGAAATATTTATTTTCGACCTTTGTTTTGGTAAAACTGTGAGATGAGTTTTGTAAAAACCTTGTAAAGTTGTTTTCTTAATTGAGGGATTAATCTGTGTAAATAACCCTTTCCTAAAAAAATTAAAAAATTGAAAACCTTTCTTTGAATTAGACTCTGACTACTAGGCTTAGTAAACACTTTCAGTGAGAGAACTTCGGGCTCCCTTAGCAGAGTGAGTGGTTTAGAGGACACTGCGGAAGGCTCCGTCCTCAAGTAACACGGGTCCGTCTAACGGCTCGTACTTACACCCATACTGGATGAAAGTAGACACTTTTATTTATTTGAGCATGGGCTAGTCATTGTGTCTCCAAAGAATTTAAAAAAATGATGAAAATTAAAATCCATAAAAATATGCAAAAGCCAAAAATCACACAAAAATCACTAACTAAGGAGTTGGTGTATTTCTGACACAAACACATTCACTCAAGGCTTAAGGATTTTGAGGACACTGGATTTCTGTGATCTTGAGAGTCTGAGTTAACATACCTTAGTCATTAGGGTTTTGAACTTAATTATCCACATTTCCCCAGTTTGAAAGATTTGAGCGTTATATTGCACTCTTCATCTCTACCTTCAAAAGAATATGATCAGCACAATCACATGCACAACTGCATGATTGATGAGATGAGTTAAGTTATCACTTGAGGAACTAGGACTAGAGATTTGAGTTTAGACCCGATCTGATGATATTCGGGGATGGGATAAAGTTAATGAAGGCTTCAGAAAACCTGAGTGTCAGCTAAACCCTAGCCAGTATGTGAACAAGATTCATGTGCTATCTTTTTGATATTTACCTAAAGTGCCAGGGTGTGATGAAACTTAATGAGAATTGTTGATCAATATGCGCCAACTTTTGTTAAAAGCAGTGGAGCTAGCCAACAAAAGCAATGAAATGTCAAAGAAAAGCTCTATCATCCAAGTCAAATATTAAATGAGCTTCCATCAATGGCGAGCGCTTCCAAACATTTTTAAAGTATCCACTTGGACCAAGCGCTAATTAGGACCAGGAGTTGGGCTGACACCGAAAAAGGGCTCTGCATCATAAATGCTACAAGTCTGGATGTCGAAGGTATCTTAGATACTCAAAAGAGACACACCCCGGTGTACTCTCAGAAAAACAAGTGCAGACGACTCCAACTCTCTTGACGGACACATTGATCAACAATCTAAAAAAATTACATGTGTTGAGTAAAAAGGCACTCGAGAGGCCCCTTGTTCCAATGTGAGGAAGAGAAAAATAGACACAATCCTATGCCCTCCATCATCTGGCCGCCCATCTACACTTTCAAGTCTGACAAACTAAGAGATGTTTGACTGAAGCAACAATAGATTTATTCTCTAGTATTGAGGATGAGTTCTAAAGGAGAATCTTTGGGACTGGAACTTTGAGTGACGCCTCGACTCGACTCTCATGAAATGCAGTACACCTAATTTCATATCCTTATATTATATGTACAAAAAGAGAGTCTGATAACTAGAGAAGTTGGATTCCTTCTGACTAAGGCTTGGATAAATCAGAATTTTAGGATCACTTAAATTAAGGGTCTTTGAAAGATCGAGCCTTGAAATTTTCACTTGCACTGTTAGGAATTAATCCGACTCCTTCTTTCTTTAGATTCTCGAGGATGAGCATGGTTTAATTATAGGGGTATGATGAATCTCGTATTCATCATGCTAAAATTCACCTATTAAACCCCTGGCTTAATCAAACCAATAAAAATCTCCATCAATTCTTCATTTTTATCTTGTAATATATTGTGTATTATTAACTTAATTAATTATATTTATTTTTCTTGTAAATTAGGTAGAATAATTGTCTATAATTCACTGACCTTTAAAAAGACTAAAAAATACAAAAACAACTCAAAAACAAAAAGTCGATGTTTTTATCCCCCTTAAAATACCCCCAAAAAATACTTTTTGTACAAATAACTTCTTTTGACTTTTTGTCCAACATGAAACTTGTAGATCTCGTCGAGACGAACAACTTTCATATTTTAACTTTTTTCCTAATTTTGCCTCTAACTATTTCTTTTGTATTTTTCTTTGTATTTACACTTTCTAATTTTTTGATTGGGCCACGTGGTGCCCTCTGGGATGCCCACGTGGCCCGCCTCCCGTCACGCCGCCCGGCGCTCACCTGGACCGTTCGATCTTCACATCCCGCCTCCATCTCAGCCTTCTATTGCCATCTTAACCACAACCGTCAGATCTGACTGCCAGATCTGATCCTAACCGCACGAACCCGACTCATCTATAGCCGTTGGATTCATTCCCTATCTTACGGCCTCCCGTATGCCACGTCTCCCCTTCTCCGTAGCCGCTCGATCCCCTCCTCATCCTAGGCCTATTATAGTGCCACGTCGCTCCTCACCTCAGCCGCCCAATCCCATTCATATCCTACGGTCTACCAGACTCCACGTTATCCCTTCATCCTAGACTGTTGGATCTTCCTTATCCCTCCATCATAACCGCTCGTCACCGCTTTAAGCTCAGCCGTTCGATCAGATCCCTGTATCTGATCGCTGCCAACTGCCCATGCTATCATCCTAACCGTTGGATCGTTAGATCCAACGTCCACTGGCCATCTTCCTCCTCCAGCTCGCCGTTACACCTCGTTATTTCCGCACCCCTTTCCATTTTCCCTCTCATCACCGACCTTCTCTCCTCGTCGTAATGCCTCCATCACAGCCCCCATTCTTCCGCCATCCTCGTGTAACCCCCATCAACCCTCTCCATTACTTCCCTTCTCCTTCATTCCTCTTGCAAAAATGCCCCATCCTCACGTAACTCCCGGCTGCCCCCTCCTATAAAACCACCTTCCACCTGCTTCGAGCACCCCGTCCACCATTCCACGGGCAAAGGCCTAGCTTCCCCCGCCCCTCCGGTGACAGCAGAGGGCGGATCGTCGAGGCGACGACGACCCAAGTCCCAGGTGTCGACCCACGGTTGCCATGGCCGTGCTGCGGGTGCCACCACGCTCCACTGAGCTCCGTGCCACGACCGGGCACGCTGGGCGATGACCCCTGAGATCTAGCGAAGCTCGATCCCATGTCACCACCTCCACCAACACCTTGCTCCGGCGAGGTGATTTTCTCCTTTAATTCTTCGAATTTACCCACCTCATTACTCTTCGCCACCCTCACCTGACCACCTCCCGACCTTCGCCACTCATCGCTCATCCTCGCGCTACCCTCCGCTACCACCTCTCCTTTCTCCACAACCACGTCCACCCTCCGCCACCTCCTCCTCTGCTCTGTCGGAGGAGACCTTGGTCCCCCGCTCCGACCACCTCCCTGGGACCCATCTCACTCACCTCGCATGCACGACATGCTTCGGCTATGACTAACTCTTGCAAGATCTTGATTGGCCGGAGATGGCGTCGGAGCTCCGTCGATCTATTCTCTTCTGACGAGGCTCCACCAATATCACCCTCTGACCAACTGCAGGGCTTCACCGCACCTCCAGGAGATTCGCCGACCTTCCAGAAATCTTCCCCAACCTCCCGATACTGACGCGGATCGCGGAGGAGCAACAAGCAGGTCGCCGGAGCCCTGCCTTCTCCGGTGACCTGCGGAGGAGCACGAAGACACAGGTGCCGTCTGATCATCCGGATCGGACGGCTATGATGAAGCCACGTGGCACCCGAGCCTCTCCTCCAGACCTATAGGCTCGGGCCCCTCCGAACCTCGACCCGAGCCACTAGTTGCTGCCATGTGGCCCGAACCTAAGACGACCCCCACCCGAGCCTAGGCTCCTCACGTGCGACGCACGTGAGGTCTTGAGAAATTTGCACGGCAGACCCTCAACTTTTTGCTATTTTACAATTTGTTCCCCAGGCACGTGCCTCACAAGTGCTTGGGTATTTTTTATAGGGAGACCCTCAAGGATTTGAAGATTGCAAAAAGGTCCCTATATCGTATGGAAATTTACAAAGGACCTCAGACAGTTTTTGGTATTTGCATTTAGGCCCTCCAGGGACCTAAATATAATATTTATCCTTTTATTTCTTGCATTTTTATTACAATTATGCCCCTGCATTATTTTCTTCATAACTTGAGCATCGTAGGTCCAAATTGCATGATTTTAGTGTCGTTTTGATCCTTGTTTCTTCCTCTACATCATGGCATTTAACTTTCTCATCCGACATCATTTTAAATGAAGTAAAATTTTATGAGATTCTGTGCTCCTTATATGTGTTCCTTGATTTGATGACTGCTCTGATACTTATGTTTAATTTGACTCTGATTTTAACCTGAATTCCGTGCTCATTTATGTGATCTTTCTTCGGCATAATTGTTTGCATTCTCGTAGCATATATTCATCCTTGCATTGTTATTCATTCACCGTCTTATAATTGCATAAAAAATCAAATAAAAATACATGAATCATTTTATTGCATTGTAACCTACATAATGCATCTGCATGAAGGTCTGAAGTTGAGAAATAATTCACACATGCGCTTCATTGAAAAAATTTGATAAATAGAGTAAATAGATGTGTCCCTGTGTTAGACCCTGGTAGACTTGCCAAGTATAAATACTCAACAACATTCAAAGAATGTGGTTTTTGACGAACTAAATTTGCCTCCTATACTATGACAACTACCGATTATTAAAGAGGTGAATTTTGCGTTCATCAAAGGGGCATACCTGATCGTAGAGGGTAACTAGTGGAGGAAGGCCCGGGTTGAGCGGCTGCAGACACTCCGATTGCCGCTCGATCTACTTGGCCAGAGCCGGGAGCTCAATGGCGTGCGATGGCAGGCATAGCATGGCTGGACTACCATGGGTCAACATCATCAATAAGACCGATCCTCACTTATCAACTCGACCATCCTCTGTCACATGAGGGAGGAGGACGACTAGGGTTCCATGCGTAGAATGGTGGACAATGTTGGTAGTGGGCAGAGATGGCTTTAATCGGAGGAGCTCCGTCCTATTATAGATGATGAAGGGGGTGACTTGTAACGATTATGTGATGTAAAGGAGGCATGGGTTGATGGCATTAAAGGTTACGTAAGGAGCAGGGGGGTTATGAGAGCGAGGGTTGAGGTAGTGGAGAGGTGGTTGACAGTGACTTCCAAAATAGGAAGGGGATGAGAGGTGCGACGTGCGTTACGTGGGAGAGAGGAATGAGTTGGAAGTAGGAGATAAGTTTTGGGTTGTTGGATCTTACGATCGAAGGGCTAGGCAGAGGGCGCTAAGCGATGGCTGGAATGTCTTCTAGGGATGCGGATCTAAGGGTGGACGAGGTTGCGAAGAGGTGCGATTGACATGGCACATGAGACTCATCCTACGACCATGATGAAAGCAGAAGGTGGCAGCTAAGATCATATCTGAAGGAAGAGATCAAACGACTGAGGGAGAGGAGGAGATGAACGGTAGAGATGGAGGTGGGAGGAGGTGAACCAAGGGAAGAGGAAGGCGGGCGCATGGCGGCCAAAGAACTGGTCCGCGTAGAGCACCAGGGAGTGATGACTGTAGAATCACCAAGATCCGGGTAAAGGTAAAAACAAGGGTCTTTGCGACCCGAATCTCGGAAATCGATCAATCAAGAAAAAGAGACCACCAAATAAGAATAATCAGTCAAAAACCGAATAAGTGGTCTTGCTATTTATTTAACCTGGTATAGCGATCAGTGTCAAACTCAAGGAGCACGGGTTGGCTCGAAAGAGCCTACGAAGTAGTCAAGAATTGAAATAAAAGATAAAATATTTTTGGTGGGGTTTTTTTATAGATTTTTATTTTTTTGTATTTTTAAATATAAAAGAAATATGAGAAAAAGGCAAAAAGCACACAAATAACAATTTATTAAACACTCCAAAACAACTCAGAAAATTCAAATAAAATTATTTTTGTATTTTATAGGTTTTTAAGTGTTTTTGTTAATTTTCTCAAGATTTTATGATTTTTTGTTGATTTTATAAAAATAGAGAAAGCCTGAAAATCAAAATCAATGTGCAGCCAGATTTGAAAGGCTAATTAAAAATATACAATTAGCCTCTAAAAATTAGGAGGCAATTTTTTTTATGAAAATTAGATATAAAAACTAAGCTACAGAAAGAGAGTTTGTATTTTTTGTATTTTATAGAATTTTTATAAGAGTTTTAGGGTTTTGTGATTTTTAGGTGTTTTATAAATCCAAATCCAACCAAAATTGGATTGAAGCTAAAAGACACTAAAATAAATAGTAAACATTTTTTTTTTGTAATTTTTAGATGATTTTATATTTTTATTTGATTTTTAATGCAAACAGTAACAAAAATGTGTGTTTTTGAATTTTTAAAAATATTCAAACAACTAAAAAATGTCCCAAAAATTCAGTGAAATTTTTACACAGTGGCAGGAGCATGTATCCAAATTTCACTTGATTTGGAATTAATTTGATATTTTATTCAACCAAAATAAAAGAAACAACACACAAGGACCTAAGTGAAAGAAAAATAAGCTCTAAGGGCTAAAAAGTAACACGTGCGCAAACTATAGGGGGTTCAGTGTAAATTTTCCATCAAATCCAGCACATGTTCGTATTCAGTATGCACAGGGGTATAAATGCAAATATCACACTAAAACTTCAATTCATAACATCAAACAAACCCCACGCCCATACATGCAAAAAGCCCAGAAACTCACGTGTCGAAGCACGTGCACCACAATAGGAAGGACTAAATTGCAAATATTAAAAACCTAAGGTCCTAGGTGCAAATTATCCAAATTTAAAACAACAGACACAAATATTTACAGGACTAAACGACAAATACAAAAGGAGGAGGGCCTAAGGTAAATTTACCCCTTTATTAAGATCCATGGCTGGCGGAGGTCCACGTGTTAGATCTGACGGCTGAGAGCGGTGGGGACCCTTTCGATCATGAGCGGCCTGGATCTGATCCTCAGATGGATCGACGGTCGGGAGCTACCCTCAGATGGACGGATCTGATCTAATCTGGCACGTAGGGGGCTCGATCAACGGTGAAGGAGGGACCCGGATGAACTGCTCGGCGACGACTTTTGCCGGGCCAATACGCGTGCTGGGGTCTCCTCTGCTGCTGCTCAGAGAGGGGAAATGAAGCTCGAGATGCTCCGCAGCGAACGGTATGCTCCAATAGGGTCGAGAGCGTCTGGAGAGCTCCGGCGATGAGAGGCTCCTGGAGCTCCTGTACCCAAGTGGTTGGACCTCCAGATGAGGTCCTTCTTCGATTCTACCTGCACAGGAAGAAAGCTGGGTCGAGGGCAAACTGCCTCGACCCGGTTACGGGCGGAGTGGGTGGTCGGGTGAGTCGGAGCGAAGGTCTCCAGCGAGGCGACAACGGAGGAAACCTAAACCTTGGTTCCGGGACGAACCAAGATGATCGGAGGTGCGGAGAATGTGGGGCGAAGTCTCATGATGGTGATATAATGATCGGATGTGAAGATGGCGGAACGGAGCGGGGTGAATCGGCCGCGCAGGCCGGCGGCGTAAATTCAAAGAATGAAGATTAAGGCTAATCTAAGGGATAACAAGTCCACCTGATGGTTGGACACGTCTGTGGGGGAGCTGCGGAGTCTCCTAGGGTCCTTGCCTTGATGGAGCGATGCCTCCAGAGGCTCGTTCTCACCGGTGGCGGAGCTCGACGGTGTTGACCGCCGGACCTGGGGCTAAGACGCCTCAACCCTCGTTGCGACACCTCCCAAAGCTTGCTGTCACTCAAGGTAGGAAGGTGGAGGTCCTGGGAGTCGAATACGGTGGCTGAAGGTGCGTGAAATGGCGGGAAGAGGCAAAGCTATATACTGGTAGGGGTCCGGCAAGACGGAGTCGGGCAAGCAATTTTGGTGCACGGATCCCTAAGAAGATTCCCGGGCGTGAATAAGGAATGTAACGTGAATAATCGGGGCCTGGTTTAAGGAAATGGAAGGCGGATCGCATCTGAAAAATTCGAAGAATTGGGTCAGGACACGGATCTGCAACAGGTGTGGTCCTGGGGGGAGAGGTTACCGGGGGTCAACAATCCCCGTGGACCAATGGGAAAATTCCATTGAGAAATTATTTAAAAATTCATTTTAAAATAGTAAATGATTTTATTTCGAAATATTTTCAACATGAAAAAGTTTATTATTTTTCAAAGTATTTTTTTGTGATTTTTATTTATTTTTTTGAAAAATAAATTAAGTATATACATTATATTATTATTATATACAAATATATGTACATATGTATTTTTTATTTTTATTTGTTTATTTTTGCACAATATCAATATTTTATATTTTTTTTTATTTACAACATGAAATTTGGGATATAAAATAATTTTTATTTGGTTTTTATTATGTATTTACAAGGGAAAATAAATACATATATAGGTACATATATACATGGTATATACAAGAGTGAGAGAGAGAATTTATTTTGTTTTTATTCTATTTTTCTCAATTTTATTTTATTTTTATAAGTATATACAAATGAATCAAAAACACATTTTTATTTTTATTTTGAGGAAAATAAAATTATTTATATATAGGTGTATGTACAAGCATGATTGACCCTATCTCCCTCAACTTGGTTTCTTTTGCGGTTGGCCAATTCTTGGCCCTCCCTTGGGATTAGGTCGCTCAATATTTATTCTAAATATTTTCCTATTTTTCTGTATCTCTTATTCTTTTATTTATGCACATGAACATGCTAATTATTCAATATTGACAAATGCATGCCTTTTGATAATTTATTATATTTACACATATAGACATGGTGTTTTTGCCAAAATAACTAGCTAAAATAAAAGAATAAAGAGTGATGAATGAGTATTCATCACCCCCCTATACTTAACTTTGCTAGTCCCTTGGCAAACACTTATTTGAAAAAGAAGTGAAAAATAGAAAAGAAAAAGAAAAAGATGGGAAATCAATGTTGAGTATTAAACTTGCCTTCATTAAATTGAAATATGGAGCTCAGTCAGACCTTTGGGTTATTAATTTGTCGGAACCTTATTTGATCTCAAGCTTAAAACTTTAAAAGCCTCTAAGTTCCACCAATCTATGATCAAGACTCCTCAATAAACCAGATCAGAACAAGTCTACATACACAAACTCTAATGACCATGAATCTTTCCTTGTACGGTGTAAGTGATATGTATCTCCCCACCTCAGAGGTGACAAAGAAACAACCTCCCTCATCCTGGTAACTCTAATGCCTCGGTCTAGAAACTCTTTCCTCGAGGAGCGGGGTATTCCCTTCTAAGTTCAAGTACAAGCGGCTCAAGAAGAGGGGGAAGAAGAGAATGGATCATGACCAGTGTAGCCATGTGTCCTTGGGAGCTCTAACCAATGTAGCTGAGTCTCCCGCTGCAAGCTTCATGAGATGGTCATGTGTAAAGCTTTGCTTTATTTGACTATATACACTCCGATGGGATTATTAAATTTTCAATCCGACCCACCACTTTTTTGGAGTTTTTTTCTTTCTTTGCCACAGTTTTTTTCATTTGCATATGTACAACATATCTACATGGTGCAACATATATTCATAAGGAGTATTTCCTCTTGAGCTAGTAGACTATCCCTCTTTTGAAGCTTATTGCAACCCAGAACTCCTGTCTTTAGACTTGATAACCACCAGACCAAGTTGAGACACACTTCCTTCACTATAAGAAGAAGAGAAGTTCCGCCTAGAAGTACTACATTCATATGCTACCCCAAGCCAAAGGAAACTGCCTCCTCACCACCTCATCTGTGGAGAGCTATGTGTAAAGTGCTGGTGCAAGTAAAGCCATTGTCTCTGAGAGTCATGCGTGTGTTGTTAAGTGCTCTACTTAGGCTCATCAAGATGACATATGCTCATAGCCTAGTGGACTCAAAGAATTAAGTCCCAATGGACCTGAAAAGTCTTAACCCTAAGCCCTATAAGGTTCCTCTTATGATTAGGTGGATTAAGGTCTTAACCAAGCTCCATTTGTCAATTTAATTCCAGGCCAGTTTAAATGTCAACTATGATTTGGAAGAACTATACAAATATTTACAAAGATGCAATTTTTCAAATTTTTACAAATGTGCAAAATTTTTGAAAAATGTTTGAAAACATGGATGTATGCATGAATGCGAAGTTTTGCAAAATATTTACAAAAATTTACACAAGGTTTTTTGCAAAATTTTTATTTTTCAAACATTTTACAAAAATTTTGTACTGTATACATAATTTTGGTATGAAAATATTTGCAAAATATTTACACAAATCATTTGTACAAAAATATTTCTATAAATAAATAGGTATGTGCAAGAAGAATTTTATATACAAGGGAAATTTTTAAATTTTATGTATTTTTAGCCATTTTATTTATTAACACACTCCCACAAAGTACGAGTTATGGTTAAAGTATATATGAAATATATACGACACCCCCCTATACTTAGCTCGAACGATGTCCTCAGAGTGATCAAGAGCAATGAAGAAGACATAACTCGTGCTTAGTATAGGGAAGTGAAAAGGAATGGTATATACAAAGATGAATCAATGAATAGAATGAGAAGGACTCGGTGTTTCCCCCTATACTTAGGATCAAGTAATCCTAAGTATAGCAAGCTGTACATGAAGGAAAATCCAAGTGGAAAATGTACAAGGTCTACCTCTCCTATAATTAGGGTAAAATATCCCTAAGTATAGGCAGTAAAACAGAGGTAGAAAACGATGAAGAAAACAAGTATATACAAGATAGAAGGACATCACTCTCCCCTATACTTAAGGTGAAGAATCCTTAAGTATAGGCTACAACAGGAGTAATGAAATAGAACGAAAAGATCAACTCGGTGTTTCCACCCCCTATACTTAGGATGAGGTATATCCCAAGTATAGCAAAGATAATCATATACGAGACCTGGGGTGTAAAACAAAAGCGGAAGAAACAAGGAATAAATCAAGACGAAACACATATATACAAAGTAGACAATGTTGAGGTGCCTCTCAATAAGCGCTAGATTTTACGCCCCTAGCTGGGCGCAAAGGCTAGGACAACGTAGTATCAAGGTTCAGGACGACATCTATAAAGCGAATACCATACTGTCGTCGCAGTCTCAGCATGAGCACAACGACGAAATTAACAATGTAAGAAATGACACCCAGGTAGGCAATCAGGCGGGTGTCTGCTACCGGCCAAGGATATGGCAATATGTGATCGGGATCCGGTAGCACAAAAGAAATCATCGGCTCAGGATCAGACTAAAGTGATAGTGTAGAGCCAAAGAAATCAAACGTGGAGAAGGATGGATCAGTCATGGAATCCTCCACGTCAATAAGTATCTCAAAAAGGTGTGGAAAATCAAGATCAAGAGACTCCCTACAAAAATTGATATCCGATGCATATAATGGAGCAAAATCAGATAGATCACCGAATATCTCAAAGATCGACTCATCCTCGCGAGGGTCGTCGAGGTGAGACAACTCAGAAGTAGAAGGATCAGAAGACTTGGTTTCGTGGTCCGACAGATCGGATACACTCTCAGAAAATGAAACCGCGTACACATCGTGTATGGCATTCTCCCGCAGATAACCCTCGGAGAGAAATGCATGATCATCGGTGAGGAGTAGAGGATCAGGATCTATAAGGGCATCTGCGTTGTTGTCAAGCACCCACTCTGTGCACCAGGATGCATCATCATCTGAAGTCTGGCTCCGGTCAATCTGGAAGCAGGAGAAGGTCTTGGTCAACACCGCGAAGGCTGGCAATATGGCTGCAACTGATCCTCGCTCTGCGACAATGCTGGTTGTCATATGGTCCTCAGAATATGTATCTGTCTCATCAAAGTGGAGGATAAAAGGCTCTAATACGAGACTCTCTATATCGGTCATCTCCGAGTGTAGTCCTGTATCAAGCTGTGGCTGTTGGAATGAGTCATGGTATCTGTCTGAATCCGAGAAGTATCTCTGCAGAAGAAAAGCTGAGTCATCTGGGACTAGACACTGAAATGGCTGGATCGATGGCTGTAGTAGTGGGGGCTCCTCCATCTCCTGGAATATCAGAAGATATGCTATCCAAGATTCGTCGACTGAAAACTCTGGGGCTGACTCGAACTCTAGATGGAAGACCAACGGGAACTCGAGTAGACTCTGGGTCAGAACCTCCACTGTGATAGTCATCTCCTCTATCATCTGTGCTGCAGCAGAATCCAAGTCCTAGATCGGGTGTATAGAAGCTGTATCCTCATGTATGGTGGCACACCCAACTGGTACTGCAACATCCTCGTGTGTTGTCCCGACTACAGCATCTCGTGAAGATGGGCTCTGTGAAAGTGATCTCGAGATGGCATCAAGTAACTCAATGTCGGAACTGCAGTGTGAACCGCCACACGAGGTCACGACCAGTGCTATATGATCGGCGATCATCCCCCTCATGGAGATCTCGATGAGGTCTGTCGGTGAAAGTCCATGATCGGGGAATCTCCTCAAGAGGTCAAGAAACCTCAGCCATGCATCATGCACTGGTTCCTGGGGGGTCTACTGAATAATCCATGATCAAAGACCGCATCATTCTGCTCTATGATGGGGATAGTATCTGTGTAGAAACTCTCGGTGTAGCTCTCCCCACGTAGCGAATCTCCTTCCCAATCGTCTGTGTCATCTCATGGCTCTACTCTGGAGTGTAAATGGAAGGTCTTCAGCATCAGCTCCTCCGCAGTGGTATCTGAATATATCTGTCTCTTGAAAAACTCCTCGAATGCGGTCAGATGAAGATAAGACTCCTCGTGCACCTCCCCTGAAAATGTCGGCAGTCTCTGAATAAACTCCAAATCCAGAATGAATGGACCTAATGTAGAAGCTAACTTAGCTCCCTGCTCTATCTGCTCATCCATCATACTGGCATAGGGGGCATCTGATACTCGCATCTTCTCTCTACGATCACGTACGGAGTGCACTCTCAATCCAGCAATGGCATCGTCCGGGTCTCGCATCTGCTTAATCTAATCTCCGCGGATGTCTAGCGCAGCATGCCCAGAAGAATGAAAGGGAGGGGAGGGAGGGAACGGAAGGTCGGTCGGAGACCCCACCTCCCTCGAGGGTGGACTGGACTGATGGGAAGAAGATGGAGAAGCCGCAAGAGTCGGCAAGAGGTGAGGGGGGTCCATCATCTTGGGATACAGAAGAGGAAGAGAAAAGTGAAGGGAGGGTGGGAGGGAAAAATGACTGGAGGATAGACAGGGTAGAATATAGATGGGAAGGCAGAAGGGATCTGGAAACACACAAGATGGGAAAACAAACCCCCGATTCACCTACTCAACACTGAGCTGAAGACCGTAAAGGTTCGGTCAATTATCTTGTCAATTTTATTTAGGTGATCAAGTCAGTCTTTCAGAGCGATTACGTGAGCTAATGGGAATCCAACATCTTAACAGACTGTCCCGAATAAAAGACCGGTAGTTTGTCAAGAAATCGGATATGGCTCTAGCCTAGGATGCGGGTCACTCTCTCGCTCATCCAAACCAAACAAGGAGGGGGTACTCTCCCCAAGATAGATTTTTAAGTGAGGTGTCTTTTAAAGTCAAGTGTGATTAGCAGTCTCGATTTTATTGTTTTTATTTTTAGGTATTTTTCAAGCAAACAACGTCTAATGAATTTTCTATTTTCCTTTTTATTCCTAAATCCAGAAAATAGGGGGAGGAAGACGGAAAAGTCAATGCGCGAGGAACTCAATGATGCATGCACGAGATAGAAGGCGTACCTTGCTCCAGCAGTCTACATGCAATTATGATCCGCGTATAAATTTAAACTAATCTATATGGATGCAAAAGCGAGAATCGTCCTAAACAGAAGCTCCTATTATCGTGAAGTATTGATTTATTCGTCTAAGTCCCAGCATGATCTATAGGAACAGATATTCTTATTAGGGCTTTAGACCTAGTGCTACCTGACTCAACGAAATAAAAACATAGATCTAGAGGCTCAAGCACAGAAATTCACGTGAAATCAAAGAAAAGAAAAACTAGAAAACCAAAACAGCGGTGGGGTCCCCCGAGCAACCGGTGCTTGGCGAAACAAACTTCGGGAAGTCAAGTGTCTCTGAAAGTCCTCGTACCTGTATTATTACAACAATCAAATAGTCTGCAGAGAAAGTAAAACTAAACTATCCTACGGCTATTCTACGGTTATTTGTACGGCTATTCCGCGGCTCCCGCACTCCTACGACTCTATGCAGAAAAGAGCCGCCTCCGACTCCCGCGGTTGCTTCGGCTTCCGAAAATGCTACCTCGATCTTCAGGCCCGCGTAAGAAAACAAGACAGAAATGTGTCAGACCAGATTATTATAAAAATAAGCAAATAAAATCAGAAAAAATATCTACAAGTATCTACAGAAAACCACGAAAAGGAAAACCATGAAAATCAAATGACTACTAAGCCGTGCTCCCCGACAACGACGCCATTCTGATGATCGTAGAATCACCAAGATCCGGGTAAAGGTAAAAACAAGGGTCGTTGCGACCCGAATCTCGGAAATTGATCAATCAAGAAAAAGAGACCATAAAATAAGAATAATCAGTCGAAAATCGAATAAGCGGTCTTGCTATTTATTTAACCTGGTATAACGACCAGGGTCGAACTCAAGGAGCACGGGTTGGCTCGAAAGAGCCTACGAAGTAGTCAAGAATTGAAATAAAAGATAAAATATTTTTGGTGGGTTTTTTTATAGATTTTTATTTTTTTGTATTTTTAAATATAAAGGAAATATGAGAAAAAGGTAAAAAGCACACAAACAATAATTTATTAAACACTCCAAAACAACTCAGAAAATTCAAATAATATTATTTTTGTGTTTTATACGTTTTTAAGTGTTTTTGATAATTTTCTCAAGATTTTATGATTTTTTGTTGATTTTATAAAAATAGAGAAAGGCTGAAAATCAAAATCAATGTGCAACCAGATTTGAAAGGCTAATTAAAAATATACAATTAGGCTCTAAAAATTTGGAGACAATTTTTATGAAAACTAGATATAAAAGCTAAGATACAGAAAGAGAGTTTGCATTTTTTTGTATTTTACAGATTTTTTAAGAATTTTTATAAGATTTTTAGGGTTTTGTGATTTTTAGGTGTTTTATAAATCCAAATCCAACCAAAATTGGACTGAAGCTAAAAGACACTAAAATAAATAGAAAACAATTTTTTGTAATTTTTAGATGAGTTTTTGTATTTTTATTTGATTTTTTAATGCAAACAGTAATAAAAATGCATGTTTTTGAATTTTTAAAAATATTAAAACAACTCAAAAATGTCCCAAAAATTCAGACACAGTGGCAGGAGCCACATGTCCAAATTTCACTTGATTTGGAATTAATTTGATATTTTATTCAACCAAAACAAAAGCCACAACACACAGTGATCTAAGTGAAAGAAAAATAAGTTCTAAGGGCTAAAAAGTAACACGTGCGCAAACTATAGGGGGTTCAGTGTAAATTTTCCATCAAATCCATCACATGTTCGAATTCAGTATGCACAGGGGTATAAATGCAAATATCACAACTAAAACTTCAATTCATAATATTAAATAAACCCCAAGCCCATACATGCAAAAAGCCTAGAAACTCACGTGTCGAAGCACGTGCACCACAATAGGAAGGACTAAATTGCAAATATTAAAAATCTAAGGTCTTGGGTGCAAATTATCCAAATTAAAAACAATGGACACAAATATTTACAGGACTAAACGACAATTATAAAAGGAGGAGGGACCTAAGGTAAATTTACCCCTATATTAAGATCCATGGCTGGCGGAGGTCCACGTGTTAGATCTGACGGGTGAGAGCGGTGGGGACCCTTTCGATGATGAGCGGCCTGGATCTGATCCTCAAATGGATCGATGGTCGGGAGCTACCCTCAGATGGACGGATCTGATCTAATCTGGCACGAAGGGGGCTCGATCGACGGTGAAGGAGGGACCCGGATGAACTGCTCGCTGGTGACTTTCGCCGGGCCAATACGCGTGCTAGGGTCCTCCTCTGCTGCTGCTCGGAGAGGGGAAATGAATCTCGAGATGCTCAGCAGCGAACGGTATGCTCCAACAGGGCCGAGAGCGTCTGGAGAGCTCCGGCGACGAGAGGCTCCTGGAGCTCCTGTGCCCAAGTGGTTGGACCTCCAGATGAGGTCCTTCTTCGATTCTACCTGCACAGGAAGAAAGCTGGGTCGAGGGCAAACTGCCTCGACCGGTTACGAGCGGAGTGGGTGGTCGGGTGAGTCGGAGCGAAGGTTTCCGACGAGGCGACGACAGAGGAAACCTAAACCTTGGTTCCGGGACGAACCAAGATGATCGAAGGTGCGAAGAATGCGGGGCGAAGTCTCATGAAGGTGATACAATGATCGGATGGGAAGATGGTCGATCAGAGCAGGGTGAATCGACCGGCGAAGACCGGCGACGCAAATTCAAAGAATGTAGATTAATGCTAATCTAAGGGATAGCAAGGTCACCTGATGGTTGTACGCGTCTGTGGGGGAGCTGCGGAGTCTCCTAGGGTCCTTGCCTCGATGGAGCGATGCCTCCAGAGGCTCGTGCTCGCCGGTGGTGGAGCTCGACGGTGTTGACCACTGGACCAGGGGCTAGGATGCCTCAACCCTCGCTGCGACACCTTCCGAAGCTTGCTGTCACTAAAGGCAGGAAGGTGGAGGTCCTGGGAGTCGAAGACGATGGTCGAAGGTGCGTGAAATGACGGGAGGAGGCGAAGCTATATACTGGTAGGGGTCCGGCAAGAATGGAGCCGGGCAGGCAATTTTGGTGCATGGATCCCTAAGAAGATTCCCGAGCGTGAATAAGGAATGTAACATGAATTATCGGGGCACGGGGTTTAAGGAAATGGAAGGCGGATCGCATCTGAAAAATTCAGAGAAATCGGGTCAGGACACGGATCCGCAACGGGTGTGGTCCTGGGGGGAGAGTTGACCGGGGGTCAACAATCTCCCGTGGACCAATGGGAAAATTCCATTTAGAAATTATTTAAAAATTCATTTTAAAATAATAAATGATTTTATTTCGAAATATTTTCAACATGAAAAATATTTATTGTTTTTCAAAGTATTTTTTGTGATATTTATCTATTTTTTTTGAAAAATAAATTAAGTATATATACATTATATTATTATTATATACAAGTACATGTACATATGTATTTTTGATTTTTATTTTTATTTGTTTATTTTTGTACAATTATCCCTATTTTATATTTTATTTATTTACAACATGAAATTCGAGATATAAAATAATTTTTATTTGGTTTTTGTTATGTATTTATAAGGAAAAATAAATACATATATAGGTACATATATACATGGTATATACAAGAGTGAGAGAGAGAATTTATTTTTGTTTTTGTTCTATTTTTCTCATTTTTATTTTATTTTTATAAGTATATACAAATTAATCAAAAACACATTTTTATTTTTATTTTGAGGAAAATAAAATTATTTATATATATATGTGTATGTACAAGCATGATTGACCCTATCTCCCTCTACTTGGTTTCTTTTGCGGTCAGGCCAATACTTGGCCCTCCCTTGGGATTAGATCGCTTAATATTTATTCTAAATATTCTCCTCTTTTTCTGTGTCTCTTTCTTCTTTTATTTATGCACAAAAACATGCTAATTATTCAATATTGACAAATGCATGCCTTTTGATAATTTATTATATTTACACATATACACATGGTGTTTTTGCCAAAATAACTTGCTAAAATAAAAGAATAAAGAGCGATCAATTGGTATTCATCAGGGAGCGCCACGTGGCCCAATGAAAATCAAAGAAAAAATAAAATAAAAAGAAATTCTGTACGAAATAGAAGGAGGTAGAATTATGAAAAGATCAAAACATGAATGATGTAAGTCTCTAGGAGATCTATAAGTTTCATGTCAAACAAAAAGTCAAATAAGAGCAAATAAATAAAACGAAAATTTTGAGAATATTTTTATAGGAATAAAAACATTTGTTTTAATTGTTTTGTGATTTTTTTATCTTTTCTATTTCTTTTTAACACCAAAATGAATATATACAATAATTTATCCAATTGTTTGGAGTTTTTAATAATAAATAAAATAAAGAAAAAATGGATTAATTTATAACTAATAAATGGAGTTATTTACATGAATAGGGTTAATTGGTAATATGACGGGATTAATAAAGATTTTTATTAAGTTGTTTAATCAAGGAGGATAATGATCGATAGATGATATGATTAGTCAGAGATTCATCACAGATACAAGTCTTCAATGGTCGGACTTCAGGTAGGGTTCCCTTTTAGGACACCACCTTCGACGAGCGAGGGATGGTCTCGAAATTGCCCTCAGCTAATTCATTATAATTAACTGGTTTTTGTTATAGGAGATCAAATTCGGATTAATCAGAATGACCTCTAAATTAATCTTTCAATTAAATACAAGCGGTCAAATTTATTTTTTTTACTTGAGCAAGCCCAAAGTCAAACTCAATGAGGCCACTGTCTCCTGGATCAATTTTTAGATGATGAAAATATAAGGTTTTCGAGAGGAACATTTTTGGCACTTTTTTAATGCAAAGGAACATGAAATGTAAATGAAAAATATTAGATTTAAGTTTAAATTAACCTATATTGGAAAATCTAAAATAATTAGCAAATGAGTTCACAATTTCAAAAAACATTTTTTCCTTAATCATTTATGCATCGAGGAATATAGGACACATTTTTTATATTTTTAGGACATAAAATGCATGCATGAAAATTGGACACTTTTAGGGTTTTTATGCATTTTTTCATGCAAATGATATGTAAAAATTATGAAATTTTGTAAAGAGGATGATTAAGGTGATATTAATCTATCGTAAAATTTTGGATTTTTTCTGATGTAAATTGAATTTATAACATATTAAATATGCATGCTGTGTGATTTTAGGTAATTTAATTTTAATAAATACTAAAACTCAATAATATCTTGAGATAAAATTATCCTAGATATTTTAATAAGGATGTATACAGGAAAAATAAAATCTCCTAAAAATATCATGTTTTTAGGTCATTTAAAAATAAAATCACATCAATCACAATTTAATTTATTTTAAGATAAATATGTGTGCAAATTGAACATTTTTTGGCACAAAATATGTCACAATTAAATCGATCTAATGCATTTTTTTTGGGAATTTTAAGAGTAATTAGTGTTTATTACAAATTTCAAAAGCAATCATGGTAAAATTTTATAATTTTATCCACAATAAATATTAATAAGTCAAGTGATACTCATAAAAATACATTGATCATCTACAATGATAAATAATTAATTGCTCTCGAGTATGTAACTTTTGAAATAAAAATATGACGCGAAATGATGGTTCAAATTAATACTCAAACACAGGATATAATTGCAGTACAGAAAAATGGAATAGAAAATAAAATGAATTGTACATATAAGTTCTAAGGTGTAATACCCAAAACCCTATGAGATTTTTGCAAAATTTCCACATGTGCATGTGCGCGGCATGTGCCTCCAGAAGGCGAGGGCGTTGATGCGATTTTCCTAGAAGCCAAGGGGCTTGGATGCAATTTGTCCCCCGCCCCACGAGCAGCTCACGTGAGGGGGGGACTTGGGTGACGGGCGGAGGCAGAGGCAGAGGTTGGAGCTCGGAGGCGGTGGAAGCGCATGTCGAGGCAGAGCGGAAGCGTGCGGTGGTTGGGCTGCACCCTTGGGAAGGGCGGAGGGGAGGTGACGTGGCAGCTAGCATATGCGGGCCAACGATTGGGAAGGCGGAGGAGGCGCACCATCACAGAAGACAGAGGCAGCGGTTGGGCAGGACTCATGCGGGAGAAGGGGGTGCCAATATACACCCCCTATAATCAGCATGTGATGTGTCCTCACTCCTCAGAGCACAAAAAGCGAGGGAGAGACATAGCTTTTGTTTTGTGGAAACCTTTATTATTTCTCACGTAAACAAGGCCTAAAGCATTGTTTTGTCCAATGTTAGTTTGACTACTTTTTACCGGTTCAGTTTAAATGGTAGTTTTTTTCACCAGTTCAATTAAATATATGAAATCTGATTCAACAAGGTTCAATTGAAATTCTGATCTTTACTTAAAAAAATGTATTGTCTCTTATACACTATAGCTACCCATTACAAACTACTAATAAATCAACCAATGTCTTCATAAAGAGAATGGATTCAAATCTTAACAATATGTTATAAATTCACTAAGTATTAAGTTTAAAAAATTAAGATTTAGTTGGAATTGGTTATTCAGTTCATTAAATATTTGGATTAAAACAACTATTCAATTATGTCTTTTTATTCTCATTTTTATTTGACCAATACTTGTTTAAGAACAAACATTCAATATCATAATCTTTTTTCTTTAACTAAAGCTTGATTAAGGTTTGTATAGGTGATTTGACTAATTTAACTTTGACTAAAATATATATAAATGTAAAAAATATTTACAAGCTATCGAGTAGTAACAACTTCATAGTTTTCATCCATGCCTGTATGCATGAATTGATGCGCATACATATGCACATTCATATAACACATACACCCATATATGGTAAATTTATTCGAACCTTGAACGATCTAAATCTGAGCAAACCTACCTCATTCAAATCCCGTTCGTTTACATAAACGAGTCTAAATTTGTGTCAAGATTCGATCCATTCATTTCCTATTAGAAATTTTAAAAAATACAATCTAAGCAAATACCAAACATTAAGAGAACATCTACATGAAAAAAAGGAAATATGTTGGAAGTGTAAGGAATTGCATGTTCATGACCTCCATCATCTGTTAGGTTTTCTTGAGATTCCCTTTTATCAAAACCTCTGCCTCAAGAACAAGTCGAGTTGATTTCTCGAAATATATGAGTGGTTGCGAGGTGAAAAAAAAACGCATGCGAATGAGCTGCATGCTCTCCCATCACATCTTTAAAAAAACGACCTACCCATGTGGAGAAGGGATCGAAAATATGGCGAGAGAAGTAAATGAGGATCAACTCTGGTTCTTGTCAAGTTGGTTTGAGGGATAATAAAAAAAATATCGTAGATTGAAATACAATGGACGATGTAATCATCATGTGACAACTTATCCTTCAATTGCGTACCATGAGATAAAAAAAAATCATTTGTCTATAATTTTGTATTTAGATGAATCTTGGCCGTCTGATAGGATTTCGACCAATTGAGATGAGACGACATGTTCATCGTGTAATAGGCCTCCTATTTTACACTCCCTATTTGGTTAAAGTAAATAAACAAGAATATTGACGTCTCTCTCCCCAATTACTTAATTGAATTTTTTTTATAATTATGCAACATTTAGATGCTGTAATATCAACAATACCCTTCTTTTTTTTTGCAATATCAATTGTGCTCTTACTTTCCTAGTCATTCAATTAGTTTTTCCATCAGTGAGATAAACAAAACCATGGCTTATACAAATCAAAGCATGATTTAATAGAATTTCCTTACAGTTGTGCCATTCGGGATAGTTTTGCTGTTAGTGAGATATCGAAAAGATTCCATCACTTGTCCGCTTCTTAACTTCTACAATATTAGTTATGCCCCTCCATTTTGTAATATCATTTGTGCCACTGACTTCTTACAAAAATCATAGTTCTATCTTTTTGTAATATCAATTATGCCTCTACTTTACGTTAATGAGAGGACAAAATTGTGAATTTCGTAGGAAGTCAAGGGCACAACTAATATTACAAAAAAGAGAGGAACATATGATAATTGTAGAAGTTAAAAGGGAACAAGCGGTAAACCCTAAACAAAATCATGGTTTATACCGACCAAAGCCTGATTTATTAAAATTTTCTTACAGTCGTGTCCCCACAAATTTCAGAAAATCGCACCCGTACCCTTAGAAGGAAATAGAGGAGGTTTTAAGGGCCTGTTTGATTCCCAGGTTACCTCGGGATAACCTATCACACCCCCCGCTCTATCCCTGCATTCCTGGGTTGGAATTAGTTTTATGGATCGTATAATTTTTTTGTTATAATATTTTTTAACTATGTTAAAATGAAAATTAACACAAAAACATATTATAATCATTTAAAAAGTCAATATAATAATAATCAATGTCACATCACATTTAGCATTCCAACCTTCCCAACCATCCAAATAGCTACTATTCATAGAAGGATATCTCAACCCAACCCAGTTACTAAACAAGCCTGGAGAAATCAAAGAGTTCTAGGTGAACATAGTTTAACTTGACTAATAAATTTATTTAATGTTATTTGACGAAGTAAGGAAATGCTTGAAGAGTGGAGGAGAAAACTTGTTGTACCTATTTTTAAGAACAAAGGAGACATTCAAAATTGTTCGAATTATGCTAATATCAAACTGATGAGTCACACTATGAAAAGTTAAGAACATGGGATCAAAAGAAGTCTGGGGAAAGTTTCCAAAGTAATTGAAAACCAATTAATATTCATGTCAGGTCGCTCAACTATTGAAGATATACACTTGTTGAGGCAAACAATGTGGATTTCTAAATCTAAAAGAAGAACCTCAAAATGGGTTTTATTAATTTGAAGAAGGCTTATGATTCAATCCCAAGGGAGATTTTGTGGAGATTTTTAGAGAAGAGACAAGTACATGTCCTATACATTAACCTTATAAAGGATATGTATGATGAGACTTTAGCTTGTGTAAGGATATAATCTAGGAAGACTGATTTAACATCATCGATCTGCATCAAGTTTTAACTTTGAGTCTATTCATTTTTACTTTGATTATCAATGAGTTAACTAGTCACATTTAGGATGAGATACTTTGGTATTTGTTGTTCAATGATGATATTGTGTTTGTTGATGAGACGAGAGATGGAGTAAATGAGAAGCCGGAGATTTGGAGATATGCTTTAAAGACTCAAGTATTTCATATAAGTAGGACTAAGACTAAATATATGGAGTATACATCTGATAGAAACAACGTGCAAGACCTAATGTGAAGATTGGAGACGATAACATTTGGAAGAAAGATTTTTTAAATACTTGAGATCTATTTTGTAAAAGGGTGGGGAAGCCGATGGAGATGTTACTCATAGAATAAATACATGTTAATTAAAGTGGACAAGAGCCTTTATTGTTCGTCGTGATAAGAAAATCCCTTTGAAAGTCATAGGAAGGTATTACAAAGCATTCACGAAACCTGTTGTACTCTATGGATTAGAACGTTGGTTTATCAACCATATACATATGCAGAGAATGACAATAGCAGAAAGAAAAATACTAAGACAGATGTGTGGTCATAAACGAAAAGATCCGATTCGAAATGATGTGATTGGAAGGAAAGTTGGTGTAGCTCTGATAGATGATAAGATGATGGAAAACCGCCAAAGATGATTTAGCCGTATGCAAAGGAGGTCAGTTGATGCACCAGTTAGAAGATATGAGATTTGGGATTTGAGCTGGTTAAGAGAGGGTAAGGAAAATCCAAGAAGTGTTGGAATGTGATTATCCGAAGAAATTTTAGTTATGTGGATTTAAGCCCGAGAATGATTTAAAATAGATTTAAGTAAACAAATCCATTTAATCGATCCCTACTCAACTGTGGGAAACGACTTTGTTACTGTTGTAGTAGTAGCAGTTATACCTAGCCAAAATACGGTCCGGGCCGAACGGGTCGAGGTTCAAAAACCTTTGTCCAAAACCCGCCATGGGCCAGACCATGGCCCATTTTGTCCCTTTTTCATTAATTTTTTAATGATATTTAATGAATATAGATGAATTTAAATACTATTTATACTTTATATAACTAATATAAGTAGTTTACATGTTACTTAACATGTAAACTATTAGATTTTATTTAAAACTAGTGTCACATATGAAAATTTTAAAGTGCATCATATTAATACATGCATTATTTAGCTTATATTATATTTTTTTTAATTTTTTTTGCACATCGAGCAGGGCCAGCCCATGCCTCAATCTTCTAGCTCAAGCTCGACCTATGAGCAAACCCCCAGTCCGTTGGCCAAGGCTAGTAGCAGTATCTTGAGCTAAGATTCACCAACATGAGTTAAGACTATCCGAAAAATCTTAGTTACATGGATTTAATCTAAGGGATAGGAAAGTGGATTTTAATTATGTGGAATTTTAGTGAGTAGGAGAGGCACAACTAAAAAAACCTTCATACGTCCAATACCAACCCAAAGTAAATTTTTTTCTTCGAAAAATCCATTCCTAGAAGTTGCCCCAATAAAACATGGTCAAATCGAAGTCTCTATCAACATTATATGGGAGTACGTTCCAATGTCTCTATATCTCTCCGTGTACAAATTATAGACATTTAACCTTTTTTTTTCTAATCATAGTAACCTAAAACCTAAGATAAGCTGCAACCTTTCAACCTACGAAGTCTCCTTAACTTGGCAAGTGTGAATTTATTGGAAGAACGTGAAGAAAACGCAGCCCTGAAAATTTATACATAGCAATAAAATTAAAGGTAAATTGATGAAAACCAAAGTTTGTGAATAAATAACGAAAAAACATCTTTTTTTTTTTACATTTTAATGCCTTGTTTTCAATACTGTAAGCATATGTTTATTACTGGATGGGGTCGATTGGGGTAACCTCATGTAAAGAGTAACCGTTTGGATGGTTATGAAGATTGGAGAGAGTTGGAATAAAGAATCCGATGTGATGTCATACTGATTTGTGATGGAATTCCAATCAAGGAATGCATGGGGATAAACTAGATTACCCTCAGGACCTAGTTACCAAACGGACCCTAAGGGTGCATTTGGTATGCGGGTTAGGGTGTGTTAAACAGGTAGAGGATAACTTGTTTTTGTGGTTTGGTGTTTGGATAAATGATTAAACTGGGGATGAGTTAGAAGTGAGTTTGTGGTGATATGATTGCAATGGAGTTTGAAAAAGTAAGTAGTTATTGTGATGCGATTATATTAAAGTCTGGAAAAGTGAGTAGAAGTGGAGTAGTTTATAATTTTTATATGATATTATGATATAGTATATTATTTTTTGATGGAATTGATGATGGAGATTTGATTTATTTAATTTTTTTAAAATGAAATAAAGTGGGACCCACGCAGGAGAGATGGGGAATAAGTTAAGGGGGGTGAACTCCCCGTAGGGGAGTTGAACCCCCTTACCGAACAGGGCCTAAGACTTCTATAAAGACATTCTATTTTTTCAATAAATAATAAAATCAACCTTGCAAAAAGATTGATGCAAGTTTGTTGTCCATCTCAGGTCAATCTCTCGATAAAACTTTACTTTGTAACTTGGAGATGAATGAAGAGATATTCTAAATTATATAGTTGCAACAAAGCTTTGATTGTAGTATGTAATTAAAGATCTTCACGGCCATTTTTAATTGCATGTATGCCATTTTTATTTACTATTACTATCATCACATTTTTTAAGGAATATGGTATATGCTATGATAATAAAAAATAATAATATCGGCATAGAATCAATCAAACAATGTCTATGCAAATACGGAATTGCATACACCATATTTGTGAGTTTAATGATATTATCATTTTCATGAAAAATTAAAACTTCGTTTGGGGAAAAGTGTTACAACAGGGAAATCCATTTTCGTTTATATTTTTTTCCCAAGCTAAGAGTGCTCTTTTGGTACGCGGATTAGGGCGGGTTAAACTAGTATAGGTTAATCCGTTTTTGTGTTTTGGTGTTTGGATAGAGGGTTAAACTGAGAGTGAGTTAAAATGAGTTTGTTGTGATATGATTGTATTGAAGTTTGAAAAAGTGAGTAGTTACTGCGACGTGATTGTATTGAATTTTGGAAAAGTGAGTATAAGTGGAGTAGTTTATAATTTTTATACGATATGATGGTATAATATATTATTTTTTGATGGAATTGATGATGGATAATTAATTAATTATTTTTTTTTAAAAAGAAAAAGTGGGACCCACATAGGAGAGAGAAGGGGTGGGTTAAGGGGGCCCTCAAACCAAACGGGGCCTAAAAGTTTGGCAAATTACCTTATTTTTACGGTATAAGAGCTAGCAAGTTCTATGTGGTAGTAATGAAAAATACATGGTCAAAAAGATAATTTGCAAAATTTTTAGGGTTGTAACAATCTCTTTTTTATATTTACCATACCATTTATTTATTTTAATTTACCCACAAAATAAATGCTACTTAAATTGTGACCTTGTTCATTTAGGTCATGTTCGGTTTTAAAAAATTAAATAAATCAATTCCCCATCATCAATTCCATCAAAAAATAATATATTATACCATCATATCATATAAAAATCATAAACTGCCTCACTTCTACTCACTTTTTCAAACTCCAATACAATCACATCACAATAACTACTCACTTTTTCAAACTCTAATACAATCATATCACAATAAATCCACTTCTAACCCACCCCAGTTTAACCCTCTATCCAAACACCAAAACCCAAAAATAGATTACCTGCAACCAGTTTAACCCACCTAAACCCACTATCCAAACACACCCTTAAAAGATACATGCCCATAATATTGTCCGTATTTGAATTTGGGAGTCAACATGACGAATATGGTTTAAAACGTTATCCCTCCGTCATCAATCTTTCCCACCATAAAAATACAAATAATTACTATTTATCTTATAATAATGTTATCTGACATAATTAACTTCTATCATGTGTGCCTTCTCATCTCGAACGAAGAGTATGAAATAGCTATCATTTATCAGTTCTTATCCTACGAATCCTAACACTGTAAACGGACAGAAACGAGGGATACAACAACTTATTCACTCTTTATCCCGTACCTCATATGCCACTACCGGTCTGACCCGCAGGGTTGTGTTGTAAGACGAAACATGTTTGCAAGGATTAGGTGATGATTACGAAGAATACGAGGTTGATAAGATAATTTACAAAGCTTTTAAGGTTCATGGTGCAACAATGTCTTTTTTTATTGGGATTATTACACCCATAACCCTGAGTAATTCCACAATAACAATCATAACCCCACGAAATCGCAAATTACACGAGAAACCTTGGATAGTCCCTCTGTCTTACACCTATAGCCCTCCGTTAAGAGAGCATATAACTGTGGGGTTAATCTAACCCATGATGTATCCAATGGCTATTAAAAATCTAAGCAAAGGCGATATATATGATCGATTGAGAACTTTCGGAAGATGGTCAAGGAGGATTTTGCATGCACCACAACCCTTTCGAATATCTGATTCTCGTCGAGTTAAAAGCACTCAGGTGACCGTCAGACTCTAAACCAAACCGACACATTCCTAACTCTAATTGGAACGTGTGAATTGACTGGACGATCATATCATGGGCAAGGGTCGTCTTTTGCAAAAAAACCACCAAACCCGCTACCCCTTCCCTCCATGTTTCCTGTGAGTTGTTCCAATGGCTTCTCTGCCCTTGGCTGAAGGATGAGCGGACTTGGGTGTTCAGCAGGGCCGGTCCGAGCTACCGAGGGGGAGAGCCTGGGCTGGGGACGTCGGGGCCGGTCTGGGCAAGCGGAGTGGGGGGGGGGGGGGGGGGAGGTGAGCCTGTGCTGGAGGGTGGGCGGGGGGAGTTCTTTGGAGGGTCATCGGGGCCGCCTGGGGGTAGGGGCGCGAGGGCGGCCACGGGAGGGTCGCAAGCCGGGGCGGGCGACCGTGGGGCGGGAGCGCGCGATGGAGGAGGGGGTGCGCGGGTGGGGGGTTGAGCCTGTGTTGGAGGGTGGGCGGGGGGAGTTCTTTAGAGGGTCATTGGGGCCGCCTGGGGGTGGGGGCGCGAGGGCGGCCACGAGAGGGTCGCAAGCCGGGGCGGGCGACTGCAGGGCGGGAGCGCGCGATGGAGGAGGGGGTGCGCGGGTGGGGAGGAGGGTGTGAGCTTGGGCTGGGGGATGTCGGGGCCGCCATGGTTTCCAGGAGGCAGGGATGGGACCGATGGGCCTGGGTGTTCAGCGAGGGAGGGGTGCAGCTGCCCAGGAGGACGTGGGGCGGCTGCCCAGGAGGAGGTGCAGCGGGTTCGGGGGAAGGCGGTCGGGCATCTGGCGAGGTGCTTGGGCAGCTGCGCAGGAGGACGTGGGGCGGGGAACGGGGGAGGGTGCTGGCGAGGGACCGGTATGGGCTGGAGGGGAGGGGTTCGAAGGGGTCTGCCTTGAGTGGAGGAATAGATTTTTTATATTAATGGCATATTTTATAAATGTAATATGATTTTAGGGGTAAAATTGGTAATGTGTAACTTTTTCTGTGAGAGTTAACGGAAAAAATAGATGGCAAGTAACACAGGGTTATGCCATATAAGAGTTAAGTATTTTTCGGTGTCCTGCGTGTAATTCACGATTTCACGGGGTTATGATTGTTATTCCGGAATTATTCAGAGTTATAGATGTAATAATTCCTTTTTTTTATTTTTATCATCAAATTTTACTTTTCTGTAATTTACCCACTAAATTAATGACACTAAATTAAACAAACGTTAGAGGTGAAAGAGCAGAATGTGCGCGGACGACTGTCAACACGTTTTTTTCCCGCAATATTTATTGATTTTTTAATGCGAGGACTAAATCCACGGTTGACCGGTTGCCCGATTTTTAGAATTAAATAGTAAATTATTGATATGGAACACATTGGTAACCAACAGACGGCTTATTGAAACAGTAACGGCTGAAAATTTAGTCAATGGTCAAGTTTTGTTAATTTCCTATTTGCGTAATAAAGTAATCAAAATTTAAATATCAATTAAATGATATTTAATACCCCATGATTCCTCTCATTAACAAGAATAAAAAGAATCCTAAGACGTCTAAATCACACATCACCTTTTCCCAATCTTGTGCAAATGGATAGAGATGGAGATGGAGATGGAGAAAGAGAGGAAAAGAGATCTCATGCAAGATTGTCTTCATATCTCAGGAGACGATGGCATCGAATCAGAGGAGGAAAGTGCAGATAAGAGATCGGAAAGAGCCGTGACAATAGAGACATGGAGTCAAGCTTGGTGCGAGCTATGTATCGGTTTAGGATTACGTATAAACAAAAAAAAATATCCGAAATACAATCTATAAAATATGTGTTGGCGTAATATTATACATATGAATATTGATCATGTTCGAAATAAGATCTTTAAATGTAAGTGTTGGTTTCGTAGAATAAAACATGTATGTGATGTTTTGAATTGAGATAAGACATATAAAAGTAGATGTTGAATCCATATGATAATATCCAGACGGACCCGCTTAGAATAGATACCTATAAATGTTATTTGATCGTTTAAGAAAAACAATGGTAAAAATATTGGATTCAGCACCAATTTCAATATTGAATATTGAACATGAACTTTGGACGCATAATCTTATTTTTCCTCCCATTATTAGATATATAGAAGAAGGAGTAGTCTGTACACCATTTGTTAGATTATCAAACATGTATAGCTACTAGTACCATAACATTTTTGTGATAGGAAAATAATGAGAATAAATACCCGTATGTCATATCCTTTTATGTAGTTCATCTTCTATATATTTCGAATTTATGTAATGATTTTTATCATGAAAATTATAATTATACTCAACAAAAAAGAGAGCAGAGCATGCGACTCAACTTGGGAGGAAATTCACGGTGGAAATGTTTTTTAAAAGAAAAATGGCCTTCACTGTATAGACGAGTTTCTAAAAACTTCACCATTAATCATCAATAAAATATACACATGTGAACATATCATATTCATAAACAAAATTACAAGTTCCAAGCTCCGCTAACGCTCGAGCATGCACAACAATGTTCTCTTTGTAACAGCACTCCTGACGGAATATCACACCATTCATGGCAAGCCAGATCACCCAAATCATAGCCAAAATGCCCGATCTCTCCATCTCTGTGCCATTCCACTCCGCTCCAATGGACTTTCAGAAATCTAATACACAATCTACATGAATGGTCTGGTTCCCAAATAACTTCCATGCCTCCTTTGAGCTCTTACGCCTGAAGAAAAGATGGTCTGCATCTTCCACCTCACCCAAACACCACATGCATGCATGATCAACTGACTGAATAAATTGCACAAGTCTATCTCCAGTTAAGAGTCTTCCCCTTCTGAACAACCATAGAAAGACCTTCACGTGTATCGGAATCTTCCATTTCCAGATCCTTCTACAATCTGTCACGCAGCCTCCTGGATTAAAAACCACCACCCCTTTAAAGCCTTGTATGTCTTGCCAACCGATCAATCAATGAAAATATTTTTTTAGGCTTATGCAATATCTTCATGGACATGATCTCCAACAAACCTACCTCTTATTGTAGGCCTCGTAAAATTCTATTTGGAAGAAAAAAACCATCGGAATAAAATCTAAAAAGTCCCGTGACATCTAATTGGCATGCTATTGAATTAGCGATCTAATTTGGAAACATTTCATGACATCTATAATTGGCAAGGCTATTTTTATTTCATAACAAGGTTATAATGCACGTTCTTGTCTTCACATGCATGTATTGATGACATTAATTACAAAAGCAAATGCCTAGAAGAAACTGCTTTTTTCAACGTTAAGTATCCTTTCAATTTTTTTCATAATCAAAACGTAGCAATTACATGTTAAGTAATTCCTTATTGCATGTGTCAGAAATCTTACGATATTTAATTAAATTATCCTTATCCATAAGGGATTAACTCAATGTAAGGATTCTGATATTGGTTACTGATGTGAATAAATCATCAAAGATAACTATGAGATTTTGGTACCTGACTCTGATTAAGATAGTTACTATCTTCACTATGAAAAAGGTGGTTGTTGGAAAGGAAAGAATATGTATATGTGTCTGTATAACTATTGCATTGAAAATGAAATAGTATTAAAAGAACTGAAATTTTCTTAAGACTAATAATAATGGCATAACGACGATAAGCAGAACCAAGTGCTACACCTAATGGTGGGAGTCACCTCTAGAGTCCAATTATCGTAAGTCCAAAGGACAATGTTTCAAGGGGCGTATGGTTGTAAGGAATCACAGAAGCAAAAGCTAAGCCCCCTACAGTTGTAGCTACAGTTTCATGCATGTTATATTCATGGACAGTTAGTACCGACGGTAAAGACAACAAAGCCATCAAAGCCTCATAAGGATTAAAAATCAAGACAATATTGAACACTCAATAAGTTAATGTATATGTAAAATCATAACAATGTTAAGGCATTCTACAAATGTTATGATTTTAAGATCATATATGAAATTATATTAATGCTAAGGCTTATGTATAATTATGTGAACGTCATGACCACATGTGCAATTATGTTAATATTAAGGTATATGTGTAAATGTGTTGAAAAGCCATGCAAGAAATGATTTACAAAAGGTAAACCATAACAAGTATGCAAATAAATGGTTTATATGATAAACTATTATAAGTATGCAATGAAATGGTTTAGAAATGTAAGCCATTACATGTTATGAAAGAAATGATTTAGAAAGGTGAACCATTATATGTTATGAAAGATATGATTTAGAAATGTAAGCCATTAAATGTTATGAAAGAGATGGTTTATAAAGGTAAACTAGTACATGCTATGAAAGAAATGGTTTATAAAGGTGAACCATTACATGATATGAAAGAAATGATTTATAAAGGTGAACCATTACATGTTATGAAAAAAATTATTTATAATAGTAAACCGTTACATGTTATGCAAGGAAATGATTTAATCAAGGATAAACCATTTTATGTTATGAGAGAATGATTTAAGAATAATAATCTGTCACAAGTCATGGAAATCTATTTAAGGGTTAATATGAAAAAATAATCTAAATGATAAAGGATACATTATACATATTATGAATTCACGAAACATACCCCTTATGATGAAAAATGATATATAGCTTATATATTTTTATATATATTACACATGCATACTCATATCTATGAAAGAAATCAATATGCAACTTGTTAGGGAACGAATTTAGACATGCATGGGAACAATTAGTCACGTAACGATGTTATTTCATTGAGAGTTAAGTACATCAATTATAATAGGTTAAAAGACTGTTAGAATTCTCATGCATGGACCCAAAACATACTGGACATCAGGCTCATGCAAAATTATGTTTATCTATTTTCAGGTGAAGAACAAGTTTGACCAAACACTCATGCTTGTGTGGTAGGCTCAACGAGACATTGAATGTGATATTGATAATTATATGTTTATAGTGGATATCTGTATGCCCACTGGAATGGAGAATCACATTGTGAAACTATTTAGTTTTTTATGAGTCTATCCTTATTGATAGGGTAATAATGGAACTTTTGGTTTGAATAGATTTTATGGATCCTTTTGAGAATGATTTTTTATTGCTCGACGATTACCATGCATGATTCGGTAATGATTTAGTCGTGAGAATTTAATTGCATGTTTCTGCCGGTCAACGTGACATGTTTCGTTATAAATGGTATCAGAGCCAGAGTTCCTCTAGGCATAAGATATCCACAATTTATAATGGTGTAAGATCTAGATATTTAGAGAGGATTAGCCTCACACATTGACTCATTGACGATGTCGGTTTTGATTTAGGTTTCGTCTTGTCATGGAGCTGAGGAGCATATAGAAGAGGAGTTGTGAGATTAATTGCCTTGTCAACATAGTGATGATTATTGGAGTTTATGACTCAATAATAGTTTGTGGATTTATCCTGCAGATCTTTATTCATAATAATTCTTTCCTCTTTAAATGAGAATAATATATGGAGATAATTATGTATTGTATATGAGATAGATATGTCTTTTGATGCTACAAACTATCTTGAGGAGGATAAATAAATTTTTGAGATATTTTGTCTGAAAGATATAACTTAGGAGTGATTGAGAGAATGCAAGATAAGTTACTTTTCTGAGTTGTATTCCATTAAATGTAGTGATTTTATTGAACTCTCATGCCTTTGAGAATGTTGATGATGTGAAGAGATCATGTTTCTTGGATCTACCATGTTGTTATAAGATCATTAAAAAGTGTACAATAAAGTTATGGTATAGAGAAGAATGAGAATAAGATATGTGCAAATGTGAAGCAAGTGAACTATTGGCTACGTAGTACACAACCAAGCTAATTAGTATATAGTACATAATCATCTCAATTACATCATGAAAGTTGGATATTGCCAATTTTTTATGTGCATTTCTAGATGGTCGTTCATGATGATCTTCTCATACCATCAATGTTATCTTATAAATTAGATTAATTTCGAGAACTCTTGATTAATTGATAGCTATTGAATGTAAAGAGATAGATAATCAGTTCCAATGATATTGGGATAGTGAGTTTTTTATGACAATATTCCTCCATATTCTCTTGTGAATTAGGAAGGTCTAAGATACGGTTAAGGTAACTTTGAGGTATTAAAATCTACCATTTGGATCGATGATTTATTCATTTTGATTATCAAGGGAAAAGATCTTTTCTAAAATCAATCTACATATGAGTTGCCAATAACCTTAAATAAATAGGACAGTAGGAAATATATTTTAGAATAAGTTTATGCTATGGTGAATTTTTGATCATGCCTTTTGATCTCATAAGGACTCTTGTAGCTTTTGCAAAGTTTATGAATAAAGCATTTTCAGAATACCTTGATGACTCTGTGATCCTAATTGTGGATGATAATTTTATATATTCTTATGATATGGATAACCACCAAGTATATCTCAATATTGTATTAAAGATCTTACTCCAACACCAGCTTTATGCAATGCTCTCTAATTGTAACATCTTGTTGGATAAAATATTCTTTCTAGTGATGTCACATCTATGGATGGTATTGAAGTTGACCTAGTCAAGATGAAAGCTATATTGCCTTGGAGTGAGTTGAGAAAGATTGATAAATATTTAGGATGGTAAAGTAATTAATTGTTCATGTAGGTTTCTATTAAATATTGCAATGTAAATGACAAATCTCATAGGAAGGATATGAAGTTTCTACATTTATTGAAGTGTGATTGAAGTTTTTATTTTAAAAAAAGTAAAGTTAACCATGACCTTGACTTGATGCTTACTATTATGCACTAGAGGCTTGTAGTTCACATTGAAGTAGGGTATGCTTTATTAACAAATGTATTAATTATACATCATGCCAACTAAGATCACAAGAGAGTAATTATCTACCTTTTTTTACTTGGAGTATCATACTCGTGACTTGAATTTAGTAATGACAATAATTTCTCTAATATATTGGTGAGATTATCATTACAATGAGAATTTTTTTAGGTATGAAGGAACAAAGTAGTAAAAAAAGATGTTAATCTTTGAAAAATGATTGAAACACCTAAAAAGGAATAATATGATTTTACTAGTAGAATCGGCTATGATGTGTTATATTATTAAAAGTTTTGGATTCTCATGACAATAAATTAAGGTAGGAGACATTATATGAATCTCAGAGATTGATGTAAACTATTCATCCATTCATAACAAAAATATCTAAAGATATCCAATGATATTACGGGTGATCAACGATTAAGATAAAGATTGCAGAATTTATTTCCAAAATCCTAATATGACAATAGATTGAGATTGAATATCTGAAAACAACAAGCCATGTTCAAACTTCAGAGATAGTAGATTGGAATTGAAGCACATCACATGGATTTTGAACCGATTACCCAAGACGAAGATACATCCTTATAATATCATATATGTTATTGTAGACTAATTGATCAAATCAGTTCCCTTCTTACCTACTTGCTTGGATAGATCGATGGAGAGACTTGCTAAACTGTAGATAAATGAGATCGACATCCTAGACAATGTCCCAACATCAATTATGTCAGACTAGGACACGAGATACACATTTTAGCTATGGTCATATCTTCAAGAGGTTGTGGATTATAGACATAAGGTCAATCATCTATGATCATCAAGAGATTTAAAGATTTGTTGGGAGAATGCGCTTATGATTTTGCAGGAAACTTGGATAGGTATTTTCCTACAGTAGAGTTCCCTTATAATAAGTAGTCACCATTCGAGTATCAAGATGATTTTGTATAAAACACTCTAGAAAAGGTTGTGAAGATCACACTCTCAGAGGAACAATACGAGTGAGAACATATTTTGGGATTGAAGCTAATCCGTACTAGTAAGAAGAGTATTGACAAAAAAATGCGATGCAAAGAAAATCCATGATCTTTGGCATGTCCCTAACTAAGAAATTTTGAGGATGATTTTTTAAGGGAGATAGATTGTAATGGCTGCAATTTTAGCCATTGTTCAAGTTTTCTTAATTTTCCTATTTGCATAATGAAGGTAATCAAAATTGGAGTATGAATTAAATGATATTTAATAACCCATTGATTCCTCTCATTAACAAGAATAAAAAGAACCTTAAGATCTCTAAATCACATGTCACCTTTTTCCTATTCTCGTGCAAATGGAGAGAGGGAGATGGAGAAAGAGAGAAAAAGAGATCTCATGGAAGATTCGTCTCCATCGTAGGATATGATGGCATCGAATCAGAGGAGGAAAGTGAGGATACAGGATCGGAAAGAGCCGTGACAATAGTGACATGGAGAGTCAAGCTTGGTGCGAGGTATGTATCAGTTTAGGATTACCCATGAACAAAAAAAGATATTCGAAATACGATCTATAAATTATGTGTCAGCGTAAGATTATACATATGAGCGTTGATCATGTTCGAAATAAGACCTTTAAATGTAGGTGTCAGTTTCGCAGAATAAAATATATATGTGATGTTTTGAATTGAGATAAGACATATAAAAGTAAATGTCGAATCCATATAATAATATCCAGACGGACCCTCTTTGGAATGATACATATAATTGTTATATGATCGTTTTAAAAAAATGGTGGTAGAAATATTGGATTCAACAACATTTTCAATATTGAATATTGTACATGAACTTTGGATGCATAATCTTATTTTTCCTCCCATTATTTGGTATACAAAAGGAGTAGTCTGTGCACCATTTATTAGATTAGCAAACATGTATAGCTAGCACCATAACATTCTTGTGATAGGAAAATAATAAGAATCCCCATATGTCATATCTTTTCATGTACTTCATCTTCTATATGTTTCGAATTTATGTAATGATTTTTTTAACCTAAAAATGATAATTATACTCAACAAAAAAAGAGCAGAGAATGCAACTCAACTTGAGAGGAAATTCAAGAATCAATGGTAATATTTTTATAGGCTTGTGCAATATCTTCATGGACATGATCTCCATCAAATCTATCTATTATTTTAGACCTCGTAAAATTCTATTTGAAAGAAAGAAAAACCATTGGAATAAAACTGAAAAGTCCCGTGAAACCTAATTGACATGCTATTGAATTATCTATCTATTTTGAAAAATTTCATGACATCTATTATTGGCAAGCCTATTTTTATTTCATAACAAGGTTATAATGCATGTTCTTTGCTTCACATGCATGTATTGATGGCATGAATTACAAAAGCAAATGCCTAGAAGAAACTGCCTTTTTCAACATTAAGTATCCTTTTGACTTTTTCATATAGCAATTAAATGTTACGTAATTCCTTATTGCATGTGTCAGAAATCTTATGATATTTAATTAGATTATCCATATCCACAAGGGATTAACTCAATGTAAGAATTCTGATATTGGTTACTGATGTGAATAATTCATCAAAGATAACTATGATATTTTGGTACTGACTCTGATTAAGATAGTTACTATCTTCACTATGAAAAAAGTTGTTAGAAAGGAAAAAATATGTATATGAGTATGTATAACTATTGCATTGAAAAGGAAGTGTATAAGATGAATATTGTCATAATGAAGAGTGAAAATATTTATATAGCGACAAACTAACTTCTAACTGCTTGGGCAAGCCAAAGAGCTAGCCAGACCAATGCTTTTTTACAGATGTGTGGAAGTAACACCCCGTGAATTTTGGGTATTTTTCGAAATCTTAAAACCTATTCAATATTATACTCAAAAGAAGCGTTTCGTCGCAAGCTTTCCAATGAGCTCAAAAACGTGCAATTCTGAGTTTGGGTGTGAGAGATATGCACGTTTCAGTGAAGAGGGGTCGTTGATATTGATGGGATTTAATGGTTGCGAAATTTTGATTAATTATTTGCAGGTTAGGGTTGTTTTAGGATTTCTTAAACTAGGGTTTGACACCAAACCATATTAATACCACCATCCTTCATCTCCCATGATCCCCACTCCTTTTCAACCTAAACCATCATTCCCCCCTCCCCACGTCATTCCCTTTATCTCATTTCCCTCTCCTTCAGAGAATCAAAGGCAGGATAATGCAAGCTTCGTAGCTTCGAAGTAACATGAAAAGGAGGGGTGTCATCGCAAGGGAAAGATACCTCTCTTATCTGATTTTTGATCGGACGATCAAATACGTAGATCAAAGATGTGCAAGAGTATAGATAACGGATCCTTGACATTCTCCATTTTATTTTTGCGTACATTGCGACTTGGAGATTGTTGATTGTGGGGTTATTATCTATTTTTGATCCTACCTCGGATCGTCTCTTGTTGTTGGTCCATCTTGAATCTTTTCATTAAATCGTCTCCTTCATAATTGTTGATTGGATTTTAGGACTTTAGAAAACTGTATAGCATGATTTTTCCTATACGTGTTATTGGTGTTTTGATTTTACTCAGAGCCTGGAATTAGATAGACTTTGAGATTGTTTTGTATATTATAATCTTATTGATCAATTATGGTTAATTACCTAACTCAATCCATGCATGAATGCCATTTAAGTTATTAACAATCACGTATATTAGTTTGTAATTAGTTAGATACAACTTTTAGATGCAATAACAACGCTTTTGGGTATTAGTGTCATAGTGTGGATGGTCATAACATCTATGGTTCTTGGATTTCTTTTACGTGATTATAGTTGCATGGAAATTCGTCCATATTGAAGTTATGTTCCATGTAGGTCTGAAAGAAAATTTTCAAGTTCGACATTCGCTTAGATTCGACTAGCTAAAAGTTCTATTCAGATTCGATTCAGAAATAAATGAACCAAACCTGAACACGAGTTTGAGATCAATTAAATAAACGAGCCGAACCTTAAAAACATAGGTTTGCTCAGGTTCGGTTCGTTAAAAGTTTGATTATATACACACACATACATAATAAAAGTATATATGCATACATGTTGTATATATAAGGAAAAAATATATTCTATATTAACATAAGGGCTATTCACTTATTTTCTCAAATCCATCCTATCATCCACTCCCTAAGTCCCTATTCCATATTCCTGAAATCATACAAAACCCTCCCATGCGATTGCAGTTTTTCTCTTTAAATAGAGACGCCTGCACAACATTTATTCTTAAACGACCATTTAACGAGCAGAACTGAACATTTACGAACCTTACCCGAGCTGAACCGAACCTGATTACAGTTTCCATATTATCGAGCCGAACCGAACCCGAGCAAAAAAGTATACTAACGACAAACCGAACCTAGGTTGGTTCATTCAGGTTCGGCTCGTTTACACCCCTAGTTGCATGAGAACAATCGAGTATGTAGGATGTATTAATTTTAAAGAATGATAGTGTATACTGAGTCCTTCAATAACAGACATGCCTTGATGAACATTAACCACTATTTTTTCCCACCCTTGAATGGCTAGGAATTATTATATTAGGTTATATACTTTAGTTACGAGTTGATGTCATCACTAATCAAGATAACATAGGATGTTATTGTCTATTTTTTGGATTTTTATCACTTGTGCCCCTCTGAGATATCGCAACATCAGTTATGCCCCTATATTTTTGGTAATATCAGTTGTGCCCCTCACTTCTAGACGTTTTATCAGTTGTGCCCCTTGGGTTTTTTGCCGTCCATCCACAGTGCAAACGGACGTTAACTTTGAGGACATAAGCGGAATTAATTTTAAAAAAGGATTCAGTGGTCATTTTGACACCATCTTCCTCATCCTCTTCTTCTTCCTCCTCTTCCCCCATCCTCTTCCTCCTCCTCCAACCTCCTACTTCTCCCTCTCCGCCCCAGCCTGCCCCAACTCCACCCCGAGCTCGCGATCGACTGTGATCGTCGAGGACATCCCGCGCTGGAACGACAAGCATGGCTGGTGCTCGTCCTGAGGAGGATCGTCCTGGGCTGCCCCCTCCCCCACACCTCCCCATGCTCTCCTGGGCCGCCCCCTCCCCTCCCCGTGCCGCCCCATGTCCCCTGGGCTGCCCCCTCCCCTCCCTCGTGCCGCCCTGCTCCCCCTCCCCTCCCTGCACCGCCCCGTGTCCCTTGGGCCGCCCCCTCCCCTCCTTCGCGCCGCCCTGCTCCCCCTCCCCTCCCTGCGCCGCCCTGTGTACCCTGGGCCGCCCCCTCCCCTCCCCTGCGCCGCCCTACTCCCCCTCCTCGCGCTGCCCCGTGTCCCCTGGGCCGCCCCCTCCCCTCCCCCAGGCCTCCTGCTCCCCCTCCCCATGCTGCTTCGTGTCCCCTAGGCCGCTCCCTCCCCCGTGCCGCCCTGCTCCTCCTCCCCTCTCCGCGCCGCTCCGTGTCCCCTGGGCCTCCCCCTCCCCTCCTCACGCCGCCCTGCTCCCCCTCCCCTCCCCGCGCCGCTCCGTGTCCCCTGGGCCGCCCCCTCCCCTCCCTCCATCGCGGTCCGCCCCGAGCTCCTCCCTCGAACTCCTCCGTCCCTGATTTTATTCTGACCATAATACCCTTCTTAACCACACCATGGTTTGACTAACCATGATTATTTTAATTTTTTGACGGTCAATCTGACGGAAGGGCACAAGTGATAACGGAGAAAGAAGTGAGGGGCACGATTGATATTACCAAAAGGATAGGAGCATAACTGAAATTGTGATATCTCGTAGGAGCACAAGTGATAAAAACCCATTTTTTACCTACTATGAATCTAGATTGCCTTAGCTCGTGTTCTTTCAATTTTTTTTATGTAACATGTTGTGTGACTAAGATATTTTTTTAAAGGTCCCTTTCTGAAAATAACTATTTTTATTGTCATATCCGACGGTTATCTAAAAATAGGTATTATCTTGTTACAACTTATTGGATCTTGTTGAGAATGTGGGAAGTGTTATATTACTTTTAATTTCAATCTCAATAAATTAAGCGGTGAGCGCTATTACAATTCCGAATATTATATGCATAGATTTCAGCTTGGCAAAATAATTAGCAATGAATCCATTGCGACTAAGTGTAGTATGTATGTAATATGTGTCAATAACATTGCTGTTAATAATTTTGTGACAACATTTATATCTAATGACCAGTGATAGAACACTCTGTCTAAATATCATATGTTTTGGCCACATCGCGACTAAAGTCCCATGTGTGGATATTGGTTAAATAAATATTGTATGTCAATAGAGGTCGATGCCTCAAATCGCGATCGAAGACTTATGTTGCTACCGCAACGAGTTGTGCTTATCTCATGATAAGGTGTTAGGGAGGATATCTTAAACCATCGGAAAAGAGAAATGCATTGTGTTATATTACGCTTCCCATTATTTGTTGGGTGAAGAGTATTGATATCGTGAAGGAGACTAAGGGTTTAAATGTTAATGGGTTATGACTCGATGGTAATAAATATTAATGGATTGATTTTCGATTATTGAAGTCTTGTGGACAACTCCCACGTTATACTATTGTACGAAGTCTAATAGTACACGTTGGTGACAGAATGATACGCACTACAAGGTGGGTGCACACCCTTGTGGTCCAGTTGAGCCGACAGTGAGTCACCCCCACTCGAGGGGTATCATAGAGTGGGATGATGGTAGGTACTCTAGTGGAATATGAGTTGGATGCACGCGTGCATCACACCATACGGATATGTTTTTGTTGCACTTGTTAGGGAGCGAGCGAGACTCCTCCGACAGACTCGATTGATAGAGTTGCGACATTGGGCCTGTACGCACCGTCTCGAGTGTCAGAGTACTACCAAATAGACTAACTGAAGGATCACGTTTGCGCACATGTTCTAGGTTGCACTCTGAATGGAGTATTGTAGGCTTCATTCCTAGTGTAGACTTTCTCCTTTGACGGGCGAGTCTGGGATAAGTAAACAAGAATATGGATTAGAATATGCCAAAGAGTTATATTTGATTGTGTAAATGTTAAAGGCCTAGAATATAACTGATTGTATATCGCTAAGATGCTTTTAAAACGTTCTCTTTTAAACTTGTTCAGTTACTGCGTTTGTATTGCCTACCTATAATCTCTGAATTATAATTTTATTTTATCCGTACTGGGTCAGTGGAGTCACAAGTTACATTCTTAGGAAATCCAACAAGAAGTGTAGAGTAGGAGACAAAAGCGCATATTTTTGATGGTGCATCAGCAGGACGTTGAGGTTGAGTTCTAGTTTTGAAGTTATTTTCCCCTTCTTTTCCAACCATTCGTGAAGTAATAAAGAGACTTTGAGATTTTATGGTTATCTTTATGTGGACATCTGTTTATCAATGGAAGTTTAAATTTTCCATATGCCTTTTTATTTGTATGAATGGTATATCATGCAAGTTGTTTATAACTGTTGTTGGGTAATATTGTGGATAGGTGTTGAGATGCGCTACCGTCGAGGTGGGGCATTACAGTGAGAGCCTGTCAAAGGCCTCTGGTGTGCATAGTCAAATCAAGGGAGGCAGGCGTCAGAAGCAAACTAACTAACTCCCTGACGCGCTTATACTTGAAGGGGACAACGACATCAACAGCGCTTACGCACAGACTGAGCTTCAGAAGAGATAGGGAGGACCGCCTGAGGGAAATTCTCGATTTATGTCCTACAACACTCAACTTCTCAACGGCAAGGACTCCCCCAAATATCTAGTTGGCATCGACTTTCTTCCTATTTCGCTAATCAACTAGATAGCGGTTCGACAAAAACGATGCAAAAATCGACGTCTGTGAAAATATGTCGAGTTGAGTGCACTAGGGGGACCGCCTTTCTGCTGGGGGACTGGCGCCCTCCTTTCCAATCCAATGAAATCAACAAGCTGTGTTTGCCTAGCCGATACTATGACTATGATAGCACTTAATTTTTCCAATTCAGCAGTTCGATCTATAATTTCTCATTAATGGATGTTGATAAGATCCTTCCATTTAGTAGGACCTGAGGATGGCATAGCCTTATTAAACGGCGAGGTGAAAACGAGGAAAGGCTGATGGTGGATACCTAAGCACCCAGAGACAATGAAGGGTGTAATAAGCGAGATCATTCCAAAGCAGTTAAGAGCAGCAACGTAATGGACAACTCAGAAGCAACACCTCTCCATAGGGGGTCAATCTGACGGTCACAATTGTTCGTCGATTTTGAAAATGAGAAAAAGGAAGAATATGACAATAAGCAGAGCAAAGTGCACCTAATGGTGGGAGTCACCTCTAGAGTCCAATTATCGTAAGTCCATGGGGCAACGCTGCAAGGGGCGTGTGTTTGTAAGGAACCATAGAGACAAAAGTTAATGCCTCTACAATTGTAGCTACACTGTCATGTATGTTATATTCATGGACTGCTAGTGCCATCAGTAAAATCAATAAAGCCATCAAAGTTACTTAAGGATTAAAATCAAGACAATACTAAACACTCAATAAGTTAAGGTATATATGAAATTATAACAATGTTAAGGCATTGTACAAATGTTATGAGTTTAAGATCATATATGAAATTATATTAATGCTAAGGCTTATGCGTATTATGTGAACGTCATGGCCACATGTGCAATTTTGTTAATGTTAAGGTATATGTGTAAATGTATTGAAAAGTCATGCAAGAAATGATTTATAAAGGTAAACTATAACAAGTATCCAAACAATAGTTTATAACGATAAACTATTATAAGTATGTAAGGAAATGATTAAGAAATGTAAGCCATTACATGTTATGAAAGAAATGGTTTAGAAAGGTAAACCATTATATTATGAAAGATATGGTTTAGAAAGGTAAGCCATTACATGTTATGAAAGAAATGATTTATAAAGGTAAACCAGTACATGCTATGAAAGAAATGATTTACAAAGGTGAACCATTACATGTTATGAAAGAAATGATTTATAAAGGTGAACCGTTACCTGTTATGAAAGAAATGGTTTATAATAGAAAATCATTACATGTTATGCAAGGAAATGATTTAATCAAGGATAAATCATTGTATGTTATGAGAGAAATGGTTTAAGAATAATAAACCATCACAAGTCAAGCAAAAGCTATTTAATGGGCTAATAAGAAAACGATCTAAATGATAAATGATACATATAAATATACATATTATGAATTCGTGAAACATACCCCATATGATGAAAAATGATAGCTTATATATTTTTATGTATATAGCACGTGCATATTCATATCCATGAAAGAAATCAATATGCAACTTGTTAGGGAACGGATTTAGACATGCATGGGAACAATTAGACACGTAATGATGTTATTCCATTGAGAGTTAAGTACATCAATCATAACATGTCAAAAGACCGCTATAATTCTCATACATGGACCCCGAAACATACTGGCATTAGGCTCATTCAAAATTATGTTTATTTATTTCAAGTGAAGAACAAGTTTGACCAAGCGCTCATATTTGTGTGGCAGACTCAACGAGACATTGAATGTGGCATGGATAATTACATGATTTATAGTGAATATCTGTATGCCTACTGGAAGAACAGAGAATCACATTGTGAAACTGTTTAGTTTTTCTTTTACGAGTCTACCCTTATTGATGGTGTAATAACGAAACTCTTGGTTTGAAAGGATTTTATGGATCCCTTTGAGAATGATATTTTTTGTTGTGATTCGATAACGGTTCGGTCGTGCGAATTTAATTGCATGTTCCTGCCGATCAACGTGATCTTTTCTGTTACACAATCACTCAACCAAAATGCTTACGTTCAAATTGTCAAGTAGTCCTCCACTCGTATAATCCACTCACTTCGTGAGTTTTCGTGAGTTCCCGATGTGAGACTATATTTGAGGTTGTGATGCTACAATGTAAGTGAATCACAACACGAAGGCCTCACCCAACTGAAGATCTCTTAATTGTTATATTTATGCCCAATATTTTTGTCCAAAGAATACTTTCGGTGAAATGCAAACTTTATATAAATGACTAGAGCAATAACGGCAAATAACGGTTCGCCTCATGAAATTACACTGCTTGAAATACAGATTTGAGAGAAGATTGCAGCACATGTGCTCCAAATCTCTGTCAAGGAATAAATACGTAAAAGAGGCTCTGAAATACTCAACAAAGTGCTAAAGAAGCAAACTGTAAAAAGATCGAATCATCATCCCACCGCTCCCTTCGTCCGCGTTCGGAACTGATTAGAAGCATTTTCTGTGCACGATCGATGGCCCGGACTCGTCGTACTCCGCCTTGGCTATCCACATCTGCAATCGTAGAACGGTTTGCGTAAGCTGATGAAATGCGATAACTGTCATTGTTGTTAAAAGAATCATCACCACATCCAGTTTGGTTTACCTGTTGGAATGTGCTGAGAGATGCCAAGATCGAGCCTCCGATCCACACGCTGTACTTCCTCTCCGGCGGTGCGACCACCTTGATCTTCATGCTGCTTGGTGCGAGAGCAGTGATCTCCTTGCTCATTCTGTCGGCAATACCTGGGAACATGGTGGTCCCTCCACTAAGCACTATGTTTCCGTACAGGTCCTTCCTTATGTCGACATCACACTTCATGATGGAATTGTAAGTGGTCTCGTGGATGCCTGCAGCTTCCATCCCGATCAGCGATGGCTGGAAGAGAACCTCCGGGCAGCGGAAGCGCTCGGCACCAATTGTGATGACCTGACCATCAGGCAGTTCGTAGCTCTTCTCCACAGAGGAGCTGGTCTTGGAAGTCTCCAGCTCCTGCTCATAGTCCAGAGCAATGTATGACAGCTTCTCCTTCATGTCTCTTACAATTTCACGCTCAGCAGTGGTTGTGAAAGAGTAGCCACGTTCTGTCAGGATCTTCATCATGTAATCGGTAAGGTCACGGCCAGCAAGGTCGATGCGGAGTATAGCATGCGGGAGTGCATATCCTTCATAAATTGGAACTGTGTGGCTGACACCATCTCCCGAGTCCAGGACAATACCTGCAAAAGTGAAAATACTTCACTCATTTGTATAACAACGCGTCGAGAATAAAGAAGCAAGCAAGTTATCTTTGCAAGTATACATTGAAAGCCAGGGTAGCAATCCTTTATAAAATCCATACTAGAGTTAATCTGCAATCCTGCAATTAATGCTATCCCACCTTCTCGTTCAAATAGAGCTGGGGGCGAGCAATAGCGAGCACTCTCTCTCGAGTCTAAATAGCCACCTTCCTTCCCTTGTTCTCGAGCGCTCTTTCTGACTCGAACTCTAGTCGAGCCTCCCATCTAGAGCACTTGATTCCACATTGTTCCACATTTCAAGACGTCAAATCCTCCCATGCACAAAATGGAAAGGGGGAGAGGTTTTTTTTTTCTAAAAAAACGATACTATCGCCTATTTCTTGTCATTTCAAAGCATGCCCTTAACCACCTAGTAAAAAAAGCTACCAAATTCTTTTTTCCCACCTAGCACTCATGATAACAAGAACTCGGAAAAAATATTTGTACTTCAATCCACTAGAAGTGCTCAAACAGCATATAGTACAATGAACATGCTTCAGCTATCACATATATTCTCAAACACTGTGGTAAGGGTTTTTTCTCCGTTGGTCCCATTTTGAACTGTCAGCGAACTTGGAATAAGATGGAAAAAGTGAATAAGGTTTGTCAAACAAGTTCTTCCTCTCGTTAGGAATGTCACCAGTTTACATTAGCCAGATGACGCCCATTAAGAGATGTTCTAAATGAGGATGTTAGAAGCCATTCTTTCACTTTCAACCAGAAGTGTTTCATTTAAAAAATGATATCAAGGACGGTTGGAAATCCAAAACAAAAATCCTCGATTGTGCCAGACAATTTTGTACTTTACTACCGCAAACTTAAAAAGGAGGGGAATTCTATGTGCATGCCAGACTGTTTGAAAAGGTCCGTTTGCACATTTGCTTACCTCTACTTTTGATGAGAAGACGTTCGGGCTGCTTTTCCACAAACCCGAGGTTGCAGATTTCAGCAGCATTTGTCAATGACCATGAACGCTAAACAAACCCGGGGCTGCTTTTCCACCATGAACGCTAAACAAACAAATTTTGTGTACTCTTCTATTAGAGGCCTTACCAGATGAAAACCCAACCCCAGACACGACTTTGCTATTTTCACGATACGAAGAGTAAGTTTCAAATGATGAAACAAGCATATTGAAGAGAATGTAATTGACTAAACAAACAAATTGAAGTCCTTCAACATGTATTGCAAGAAAATAATACGAGGGAGCAGAAGGTAATCATGCATTGAACTGCCCACTGGTGCTTTTTAAGTATTAAGAGAAAAAAGGAATGGTATCCTAGAAAAAAAGGAATTAACTAGGTATGATAAAGAGAAAAAAGGAATTAAGGTCTTTTCAAGTATTAAGGAGATAGAATATATCAAAAATTCACATATCCTAGAATCTAATAATGGCATAGCCAGTGGTCATTTGCTTCATAAAATAGATACCAATGCTGATTAGCAAACTGCTTACCTGTTGTGCGACCACTGGCATAAAGTGATAGAACGGCCTGAATAGCAACGTACATTGCAGGAGCGTTGAAGGTTTCGAACATGATTTGGGTCATCTTTTCACGGTTAGCCTTGGGATTGAGGGGAGCCTCGGTAAGAAGTACTGGATGCTCTTCTGGGGCAACACGCAATTCATTGTAAAATGTATGGTGCCAAATCTTTTCCATGTCATCCCAGTTGCTAACAATACCATGCTCAATCGGGTACTTCAAAGTCAGTATACCACGTTTTGACTGTGCCTCATCCCCAACATAAGCGTCTTTCTGACCCATACCAACCATCACACCCGTATGACGAGGACGACCAACTATGCTTGGGAACACAGCTCGCGGAGCATCATCTCCAGCAAAACCAGCCTGAAAGGGCAATAGAACAAGTTATCTATCAAGATTCAATATTGCAACATTCTTATCTCCAGGTAGTACAATTAATTGCCAAAACAATTATATCTTCACAGAGTCATCTAGTCTGATATTTCGCATATGTTTCATCATGTATCACATGCTGGGAGTTTGCCGAGAGTGACAGAAGTTTATCTACCGGTCCATGTACTACATGTTTTACTTAGAAGAAAACAAAATAGAAATGCACGGAGGCAGCTTCTCTCATGGAGTAGGATGGCTTTTTGCCATTATTAAACCACTTTATACATGGTCTTGTGATCTATGTTAGTATGCTGACCTCTTTGATATTTTTTACATGGCAGACCATGTTCCAGTCTTGAGAGCTATGGGTCATGGCACACCTCCCTTCCACTGTGCCACTTTGATTTGGAGAAGTTAAAAAGTGAAACAGAAGTAGAAATGGATTTGTCATCTCTTTGTTTCTTCTCCCAACTTTGTCAAATAGATTTCTGATACTGACAAAGCTGGGACAAACAAGGAGTATTTTATTAGAGGAATGAAAAAGTAGAAGTGGATTTGTCATCTCAATGTTTCTTCTCCCAAATTTGTCAAACGGATTCCTAATACTGACAAAGGTGGGACAGACAGGGCTTTGTAACTCTACCATTGTTTCAGATCTCTATTAGAGCCTTCGGATTGTGACTCTACCATTGTTTCAGACCTCTATGTAGAGAGCTTTGTGTTTGTTGTTCTTAAGACAAACTTACTTTATTACTACATCCTATCCGTACATTGAGGTCTATATCTGAAAAAATGTGGGGTTGTTTTGACGTCTCTATATGAGTGAAGCTCAATCATATGGTAAAGGGCCATTGGGGGAGATGGACAGTCCACCAAGTGTGAAGATTGCGCTTATTAAACACACTTAATGGTCTGATGATAGGACAGTGTGCCTACCACCGAAAAGACCAGCATTCAAATCCTTGGATGGGCACCTATGCATGTCTCCCCTCTTGTTTCAAAAAAAAATGTTAGAAATTTGTTAAGATTGTGGGGCCTACCTATAAGACCGAGTAGTACATATTTTAGTGAGAAGAAAGAAGGCAAACATACAACTTTAAGACCGTTTCTCAGTCAAATTGGACGGTTATCTACCATTACAAACACATTAAATCGAAGACATCTAATTTGTGTGATGCACTTTTCTCTATCATGATGTTTTAAGGTTACCAGGTACTCCACAATGATACACACAAATAATGAAGTAAGAGAGCAAACCTTAACCATTCCAGTTCCATTGTCACAAACTAGTGGCTGGACATCCTCTCCATCGGCCATTTTCTACGTTTCCAATATCAACAAAATTCACCAGAGGAAACCTGTCAATAAATTATTCTGATTACAGAATATAAAAGACAAGTTCCCAACAAATAAACATGCATTTAATTTTGTTATATAAACAAAGAAATTCAAAGCTTTCTCAACTATCTAGATTGCTCATATACACAAGTTGCAATTATTTTGGAAATGTCACAATTAATATAGCATATAAAAAGGTAAATCATAATCTACATACACAATTGGAAAAAAATATTAATGAAGCCAATGAATAATGAGAGATGATTCAACAATAATCTGAGCAATGACAGATAAATTCAACTAAAAAAAGAATAAGGACTAAATGACAAATGATAAGATGAATTATTGAATCCTCAAGCCACGCCATGACCATGTATCTAATGGTTTATTGTTAGCTACTTTCCATCCTCCAGACAAAGCAGACTCATTTAATAAGAAACTTTCATCAAAATTTTCCTTTAATTAACTGGAGGTGCAGGTATCATTTAATAAGCAGACCATGACGAGTGCAATAGGATTTAAGTAGAGAGAAGACATGATCACCAGAAATACTGAAAGTATTTTCTTGTAATGGGAGAGAAGCTCGAGTAAAAAAATTAGACGGGGTTATACTCTACTCATTCATTTTCATACTGGTTGTGCATGAATCCTTTCAATTAGATTTCTATTGGATACAATAGTTTTCCTTATCAAAGTTGAATCAAGAAAAACTGCCATATTGCCATGTTCGTTACACACGATTAGAGAGGGGAAATTTTAGGTTTATTGCAATGTAATAAGATAGGAACAACGTAATTCAAAACTCGCTCCAAAGGCACAACTCCCTCACATAAGCTCCTGACTAGGGTTTCCTCCCTACTGTCGTTCGAGGGAAACCGTAGGCCTCCCCCGTCAACAGGGGCTCCTGTTGATCACCTCTTGACAACCACATTAGTCTCGGGCCCCTTCTTGGGCCTCCCCCCTACTGCCTTTCGAGGGAACCCTTAGGCTCCCCGCCACTGGAGGCTCCAGTTGATCGCCGATTGAGAACGGCCTGAGCTCCTAGCCCCTTCACACCCCTCCTGAGGGCCTCACCACCAAGCTTTGGCATCCCCTTCCCCATGCCGATCGTTCACCTCCGTCGAGGTGCAACCATGCCTCTATCTACCCACCACCTTTGAGCCGATGTCGCCTGCCTTTGCCTTCATCAAATGTCAGCCTTTTACCTCCATCTACAATTGTCTCCATTGCCTCGTTGGGTTGACAGTGACTGCCATTGCATTCACCATCTCGTCGAGTTAATGTTGCCACCGCATCCACATTCTCTATAAGTGACTGCCACATCCACCACCTCCTGGGGCCTAGCTTCACCTCCCATGGTCTCTGCTGTTACAATGCTCTCCAAATCTCTCGTCTCCCCGGGTCTTCGTCCAAGGTTTCAGATATTGTTAAATATTGACGATATATCAAGATCGTCGAAGGACCGATATTGATACTGATATGGCAATATGAGCACCTTTCCATGTCCTTCCTTCACAAATAAGTGTCGATATGGGTGATATTTCAACGATATATCGCCGATATATGCCGAAATATCGTAACAACATTATATCGTTATAGATGTCGATATTGACATCTAAACCCTTTTTACTGTCTCTCATGTCTATTCTCATGGCATACTCAGTGAAGCTCATTGGAAGAGCTCTAATTTCCTACCTTCATTATAGTGGAACTATCTCAATCCTTCTCCGTTAGGAGTTGTGGCTCTTTCGAGCATGTCAACTGAGCCCATTAGGACTCGAGTTAAGCGTTCATGCTTGGATGCAAAGGATGATCGATGGTGCCTGTTTTTATTTCCTTCTGGTTTGCTTATCAATTTCTCCCTCAAGAGTGATCTCTCAAAGGAACATTCACCATTAGCCAATGTAGTTCAATCCTCACAACAACCCAAGATTTTCTTCTAAGTAGTTATCTTTATTCATGTTCGTTTCTCCTTTCTTAATTTCCCACCAATTGTAATGTGCACCCCCAGTCGAGATCTCTTTGTATTCCCTTAAATTGAAGCTTAATCTTGTACGTTCTTCGTTGGTTTTAATGAATGAACTATCCCCATAAAAAGGATAGGATTGATTATTACAATGGAAATCCTAATTCCATTCTACATGAGAGTTATCATTCATAGAGATATCCTTGGACTTGAGATTCCACTTCTTATAACATTTGCTCTAGATGATATACTTCTCTGACTTTTATTAATTCCTCCACATTGCGAGAATCATCCCCACACATGGATGCAAATGATTGGACATGGATATATGTGTTACCATATCCGTTTCATACAGTTACAAATAAATCCGTAACTATCTTTACATATTAAAATTTATACAATAATAAAGATACATATGTTTACAGATATCAACATGATATAATTAGTATCCATATTAAAATAGATTCAGATGTCAAAACCTTATATAAGATGGATACCCTCGTGGATCCAATACAGATGTATCCATATCAGTTTGCATCCTCCCCTTCCCAATATTCCAACTCATCACATCGCATATGATTACAATCACATCACCACCAACTACTTCGTTGCCACACCAAGAACCATTGGATGCGAGTTTGTGATGCGGCGAACGATTGAAAGGAAAATATTCATTGTTGGGTTCTAGGTCAAGTCATCATTTAGATGACTGTGTACCAAGCATTAACGCACAAGCAAAGCAACAACACCATGCTCATCAGGCAGAGAATTCCAAGACGGTTTCCTCCAATATTATTTAAGCATGAAGGAAAGAGAAATGTAATCATTTGAAGATGTTTGACAACATAGTTTTAAATAACCAAATTTTACTTCATAAACGTTTGATATTTATATGGGTTAATGCTAAAAAATTCCTTTCATGATAATAAGGAAATGTAATATACACATGGCAAGGTTGCAAAGTTCTGCATTTTCTTTCGAATATTATATTACAACTAGATAAATCTCAATCTCAATTTGACAGTAAATAACTTGCACCAAATCCGACTATTAGAATTAGTACCACATATAACAAATAAATCAAATAAAAACAGAGGATAATGAGTCAAACATATAAAAAAGATAAGTTCCTTCCTTCCCATTTCCAATCCAGAGTTTATAAAATTTCAACACAATTCTATTCCAAAATGACAAATGGACTCTAAGAGTGGGGCCAACAGTAAAAGAAAGAAATCCAAACCCTGCCCATAACATATTTCTGAATGGCACAATTTATACAGTTTTTTTTCAGTAAAACATACTTCTGATTCCCTTTCCACTACATTTCTAAATGCACCACCTCCTCCTATTCTAAGTGTTGTTGCTCTTGGTCCAAGTCTCTACAAATGCACATCAGTACAAATTTAAAATTACCATCATGGGAGCAAATATTGCCTAGGACTTTGCCTTGTAAAAAAATTGTAGAAATTTAAGGAGTCCTAGTGGCATATGTTGCCAATGAGTCAGAAGTTCACTTCCAAAAAAAAGGTTTGCATTCAATTCTTTTCTGTCCAGAGATAAGGATGCACTCCTCGACGGATTCAAGAAGCAAAATGTCTTTTGTTGCTCCAACTGGATATAACCAACCCTCTTTGTCCGGTTCACTTTTACATCGCCATCACTAAAAAAATATTGAAGTAACTACAAACCAAGGCCTTCTACAAGTTGATGGTGTCAAGGATAGTAAAAGTTGATGGTAAGATTTGGGCGTAAATGTGGGTGATGCATCTCTTGGCAACCAGAATTCCAAAATCTTTAAGTGTAGAGCATCTTAGTAATCGATGATCCAGGTTGAGAAATTTCCATATAGCTAATGAGCTCCACAATTCAAACATGAAAACAAACACTGCATGTCTCTGCACTTTCCCCACAGGAATCATCATCTCACAGGAACAATTGAGATGTGTGTGGTAAAGGTGGAAGACGGACCGAGAGAAACATAATTGTTCCTTCACTTTCACTATGAAGAACGTACGATCACAGATTCCTTCACACCAGGCATGACATGCTAAAGATACAAAATATAGAGGAGAGTGTAGACAAATATGGCAGGAACACAGTGGCTGGAATTCAAGAGCGATGACTAAAAAAATAACAAAGAAGCAGGATCTCAAAGAAAAAAATTAATCGCGAAATTTGATATATATAGAAGGTTTGACCAGATAGTAGTTTTTTTTGAAAGGTATGGATCTCATTTTATATGAGACTATATGTCTGATTATCGAGAATTGAATTCTAATTTTTGTTTACTCAGTGCCACTCATTGTTTTTCTACAACAACCAGCCAGCCTTTTCCTACTTTAAGTAGGGTTGGCTACATGGGTTCTTTGTTTCCAAGGAAATCTAATTCCGCACATATCTTAGCTTAGATCCAAAAAAAGTCATATGCTTCTGAATATTCTCCTTCCAATACTTCTTTGTTATTTCTTGTCCCCTCTTACAAGGCTCTTGCTACTCATTATTTTTCACAAGAAGATATCAAGGAACAATAACGTTGCCCAAGAAAATTCTCACCATGACTGCAGTGAGTTTAATCCATGTTTTGAAGGGGGAGAAAGAGAATGGATTCCAAAGAAATGGGAGGAGTGGAGACTAAAATACTTGTTGATATAAAGGGGGAAGAAACAAAAGGAAACTTAATATTTCGCGTGTAGTTGGAAATGAAAGAAAGGCAGAGAGTCTATATACAATGCATCTACCAATAAAAAACGCGTTTACCAATAAACATAGTTTTGTTCAATCATATAGACCAGCTAGTGGTTTCCTTTCCACAGTTCATCCAAAAAGAAAAGTTCCAAGTATAGCACAACCATCCATCTTGCCAAATAATCTCGAAGTAAAACTCCCACCATCATCAAAACCATAAAAAAAACTTTTCTGTAAATGTTGATCGATGATAGACGGATCCCTCAGAGAAACCAAATGTTTAGGTAAAAACAGAACAAAAATGACAACTTTTACATGCACATTTGAAACGATCTTAGAACGATCAGCGCAAATGCCAATCCCACTCCATCGGAATCGCTAACGAGGACATCTAAGAGCATCGAACAATGCAGGAAGAGATTGGGAGATCACCTGTGGAAGCCCTAGAGAGAGAGCTGGAGACCGACGACGGATTGGTGGAGGGCGAGGAAGGGAGGAGAGGGTGTGAGAAATTATGGTCATTCGCGGTTAAAATAAGAGACGGGGTGGCCCTCCGCTCCTCCATCTCGGGGGAACCAGTCAATGCGGCATCCGTGGGGCCCACCACGTACCCATCTCCCCCCTCCCTCCGTATTTTTTTTGCATCCACACCCCCAATCAGATAAAAGTATGTTTGAGAATATTTTCAAAGCCCCTGAACTTTCTACCCACTTTCAAATTTTCAATGTTATACTTGAACTTTAAAATATTACAATATGAGATCCAATCTCCGAGATTTATTTCAATGTGATTTTGAGCTAATGATGTTTAAGCTTATAATTAGTCTTATAATGCACTTTAACAAAGATCAAATACATTACTCTTTGAGGTTCAGCTACGGCATTGAGATTGTGTGTGTATTTTCGAGATTTTTTTGTCATTTACATAAATAACATTTTTTCGATGAAAGTACTCTCATTTTATACCTTGTAATGGATGAGTTGGAAAGGTAAGAAAAGAGAGTAGTTTTTCTGTCAAATTCATGAGGTTAAGGATGTAAAATTTCATCTATTTTTGTATTTTATAAAAAATGCCCACCATGATTAGTTTTTAAGGGGTGATAAGAGTTTGATTTGATCGAATTGGATAGGAGACGACTCCACCTCAATCCATAGTCCAACTTAATAAAATCTTGTCAAAATAACCAAAATAATCCGAATCGATCAAATCCACAAAAATTCAGATATGTTGGGTTAAAATAATGGGTTTTTATTGCTTGTGCCCCTCTGAGATATCACAATATCAGTTATGCCCCTATCTTTTTGGTAATATCAGTTGTGCCCCTCACTTCTTTCTCCGTCATCACTTGTGCCCTTCCGTCAGATTGACCGTCAATGAGTTGACTTAACCATGTTTTTTCAAACCTCGGTGCAGTTAAGAGGGGTATTATTGTCCAGACTTCTTCATCTTCTTCCTCCTCCGCCCAGCCCCACTCCCTCCGCATGGCTCCTCCCACTTCGGCCCTGCTCCTCCACCTCCGCCCTGCTCCTCCCCCTCCGCCTAGCTCCAACCCCTCCACACAGCTGCTCCGCCCAGCCCCACCCCCATCCGCCTAGCTCCTCCCGCTCCGGCCCTTCTCCTCCCCCTCTGCCCCAGTCCTCCCCCTCCGCCCAACTCCAACCTCTCCGCACAACTCCTCCGCCCAGCCCCACTCCCTATGCCTGGCTCCTCCCGCTCCGGCCCTACTCCTCCCCCTTTGCCCCGGTCCTCCCCCTCCGCCAGCTCCACCCTCTCCACACAACTCCTCCGCCCAATCCCACTCCCTCCGCCTGGCTCCTCCCGCTCTGGCCCCGCTCCTCCCGCCCAGCCCCACTCCTTCCGTCCAGCTTCTCCCGCTCCGGCTCCGCTCCTCCCTCCCAGCCCCACTCCCTCCGCCCGGCTCCTCCCACTCCTGCATATCTTGAAGTCTTCATCAAATGCTGGAGCTTGGGGAAGGAGGGATATGCTGCTGCTCTGATGCGCCTCCGGTACCTGCAAGGAATTTGGGTCATGTTTAAACCAACATGGCTCGACATCGTTGTGAAATCTCAAAGAAGGGGACTTTCCATTCGTTCAATCAACTCAGTTCACCTACTTCATCCTCAAAGTTACATGCGGAGGAAGAGGGCATGCCGGGGTGGGGGGAGGAGTTCCGGGTGGAGAGGGAGGAGGAGGAGGTTGGAGGAGGAGGCGGAGGATGGGGGAAGAGGAGGAAGAAGAAGAGGATGAGGAAGATTGTGTCAAATGACCATTGGACCTTTTTTTAAAATTAATTCCGCTCATATCCTCAAATTAACGTCTGTTTGCACTGTGGATGGATGACAACTAACCCAAGGACACAACTGATAAAACGACAAGAAGTGAGGGGCACAATTGATATTACCAAAAAGATAGGGGCATAACTGATATTACGATATCTCGGAGGGGCACAAGTGATAAAAATCCTTAAATAGTTATATTTTTAAAGTTTTTAAGGTAAATTACAAAAAAGTTCCAATAATGCATCAACCTCCAACTAAAGGCCTCATTTTTAAAGGGATATTTACACCCATATCCTTAAGTAATCTCGTAATTACCCCAAAAACCCTACAAAATCACGAATTACACCCAAAACTCTGAATAATGTTTAACCCTTACATTACATAATCTTATGTCCCATCCATTTATGCCGTTAACCCTGACAGATTCCATCTATACCAAAATTACATTCTCAAGAAATACCCCCGTCACCCCCTGCATTGTGATGAAGCCCCCTCCCCCGCGTCGCCCTCTAGTAAACCCCCACCCCCCGTCGTCCCTCTGCATCTCGGTGAAGAACCCCCCCTCGCCCTCCAGCAAACCTCAAAGCCCCCCCCGTTGCCACCCTGCATCCCCCCCGCTGTGCTGCCCTCCAGCAAAGGCTCCCGAGCGCCATCCAGTAACCCCCGACCCATCGCCCCCTGCATCCTCCCTCCCACCCCGCTGCCCGCTGCCCTCGAGCTCCCCCGCGCACTACCTTGCATCCCCCCTGCCCTCGTGCCCGCCACGCCGCCCTCCAGCTCCCCCACGCGCCATTCAGTAACCCCCGACCTATCGCCCCCCTGCGTCCCCCCTCCCCTTCCCCGTTGTGCTCCCTCTAGCAAAGGCTGCGCGCCCCCCTGCATCCCCCGCCGCTGCCCACCGCGCTACCCTCCAGCTCCCCCGCACGCCGCCCTCCAGCTCCCCCGTGCGCCACCTGCATCCCCCGCCGCTGCCCGTCGCGCCGCCCTCCAGCTCACTCCCGCGCCATCCAGTAAACCCCGGCCCATCGCCCCCTACATCCCCCTCCCCTTCCCCGTTGTGCTCCCTCCAGCAAAGGCCCCGCACCACCCTGCATCCCCCCGCTGCCCGTCGTGCTGCCCTCCAACTCCCTCCGCACGCAATCCAGTAACCCCCGATCCATCGCCCCCCTACACCCCCTTCCCTGATGTGCTCCCTCCAACAAAGGCCACGCGCCACCCTGCATCCCCCCCGCCACGCCGCTCTCCATCTCCCCCGCTCGCCACCCTGCATCCCCCGTGCTCTCCTTCCACGATGGCTTTCTTCTTCTTTTTCTTTTTGATTTAATATTAGACATTTGTTCGATGTTATATTAGATTAACTCGGTGATGTGGTTGAGTTAATGGCTGAAAATAACGGAGGGTTATAGGTGTGAGATAGAATAAGTATTCGAGGTTTCTCATGTAATTCGTGATTTCGCAGGATTTAGGGATGTCAATCTGGGTCTACCCATTGGGTACCCGACCCAAACCCGTCCCATTTAAGGACCCGAAACCCGTCCCATTTACTTTTGGACGGGTTTGGGTTTTGAATTGACTACCCATGCGGGTATGGGTACGGGTTTGGGATTGCCTTATGGGTACCCGAATCCGAACCCGCCCAAACCCGAATAAAAAATATATATAAAGATATATGTGTATGTTGCATTTTAATCAAACTAGACTCAAATTCATTTCATATCTAATATGTATCGATCTACATGTATAAATATCAAACTCAATTTTCTCCTCTCCATCCATTTTGTCTTATTTAACTAACTTTTTGCATCTTCAATAAATAAAAACTATCAGTACAAAAGAGTTAAAAACTTAACATATATAAACATTTACACATTTTTATGAATAACCATATCACACAATCTCACTCTATTTCGTCTATCTGTGAAAATCTTGTATACAGTTACAAACAACTTAAGATTTAACTTCTCGAAGATATGGGTACCCATTGGGTACACGGGTATCCGACGGGTATATGGGAACCCGCTAGAAATTACCCGTTTAATAAATGGGCGGGTATGGGTAGTGATATTATAAATGGGTATGGGTTTGGGAATATTAATACACGTCCCAAATCCGACCCGCTGACATCCCTAGCAGGATTCCTGGAGTAATTACGAGATTACTCAGAGGGTGTAAATATCCCTTTTTTAAATGTGGCATACAATCCCATCTTAAGTTTTTGAGGTTCTTTGTACTCGGTGCTCCCTCTAAGATTCTGCAAATATATTTACACCCCTATCTTTTTTACAATAACACTTTTGATTGTGTATTCTTACAAAATGCATAGTATTATCCTTTTATTAAGATAAAATAAGGGCATAAGTATAATAAGAAAAGGGCAGAACTGTAACTTTGTAAGAATATAGAGGTATAAGTGTTATTATAAAAAGTTAGAGGGCATAATTATAGTTGCAGTCTCGAAGGGGTATACATATAAAAACCCATATTTTTATTTTGGGATTTTTACCCAACAGACCCTATAAACATTTTAAAATACCTCTACGACCTTTTGCACAACGTAATTACCCCATCGACCCTATAAATTACCTCAAGGACCCCCACGGGCTTAAAACATATTACCCGGAGGGTTCATGGGGTAAGAGTTGGCAAGTTTATGGGGTTCAGGGAGGAATTAGGTTGTTTCAAAGATCGTGGAGGTGATTGACATAATTTATAGAGTCTGCCGGGTAAAAATCCCTTTTATTTTTTTAATCTCAAGTACATACTTCTGTAAGTTTCCTCAACCCTTATAGACTGTTGTCATATCTTAACAAAACGAAGCCCCTAACTAGTGATCCTAAGTGGTGGTCGGTGCATAGATGTGACCTTTTTTTTGCAATTTACTCGATTTTTTGCGTGCAAAATAAAGTTGAAAATAAAACTGGTAACTGTCTGCATGAATCCAAATAATTTTCCGGCTTATGTTGTAACACCCCAACCTCCAAACAAAATCCCACGTTTAAAACTCACAAAGTGTGATTGTGGATATTAATAGTGGTGATTAATACTTGACAACTCATGCTTAAGTATTTTAGGTGGTTGTCAACGAGTCCAATTGGACACAAGCCCGACAAGGTGTAAGGATCATTTTTCCTCGATAACGTACTGGAAAGGATGATAAAGGCCATCACCAAATCATATAATTGATGGATCAATTCTTCTATAATCTTACGATGGAAGAAGTGAATGGGTGTAGGATACATGATACTTCGGGGGCGTTCAGTTCGGGAATAAGCATGAATAAGGATGGAGAAGAAGGATAATAAGGGTCTATTCTCTGTTCGGCTAGAAAGATAGGAATACAGAGAATAAGGCGTAATAAAGGTATGTAAGGTGGAATAAAGATAAGAATAGTGGTGAAATAAAATGAAATAATGAGATATGGATAGGAATAATCATACTCTTGGAACCACATTGTAGAGAGAATTGATCCCTTATTTCGGTACTTATTCTCCAAACAAACATGCCAAAAGACGCCCAACAATGATGTTGTGGATGGGAGCATGGCAGCGTTGGAACCCTTTTACATGTATTTGTTTTATGGTGCTTTGAGTGGTCATAGATTTTCGTTAAATATTTGTCTTTTCATGAGAACCTAAGGAAATAACGGATGCAAGGACGACAACCAATGGAGAAATGGAGGAAAGATCCAAAGAAGTATGATGGACCGATTTAATATAAGATCCAAGTCAAGCCATCTGCATCAAGGACCATCATAGGCTATTACTATTATTATTAATGTTACTAGTACCACTAAGTATTAAGAACCTCCCAAACGTGGAAGTGTGAAGATCTCCATTTGCAACTTCTCCATCACCAAACATCCAGAGACGAAGCCAGGATTTTATGTTTGAAGGGACTAAATTAGATTTGATCCATCATTTATTTTTAAGAGTAGATTATAAAACCTATGTTATACTAATTATTTTTTTAAAAAATATAAGATACTAGTATTTTCTTCTAAGATTTTTTGAATTTTTTTCTATATAATAGTATATCGGAAACATGCATATAAAAATGCAAAAATATAAATTTGATTATGAAACGTTTCAAATCAAATCATTTCTTTAATGATTTTCATTATCCTAATGGGTTCCACTTGAATATGTATAACATAGGTGAAAAATATCACTAGAATGAAATTGGCATAAGATAATGAATAATTTGATCCGATGTTGAATTCATAACAATGAACATTATTCGTTGAGAATTAGATTCTATTCTTGTAATTCGCAACAAATTTTGACATTTCTATTGCATGTTAATATGATAGTGACTTTTACATTGAAATTTACCTTGAAAGGCTTTCAAGCAATGCATCTTCCAGATCAACCACCAAATTGAGACCTTCTTGCTTCCGAGCTGTCGATAAAAATTGTTCAGAAAACTATAAGCACATAATATATGCTTAGAACAATCACAGTCTTCAAAAAAAATGCACATTTTGAGCAGCATTCTCGCATAAGATGCGATGATCTAATGTAATTGAAGCTAAACTTGTATGATACATCTTTAGTGATAGATTTACCATGCAAAGAGACAACAAAATCCTGTCGGATAATGCATTAAACGATTGAACCTAGTTTTCCAGATAGAGATTCCCTTTTTGATTGAACGGAATTTATCAACGGTTAAACTCCCTAAGTCAGGGTTGATTGAATAAAGTGAACGAGCATCGTCGAGAGAGTATGTATAACCAAAGGTACGAAAGGGATCTCGAACAAACTTCTTTGGTAGCCACCTTATGGAACGAGTGCTAATTCTGCATCAGAATCGATCAAGGCATCTCTCAGTGTTAATCAAGGATTCCTGGAAATTACCTGCACATCGATCATGTGCTAGTCAGTGACTCATTCAGGAGGATCAACGCTGACTAACTGCACCTTAATCCATTTACATGACTGGTAGCCACCGCCTCCTCGACCACCATCACCAGTATGGATACTGATAAAGAATCCAAAATCAACACTCATGATCAGTCAAGACAAATTTGAATCCAGTCGACTAGCTGTTTTTACCACAGTTCCATAACAATCTAATTAACCTGATCGACCAAGAGTCGTGATTTTCGCAGGTTCATCTCAAAAATAAGATTAACAACAAAGAGATTCAACTAACTGCGTGACAAGTCATCATCGCCTTTTATTGGTTGCATCAACAGGAACAGAAATCTGGTTCGGACATCAGTGCTTAGATAATAATAATAACTGCACATAAAAATACTGCATTGCGATGATTATTAACCCCATACAACAAAATAAAATTAATTTTGTGATTATCAATTCCAAGAGTAGTGTCAAAAAGAAATTGCATAAGTAAACAAACTGCATGAATCTATCCACATACAACGTGTTAAATATCATCTACTTTGTAAGCATACAGAAAGTCCGGGGTTATGCTCTTGCAGTACTCAAATTGTTCTAACAACAAGATGGAATCAAAGCCATCTGTTTGTTTGTTTGTTTCCTCTTCAATTTGTAAATGTCCCTTGCCATACATCTAACTTGAACCTATCCTTATCCAAGAAGGCTGAATGTTTGAAGTATAAATGATTACCTATGACGTTAGATTATTTATAGCTTTTGTAGTTTTCCAGATATATAATGAATCTTCATTTCATCACCTATTTTCCTTAATTTTAGCCTTAAATCCTTAGTAAAATATATGTAAATACCATTAATTAGTATAAAATAACATTCAAGAATTGACTTGTAAATACTATATAAATACATGTATTTAAGCTCAAAATAAAAGAATAAAGGAAAAGAAAAGAAAAGGAAATGAATTATCAAAGATACTGAATGATCCTATACTTTGAGACCAAGTCAATATTGACTTGATCGATCATGAATAAAATAATGGGAGATAGGGTCAGTAATTGTACAAAATTTCACAGATACCTAATTCTATACTCTATAAAATATCCAATTTTGTCCTATTTATTATCCATTTTATAAACCTCAAATAACAAAATGATCAACATGAAACTTATACATAAAAATACATAGAAAAATATAAAAATAATTGCACATAAAAATAATTCACAATGCAATTGGGACACACATATGAAAAGCCATAAACAAAACTTTACAGATCAATATCTTCTCAATATCTTCTACATATCTTCTCCATATAAAATTAAATGATTTAATTAATGAAGGTGGTTTAATTAAAAACAGAGTTAATATACAAAAGTTAGCTTTCTAGGGTCCCATTGTATAATATTATATATTTTATTTATTTAATTTATTCTTTATGTTTTTTTATTTTTCTTATATTTTTAAATACTTGTAAATATTATTTAAAACATATTTAAAATATAAATATGAAGTAAAATCATTAAAAATCATTTAAATAAATAATTAAACAAAGTATATATATGTTATACCTATAATATAAATACCTCCTTTTACTTTAGTATGTAAATAAAGTCAGAAAAATAAAATAATATGTAAATACATATTTAGTTATATCATATATGTGTATATGGTAATAAAATCAAAAATATAAAATAAAAATTAAATACTCAAAAATAGGTAAACATAATTATAAGTATACTTGTAAAAATTAACATCTAATAAATAAAGTTGTAAAAATAAATAAAATCACTTAAAATAGTACATAAAATAAGAAATATTTTCCATATTTTATGTTTTAACTAATAAAATCATTTAATAACTATTATTGAATCAATAAGGGATTTTCCTCTGTTTTGTCCTCATCTGATCTGACGTGGACCAATAGGGTCTCGTCTTGTGTTGAGCTCGGGTCAACTGACCCTCCTGGCCCCAGGCGTGTCGGAACTCGTCTCCTCCCCATTCTCCTCCCTTCTTTTCGCTAGATACATCCATCATTTCGCTGCACATTCTAAACAAAAGATGTTGATAAGAGTCCCCTAAATCACGCATACTCTTTAGATCTAATCGATCATCATCGATATCGATGTAATCTCATGTGAAAACCAACCTCCTCATTTGTGTATAAATAAAACCCTTAAGCCTTTTTTTTGTGATTTGATCCTCCGTTGATGCTTCATAACACTAAAGAAAACATATGTTTGAGTCATCTTCGTGACATGAGGAGGTCTCGCCATTCAACGACGTGGAAATGGAGGTTGACGATGTTTATCCCCATCAGCCAGAGCTGCTTCGATGATGGCATCTCTAGGGTTCTCAACGCCCAGTATAGATTTAGTTTTTAATGCTTTTCCTCAGCCTTTTAATTCCAATTTTATTTTAATATTTTAGTTGGTATTTGCTGCTTTGTCTTAGCATAGATTCTAAGTTTAAAGTATGTCAGAGCTCTTAAGATCTAGCCACTATTCCACCGTGTACCTGACTTTGTTCCGACCCCCTACCAATTCCATCGGCTCCCCCTTTACAATTTCCGCCTCCTTAGCCATCCCATTCACCTCAATCTCCTCCATATTGAGCCTCCGAGGTTTCAAGTCGGTTGCCTCGTCGGACCTCTCTGCCCTATCACATCCTTCATCATATCCACCCAATAAACCTCTATACCCTTCGCTTTTGTTTTTCTGAGTTAACCATGCAGGTGTCAGGGTGTAGGAGCTCATATGAGGTGAATCGAGCCCCAAGAGCATCACCTGCATGCCCTTGCTTCGTCGACCCTCTAGGCCTTCTCTAGCGAGGCATGGAGTCTTTTGAGGGGACCTGCACGTACGGAGGAGTATCAGCTCCATTTTGTGACCGTTGGAAGCCCTCCATGTGGCAAGGAGACAAAGCAACATCTGATCGAAGGAGGAACCCCCTCATGTTCTTCGTGTTCTTCCCATGCATCAACCTCATCCGATCAAGGACACATCCCCAGTTTTGATCCATGCCATTCATTGGCATCGTGCTTCAATTGTAGGATTGAGAAGCTAATTTGATCAGCATCGCACACCGTGTCATTGGATCAAGTGTTATAGGGGGTAATTTGCATATTTAGCCCCCCTTCTCTTGTATTAGTATTTCATATCTAATATTTCGTTGGTAGTTGTATAATTTTTGTATAAATTATACTAAGGATCTCCATCTTTATTCTATTTGCATTTTAGTCCAATCCATGTCACCTCACGTGTCATCCCATGCGAGGCGACTTTTAGGATATTTACGGATTTAACCCTATATTTCCTGAATCTGTTATTAAATGATCTGATTTTTTATTAATTGCAAAAAGGTCCCTATAAAATGTAGCTTTTATTTTGTATTTATTTATTTTTATAAACAAATTAACGTTCCAAAATATGTAGGAAAATTTATTTACGTTCCTAACATATTATGGAATAACATATATTTTTTACATATAATTTTATTTAATTTTCCTATTTATTAAAAATATAAAAACACACAATTTTGTTCTATCTAATTATTAAAACCTAAAAAACTTTACAGATCACTTCTAGGAATTCACAAAACAATATACTATCTATATTATATTATATACCACATAACCAAAAATCAATAAAAATATAAATAAAATCATAAAAATTATAAACCCTAAAACACTATAAAATCAATTAAAAATAATAAAAACTAAATATTATGTTTTTATCTTTAAATTTTCTTATATTTTATATAATAAAAATATTTTTGGGAATATTGTAAACTACTATCTATTTTTAAAACCAAAAACTAGTTCAGATAATTAATCTATGTACTATTTTATATATTTTAACATTTTAAAAATACATAAAAATCAATTAAAATTCTCTTCAAATACCAAAAATAGAGAAAAATATTAATAACACAAAAAAGTTTATTTAATGTATTTCTAGTATATTCAAGTATATTTTAAAATATAAAACTATGTTTATACTATTTAATCTATATATTACTTATATAGTATATATTATCATTATTATTATATAATTAGATAATTCATTTTTAAGATTAAAAATAAAAATAAAATTTTGCAAAAAGTAAAAATAAATTAAAATTTTTAAAAAATAAATTATAAAATTGTAAAACAATTAAAAATCCATTAAAATTCACATATAATTAAAAATACACAAAAATCTAAAAAGTGGAATAAACAAGAAATTAATAATAATTAAAAATAATTATTTATTAATATCTCGATTTATCCCGCAGCTCCCCGTGGTACGATACCCTACATATTTATACACTATACACATATTTTGAAGAGCTAAAATAAAAATAAATTTTGACTAATACACTTGCGTTGATTTATCATACATTGTGTGCCGATTGTTGTTTGACTCGTCTCCTGAGTCTGGTCACACATCGACTGCTTATCGTGTTTGATTAGTGGACCGGACAGGAGCGTGCCAACAATATACTTCAAGTATCTTTTCTTGCTTGGCATAACCATTTTATGATTGTGTCCCTCTATGAAAATCGTCACCTACCATTCTTTGTAACTTAATGTCATGTTCTTGGTAAGCATGTCAAAAGAGTACTTCATGCTGTTCTTTCTTACATTAAAGACTATTTCTGTAGCATAGTTTTCATAAAACAACTCCCAATCCTTAAGATCATTGAAGCCAAGTCTTTTATGCAGAACAATCTTAGGATTTACACTCTTGTAATCATAAAAGTTTCTTCTTCACTTATCGCATCCCCTTCATCTTTATCTGCAAGTTTCCAAATTCAAACAATTTAATACCATTTTCAATTATTACAACATACAAATCCCATTTAATGAGTTATTTCTACTTCCAGTCAGTAACTTTGTTAATTTTCCATATTAAATTTATATCAATCACGAAATTAACGGATGAGTAATCTATAAACCAAACCACACACTGCAACTTTCATTACTAAACTACAATGATTATATACATATGATAAATTAAATTCAAAATTATCATGAGGTTGATGCATAAGTAACCCACAAACACAGACTTTATGTTTAACTACTTTAATGATAGTAATTTGATATGATATACCGAGGTGAAATTGCAAATATGAATCCAAATAACTTTAGTAACTTGTACGAGGAATATTATGGATCATGGTTTAAAAAATCGGATCGGACCGGTCGGTCGGATTGGTGGGACCGAAAACGACCCCGACCCGATCGGTTCGGCCGCTTTTTATGTAATTAATTTTTTAGAGAAAAAAGAAAATAAAAAATCAGGTCCGACCGGTGATAGGATCGGGTTGACCCGGGTGGTTGGATCGGATCGATCCGGATTGACCCAGATTTGATGGTTTAGTATATTTTCAAAAAATAAAGTTTTAAATATCAGTTGTGTCCTTCTTAACTTCCGCAATTTCAGTTATGTCCCTTTCTTTTTTGGAAAGATTTGACATTTTAAATGGTTATTTCATCGATATATAAATACATATTTACATATGTATCTGGTTTTATCGGTTCAAAAAATCGGTTCGACCGGTCGGACCACTAAATTAAACCCAATTCCGTTTTTTCCGAGTCGATAGGAATGATGACATCATTCTGACATCATCACCAGTCCGACCGGTTTGGACCGACTATCTGACTCGGTTGGACTGAACTGAAGACTGACCGGTTCAATGTCCGATCCGATTTTTAAAACCTTATCATGGACTTATATTAATCAAATGATTTGTGTTCATATTGGATTAAAAATATGTGTACCTTAGAGAATGTAAAAAGATAGTTGAATCTAAATCAACGAATGAATCGGGAGAAATATAGTGGATTATACAGATGAGTTGAAAATGATTATATATTGGTTAGGTTGGACTAACTTAAATAACGTGAAACACATACGCGCACACACATATATATGTATATGTACATGCACTTGTAAATATACATGCATATGTATATGTACATGCATATGTGCACTTAAATGTATTCGGGTTTGGGTTGGGTTCAAGTACCCATAATGGAATCTCAAACTTGAACTCGTATCCTGCATGGGTAGTAAGTTTCAAACCCAAACACATCTCAAGACAGACGGATCCCTATGTTTTACCCCCCCTTTTTACCTTTTTTTAGGGATATCAGTGAATTGTCTAATTATTGTGCCGCTATACTGATTCAGATTCACTTGTTTGTCCAAGAAGATGCTTTCGAAAAAAATATATGGAGGGAGCTATATCACTGACCTATTTGAAGTTGATTCCTTCTTGGATAAGAATGATGTCAGTTGAAACAAGATAATGAATTTTTGCATCTTGTTCAATATGAAGTGTTTTTGAAGGGTTGTCAGAATACAATTGCAAAATTATATAATTTTATACAATACTCATACAAAATGTGTTGAACTATGCAAGTCAGACTTACAGACACACAAAGCATGCACAAGCATGCATGTGATGTTTAGAATAGTTCACTTCCTTTTGGTTTCATTTGAATTGAATACCGAAAAAAATCAAAATTTTGCATTATTAACTGGAAGAATCATCCCATCCAAATAAAGGTCAAAACAACAAAATATTTTGATATGTCAAAATAGAATGATTAGTGTCGTGCTTGAATCTGTGGTGTTCTTCTCATTGCAAATTCTCTGTCATCTTTGTAGTAAATTGTAATGTCCCGAGCTTAGGTCCTCGGTTCATTATCGAGGAAAATTGCCCGTGACAACTTGTTGGGTATGAGCTCAGATAGATCTGTTGACAACTACTCAAAATGCTTAAGCTCAAGTTGTCAAGTAGTAATCATCGCCACTTATAAACCACACCCACACTTCGTGATTTTTAGACGTGGTACTATATCTAAAATTCACAAAGTGTGGGTGTGGTTTATAAGTGGTGGAGATTACTACTTGACATCTTGAGCTTAAATATTTTGAGTGGTTGTCAACGGATCCATCTGGACCTGAACTTAACAAGTTGTCAGGGCAAATTTTCCTCTATAACGGACCGGGGACCTAAGCTTGACACGTTACAAATGGTATCGGAGCCAATTTCCCTGATAGTGGAAAGGGCTACCCGAGAGGTGGAGCCACCTCTACAAAGAGATATGAGGAAATGACTACCCAGAGCGTGCAACCGCCACTGTTATTGTGAATAAGTGATGGGTCATGACGCAATGAGAATGCTGCGAATATAAGTGGGGGAGGTTGTAACACCTAATTTTCTTCGATAACGGACCGAGAACCTAAGCATGGTACGCTACATAAGCCTTTCAAAACAAGCATGGCTGACTTTGTTTCAAGCCATAAATCGCTGTCTGCATCTTCTGAACATTTCCATGCTCCTAAAAATGAGGTGTCTGTGATGTAAAATGATATCGTATTATATATGGAGCTAATCGAATAGCAACTTATTGATAGCAAGTAGCAACAGTGATAAAGATGCTGATTGAGTTGAGAAGAATGACTAGTGAGGGCTTCAAGATACTCATGAACAAATGTTTGATTGTACTATTTAATGTGAGTCCTACTGAAGAAAGGGATCACGGAAATCGAATATGATATGAGCCTATTGAGACGTCGGCTAATATGGGATGGGCCTATTGAGATGTCGGCTAAGATGCGTTGGGCCTTGTCACTTGTTACTTGGTACTTTGAAATAGTTTATACATCTATGCTGATATAGTGTGGGAGTCAGTAGGAGGTAGAGGAAAGGATTTCCACTTAGTAAAAGCAGTAGTTTTGGACATGATTGGGCAGCGGGGGAGGAAGAAAGCCTTCACGCAGAAGTACACTTGTGAACATGCCTATGATCTTGTCAGTTTGATTTATGAAGCATTGGCCTCCAATGTACCGCTCTTTGATTGGAAGCACAACAAGCCAGGGCAGGTCCGACCCATAACGCAACATGTCCCTCTTCCCCTTTTTCCGTACCCTCAACTGCCATTCTTGTTGTTAAAAAGATTGCCATTGCATATATTAAACAGTAAATATCGGATCCAAATGAATTAACAGAGAAACAACACCGAATAAAAATATATTAATCGTGTGTTTCCCAATCATTATCCGATTATAAAATGCAAACAGGAACCGATTAAAAGAACAGAAACATAAATAAGGGCATGATCCAGAAAGGGTAAAGCAATAAACATATTGCGGCAACCAAAATGAAATAAAGATTAGTTTAGAAGTCACCGAAGCGTCCATGAAATGGACTGTCCTTAGAAAAGATATCGCCCCCACAATACCGGTGCGTAGGGCACTGGCGATCCGCTCCCAAGATACGGCGGCTCACGATCTTTCGTCGGCGCACACCAACGAGATCGTCCTCGACTGTACCTCAGAGAACTGCAGCCGAGAGAAGAAAAGGAAGATGTTCATCCGTGAGAGGAAGAACCAGAGAGAGAGAGAGAGAGAGACGACGCGAGTGGTTTTTCTTGCGAGTGAAGAAAGACGGTGTCGGGTGAGGGATATAAAAAGAGGGGCTCGTGTGCCCTAGCGCGCGGTGTCGTTTGGTTTCCGAAAACGCGTCCCGAAATCGCAGCCTCTCGGATCCCAAAATCGCGCCCATAATGGCGAGTTGAATTCTCATTTAAGTCGACTTACCAAATTAATCGTGTGATTAATTTAATCGACTTACCAAATGAAAACCGCAGCAAAAGTATCGAGATCCGAATTGACTCTCCCGAGCCCGAGCCCGAGCTCGAGCCGGAGACGGAGCGGAGCGCGCGCGCGTGTGTGATCCTCCATTCCTCCTCTCTACCATTGTTACAAGAGCTTGGGGTGTGAACTCATATATAAGTCCACCAAAAGTTTAGTTCTCCACGGTGTGGTACTAAACTTCCACCCAAACTCTACCATGTTTCAAATTTGGGAATTCCCAACTTTCCCTCCAAACATTTGGTTCCCAATTGAAACCAAATTATTTCCAATTGTAATTACATAGACTTTCTAATTAAAGTCTAAATACAATTTTGAATACAACAATCCTCCACGAATTCACCAATTTGAAAAAGAGATTCAAAAGGATTTAAAAGACTTCTTTCGGCTGCCCACACTTTGCTTTCAGTAAAGGTACCTTCCGGTTTAAACCTCTACCTGAGTTTACTACTTTCACTTTAACAGGAACGAAGTGAACTATGTCTTGAACTTCAGACCTTAGTGTTAGAGTATACAGTAGAAACAACAAAGCGTTGTTCTTGGTACAATCTTCAGGGTTGGTGCTCTTAAAGGCCATGCACCCTTATCCTGTTTCATGAGTGTGTTCAGGAAAGACCCTCTTCCTTTAACTGCGGCCCACAGTAACACTCACATAGGTGGCGTTCTCCAAGGATGCACTGCTAACATCCTGCCCAAAGGCTTGAACCCATTCAGAGCCTACACTCTTCCTAAACTTGCAGCTTAAATGACACTCAGGCTTCGAGGGATAAGACACTCATGCTTGCGCATTAAAATTAGAGTGCCAACCAGTTCTCCAAACAGCTTGTTATTACCACATTGAACCTACTTTGTGGGATCTCCACTCAGATAGGTTGGGTTGCTACTGTAGAGGAACTCCCAATGGGTCTCAATCCCATCCCAAGCCTAGACTTTAGGACTAAAGATCTATCAAGTCCCTTAGTCAACGGATCTGCCGTGTTGTCTTTGGATCCAACAAAATCCACAGCCAACACTCCTCGAGACACCAAATCCCTTAACGTCTTAAGTCTGATTTGTATGTGTCTCCTTGTTTTCTGATTGAACTTTGAACTCTTGATCTTGGCAATTGTGGTCATATTATCACAATGTACCGAGATCGCAGGAACAGGCTGACCTACTATGGGAATTTCAGACAGAAGTTCCCTTAGCCATTCAGCCTCAATTCCAGTGGTGTCCAAAGCACACAGCTCGGCCTCAAAAGTGGATCGAGCTAGAATGGTCTGTTTCACAGACCTCCAGGAGACTGCACCGCCTCCAAGGGTAAATACATATCCTGTAATACCATTACTCTCAGACTCCTCTATTTTCCCTATCCAACTTGTATCACTGTATCCTTCTAGTACAGATGGATGTCTACCATAATGCAAACTAAGGGGAATAGTTTCCTTCAAGTACTTCAGTACTCGATCCAGAGCCTCCCAGTGAGTACGGTCAGGACAGCTAGTGTATCTACTCAGCTTTGCAACCGAGAATGAAATATCAGGTCTCGTGTAATTTGCAAGATACATTAAACTTCCTATACTTGTGAATACCTTAGCTGTGCTACAGGTACTCCACTTTTATTCTTAAACAGCGTTTTGGATGAATCAAAAGGAGTACTTACAGCTTTGCAATCTTGATATCCAAATTTCTCAAGTACCTTCTCAACATAGTGAGATTGAGAAATTGCAATCCCATCAACTGACCTTGTCAGTTTGAGACCCAAGATCACATCAACAACACCCATGTCCTTCATCTCAAACTCGCTACTCAAGAAAGCCTTAGTCTCATTAATAATCCTCATATGTGATCCGAACAACAATATGTCATCAACATATAGGCACAAGACAATACACTCATCACCTTTCACTTTGGAATAGACACACTTGTCGGATTCATGAACCTTAAAACCACATGACAAAATAGTCTTGTCAAATTTTTCATGCCATTGCTTTGGTGCTTGTTTCAATCCGTAAAGGGATTTGACAAGCTTGCAAACCTTTCCCTCATTACCAGGAGTCACAAGCCCATCAGGTTGATCCATATAGATCTCTTCCTCAAGATCGCCATGCAAGAAGGTGGTCTTCACATCCATTTGGTGGATAGAGAGATCATATACAGATGCCAATGCTGTGAGCATCCGGATTGTGGTCATCCTAGTCACAGGGGAATAGGTATCAAAATAATCGATACCTTCCTTTTGCCTAAAGCCCTTGGCAACTAATCTGGCTTTGTATTTTTCAATTGATCCGTCAGGTCTAAGATTTCTCTTAAACACCCACTTGCACCCAATGGTAGAGCACCCTAAATCAACCAACTCCCAAGTTCCATTAGCCATAATGGAATCCATCTCAGATTTGATGGCTTCCTTCCATTATTTTGCTTCAGATGAAGCCATGGCTTCCTTGTAACTTGGTGGATCACCCTCGATCTGGTAGACAACGAAGTCGCTACCCAGATCCTTGGCTATCCGAGGTCTTTTACTCCTCCTTGGCTCAATCTCTTCAGAAAGATCATTGGGTTCAGATTGAGTCTCAACCCCCACATTCGTCATCCTTTCCACTTGATCTGGAATAGATCCTGATGTAGAGGCGCCCTCAATGGTCAGATTCTGAGGAATCACAGTCTTCAATGGGAAGACATCCTCAAAGAAGGTAGCATCACGGAGTTCAACAATAGTGTTAACATCTATACCCGGTATCTCGGACCGAATTACCTAGAACCTATATGCATAGCTATTTTCCAGGTAACCTAAGAAGACCTCATCAACAATTTTAAGATCAAGTTTCTTTCTCTTGTGTTCTGGGACTAAAACCTTAGCGAGACAGCCCCACACTTTGAGATATCTTAAACTCGGTTTCCTATTTCTCCAAAGTTCAAAGGGACACTTTTCCATATGTCTTGGAGGTACCTTATTCAGAATATAGCAAGCCGTATTCAAGGCTTCTCCCCACATATAGGTTGGAAGTCCAGCACTTTGTAGAAGAGCATTGATCAGGTCAGTTAAGGTTCTATTTTTCCGTTCTGCTATCTCATTTGATTGCGGTGAATATGGGGCTGTAACTTCATGAACTATGCCAAAAGACTTGCATTGTTCATCAAATAAGTTAGAGGTATATTCACCTCCTCTATCTGACCTAAGGCGTTTAAGTACTTTTCCTGTTTGTGTCTCAGCCTCATTCTTAAAGATAAGAAATTTCTCTAAGGCTTCATCCTTGGTTTTCATTAGATATACATAGCAGTATCTACTGCCACCATATATAAAGGTGATAAAATATTTCTTATTGTCTCGGGTCAACACACCATTAAACTCACAGATATCCGTGTGCACTAGATCCAAAATCTCACTATCTCTAGAGACAGACTGAAAAGACTTCCTAGGTGTCTTAACTTGCACACATATCTCACATTTTTTGAGTTTTATCAATAGTGTGTTTAGGGATTAACTCTAAATTCATCATTCTTTTCATTGAATTTAGGTTTACATGTCCCAATCTACCATGACACATATTACAAGATTCTAGATTATTTACAACATGAGACACAGAACTAGAATATTCAGAATTCAAAACATTCATTTCATTAATGTTTACTGAATCACATCTAATTCTAAATAACAAATCAAAATCAGCTAAATAGCCTTTTCCATAAAAAATGCCATGTCTCAGAATAACAACTTTATTACATTTAAAGTTTAATTCAAAACCATTTCTAACTAAGATAGAGCCAGATAACACATTCTTCTTGATGTCAGGAACATGCAGCACCCTGTGCAACGTCCAGAGGAGAACCTCAAGTTGATTTGTCCCGACCCTAGCACCCTGATCGCAGAATCGTTCCCCATCTTCACAGTCCCGCCACTACAGGTCTGATAAGAAGAAAACAAAGTTCTATCAGAACATATGTTTACATTGGCTCCCACAAGCCATTCATTTGGATCATGGATATGGTATAGTTCAGGTTTTACAGAGACATACCCTCGCTAGCCCCGAGTCCCATAGTGATCATATTCACTTGCGGACTCCCGTCTGTAGCCTTAGGTTGAGCCTTCAAGAACGGGCAGTCCTTCTTCCAATGGCCAACCTGATTACAGTGCCAGCAGGGTTTATTCTTTGCCTTTTTCAGGATCTTGCCCTTTGGTTTCATTTTATTGTTATTAGGACCCTTTCCCTTCTTATTCTTGCCCTTCGAGGTCATGAAATTGACCTTAGCCTGAATATCAACAGGAAGCACAGATTTTTGTTTCCTGTGTTCCTCCTCTATGGCAATTGCCACCATCAAGTCATCCATAGAGATTTTCCCCTTCCTATGTTTCAGGGTCATACCAAAGTCTTCCCACGACTTGGGGAATTTCTCTATGATGCACATGACCTGAAACTTCTCTGGAAGTTTCATTTCGGCATCCTCTAAACCATGGAGCAGGAGTAGAAATTCGTGTGCCTGTTCAGAAACTGATTTTCCCTCGGCCATGGAAAACTTCAAAAACTTAGCTACGGAGTATTTCTCAATACCGAGGTCTTCGGTGTTATACTTCCGATCCAAGTCTTCCCATAGCCCCTTCGCAGTCTGCGTGGATGAACAATATACGTCAAACAAAGTGTTGGACAGAGCCAACAAGATGCAACCATGACATATACGGTCGCGTTCCTTCCACGCAGATTGCGCCTTATGGCTATCGGGTGAGGGATTTTCCATCTCCACCGTAGGACAGTCGGTTTCAAGCATCGAGATTAACCCTATGGTGGTTAACCAGATCTTCATGCGTTGTTGCCAACGCTTAAAATTCTGTCCACCGAATTTTCAGGCATACTCGTCATATCTACCCTCGATTTAAACATTGTTTCCGACATTCTGGAATCGGTTCGGGATATCTTCTCTAAGATTGTTGTTAAAAAGATTGCCATTGCATATATTAAACAGTAAATCATCGGATCCAAATGAATTAACATAGAAACAACACCGAATAAAAATATATTAATCGTGTGTTTCCCAATCATTATCCGATTATAAAATGCAAACATGAACCGATTAAAAGAACAGAAACATAAATAAGGACATGATCCAGAAAAGGTAAAGCAATAAACATATTGCGGCAATCAAAATGAAATAAAAATTAGTTTAGAAGTCACTGAAGCGTCCATGAAATGGACTGTCCAAATGGCGAGTTACCAAATTAATCGTGTGAATTCCCATTTAAGTCGACTTACCAAATTAATCGTGTGATTAATTTAATCAACTTACCAAATGAAAACCATAGCAAAAGTATCGAGATCCGAGTTGACTCTCCCGAGCCCGAGCCGGAGACGGAGCGGAGCGTGCGCGCGCGTGTGTGGTCCTCCATTCCTCCTCTCTACTATTGCTACAAGAGCTTAGGGTGTGAACTCATATATAAGTCCACCAAAAGTTTAGTTCTCCACGGTGTGGTACTAAACTTCCACCCAAACTCAACCATGTTTCAAATTTGGGAATTCCCAACTTTCCCTCCAAACATTTGGTTTTCCAATTGAAACCAAATTATTTCCAATTGTAATTACATAGACTTTCTAATTAAAGTCTAAATACAATTTTGAATACAACAATTCTCACCCGAAGCCTAACGATAGGCGAAGGCTTTGCTCTTTCACAATGTGGCTAGAACTCGCCAACTCGCTACATCCGGGCAGGCAGGTACAAGGGAAAAGTGTCTCCATCTCATAGGATACATCCATATGCAAATAATGATAGTGGCATCCTGCCAAGTAGGTGCTAACTCCATAGGTGCCTTAAGAAACATGAGCATACATCTCTCACGTTGCTTCCCTGATGAGATCCTGCATTCTCGTTTTGGTTTCTTGTAAAACAATGCTAATCAATACAGAGAGACATATGAAGCACTAGCTGCCCTTAAATGTAGAGTGCCACACCCCATTTGGATTGCCAAGGAACATTAACAATACCTTCCTAAGTGAATGCAGTGTCGGACCAATTAGATAAGCAATTAAATATGGTACAATTTCTGGCAGGCTACGAAAGATAGCTTAATATAGCAGGTAAGGGATGCCGATTGGATCTTTATTCCTCCTTTGATAGGTGTGTGAGGACTGAAGTGGATCGTCTGCTACAGGGGTTGTTGCAACAGACTCTGCAGTAGATCTGTGGACCGATCGAGCAGTTCACATGAATTCATCTTTTTTGTGGGCTCGTACCGGATGAATTCGTGTGAACCGCTCGATCACGATCGAGCGGCCCACATGTTTACTGCAGAGTCTGCTCAAGCAGACGATCCACTTCTATGGGAGGCCATCAACATTTATGAGGTGAGAAATGCATGTATGATAATTTGGACAGCTCCATATATTAGTTTTCTTTTGTAGAGTTCGATTTTCACCATCCATCATCAACCATTGTTGCAAGTTGAGAAAAGAATGGTTAGAAGGACGAGTGTAAACATGATAGCTAAGATCTGATTATAAACAATACTACATTAGTATCGTTACAGAGAATTGTTGTAATGGTTTGATCATGTCAGAAAAAAACCATTGAAGATCCTAATTTGAGGGAGTCCTTGTAGATCCTCCTTGGGACAGGACACCAGTTCACTTCAAATCGGAGCCAAGGAGCAAAAATAAGTTTCAAATCACGCTGGTAGACATGATAGATTACTCAAAATCACATTGGTATATGCGATAGAAAAGGACACTTTCATGTTATGGCAATAATATGTTGGTCATAGTCGATGTTGTATTGCAACAGCACTATCTTGGATGCTGTACTCTCTGGAGTAGAAGTTAGATGAGGGAAATGAATACCATTTGACTCTTGAATGATTGGTTTTGTGCTTTCATTCGTGCTTTGATTTTTGAGCTATGAAAGGATGTCTGTTAACCTTAGTTTCATTCTGGTTTTCTAGTTTTGCTCATTTGGGTTATGCTTATTAAGTGATTGTTGCAACTGTCCATATCCTCCTCTGGTTTGAAGGCTTTCATGTATTTCCTTATTATGGTGTAGGATGTCAACAATAGGGGAGTAAACGGATCGAACCTGAGCGAACCTATATTTTTTAGGTTCGGTTCGTTTATTTAATCGAGCCTAAACTTGTGTTCAGGTTTGGTTCGTTTATTTTCGAACCGAATCCGAATCGAACCTCTTTTTAAATGAATCGAACCTAAGCGAATATCGAACTTAAGAATTCTCCAATAAGAGGGAGTGAAAAGAAGAGAAATGGAAATATATATGTGTATCTACAATTAGAATAAATATTCATTTAGTTTTTTTCTATATCTAACTCATCTTCATCTTTTGAAAAAAATTAGATTAATAAGGATTTGTTTCTTTGAAAAAATGATAATTATAATATATTTTACATCTATTCAGATGGGGATAAGGAATAAGAATAATGCGGAGATATTCAATAAGTAATGTTTGTACTTGTTCTGTTGATTTGAAGATAAAGAAGGGAAAAGTACTATACACATAGATGATAGATGTTGTAAACACGATGTGACTATTTATTTTCGAATAGTTTATACTGAGATAAAACCTACTTATCCCGTAAATATCTAGTTATCTCTAGACAAAATTCACTTACCTTGAGATAAAAACCACTCATCTCAAAATAAGTCCACTTCTACGGATAAGGATTTGTAAATATGAATCGAACTTTTAGCGAGCCGAACCTGAGCGAATATCGAACTTGAGAATTTTCTTACACCCCTAGTCAACAACTTGTTAACAACCCGCCACACGCACACAGAGCAATAAGATGAACAGCTGCATAGCTGTTTGGTCTAGGGCCCCTTTGCTCTCACAGCAGCAACAGCATCCATGGCAGTTTTCAGAATATGAGAGTTCCTGGAGAAAATATTGTATCTAAAATTCAAATGGCCGGTCGTTGGCTATCCCTTCAAGATCTTTAGCACCCATTTTGTCTATCTGCTAATAAAGACATCAGTATAAATCCGCTACCAAAAAGTTAGCGTATTGTCCCTCGATCTCTGCCTCTCAGACTTCATCCAGAAATTAATGCCACTGTACTTATAGATTAAGAACAAGTGCCAGGGGATGGCTCCAAGAGCAAATGGCCCTCCTATGGGCCTCCATTGCCTTTAGAGTACAAAGCTGCCTCAAACATGTCTCCACATATTGCCATTACTTGCTTTTGATCGTTTCTCTTTGCTTTATCCCCGAGGGCCCTCCTCAGGTCAGATTTTCATCACAGCAGTTAAGATGTTTGAGAATGGACAAGGGGGGTGATGGGAATTAGAAGCTGGATTTTATCTTCCTTTAGCCTTTAGTTAGCTTGTAACACTCCAGTCCCAAACATAGTTCCACATCGAAAACTCACGAAGTGTGGGTGTGGTTTATAAGTGGTGTGGATTACTACTTGACAACTTGAGCTTAAGCATTTTGGGTGGTTGTTAACGGGTCCAATTGGGTCCGAACCCAACAAGTTGTCAGGGCCAGTTTTCCTCGATAACGGACCGGGGACCTAAGTCCGGGACGTTACAAATGGTATCAGAGCCATGTTTCCTCTGATAGTGGAAAGGGCTACCGAGAGGCGGAGCCGCCCCTACAAAGAGGTTGGAGGAAATGGCTACCCGGAGCGTGCAACCGCCACTATAATTGGGAATAAGTGATGGGCCATGTCGCAACGAGGACGTTGCGAATATAAGTGGGGGAGGTTGTAATACCCCAACCCCAAACATAGTACCACATCGAAAACCCACGAAGTGTGGGTGTGGTTTATAAGTGACGTGGACTACTACTTGACAACTTGAGCTTAAGCATTTTGGGTGGTTGTTAACGGGTCAATTTTTAGGGCCTGAACCCAACAAGTTGTCAGGACTAATTTTCCTCGATAACGGTCCGAAGACCTGAGCCCGAAACGTTACATAGCTAGTGCTACCGAGAGGTGGAGCCGCCCCTACAAAGAGGTTGGAGGAAATGGCTACCCGGAGCGTGCAACCGCCACTATAATTGGGAATAAGTGATGGGCCATGTCGCAACGAGGACGTTGCGAATATAAGTGGGGGAGGTTGTAATACCCCAACCCCAAACATAGTACCACATCGAAAACTCACGAAGTGTGGGTGTGGTTTATAAGTGACGTGGATTACTACTTGACAACTTGAGCTTAAGCATTTTGGGTGGTTGTTAACGGGTCAATTTTTAGGGCCTGAACCCAACAAGTTGTCAGGACTAATTTTCCTCGATAACGGTCCGAAGACCTGAGCCCGAAATGTTACATAGCTAGTGCTACCGAGAGGTGGAGCCGCCCCTACAAAGAGGTTGGAGGAAATGGCTACCCGGAGCGTGCAACCGCCACTATAATTGGGAATAAGTGATGGGCCATGTCGCAACGAGGACGTTGCGAATATAAGTGGGGGCGGTTGTAATACCCCAACCCCAAACATAGTACCACATCGAAAACTCACGAAGTGTGGGTGTGGTTTATAAGTGACGTGGATTACTACTTGACAACTTGAGCTTAAGCATTTTGGGTGGTTGTTAACGGGTCAATTTTTAGGGCCTGAACCCAACAAGTTGTCAGGACTAATTTTCCTCGATAACGGTCCGAAGACCTGAGCCCGAAACGTTACATAGCTAGTGCTACCGAGAGGTGGAGCCGTCCCTACAAAGAGGTTGGAGGAAATGGCTACCCGGAGCGTGCAACCGCCACTATAATTGGGAATAAGTGATGGGCCATGTCGCAACGAGGACGTTGCGAATATAAGTGGGGGCGGTTGTAATACCCCAACCCCAAACATAGTACCACATCGAAAACTCACGAAGTGTGGGTGTGGTTTATAAGTGACGTGGATTACTACTTGACAACTTGAGCTTAAGCATTTTGGGTGGTTGTTAACGGGTCAATTTTCAAGGTCCGAACCCAACAAGTTGTCAGGACCAATTTTCCTCGATAACGGTCCGAAAACCTGAGCCCGAGACGTTACATAGCTAGTGCTTAACACTGTCTCCACCTGTACTTTTCTCATGATAAGTTTAAACTACATGATATTGATGTGCCTTCCCCTTTTCTTTATGTTGCTGTTCACATCCATAGTGGAGACTAATTACTATATATAGAGTTAATTAACTATAATAGAGGGAAGAGAAAACATGATGGGATCTGTGACCATATGGTATGTCCCAATGATATCATAATGTGTAGCATATCGTGCAGGTTGGGAGGGAGGTTGCTGCCAGTGGCTTCATGTAAGTGTACTCTCCTTGTAGCAGTGGGCCTGTATTCTCTGAGAGGCTCTCTTTATACTCAACTGTGACTAGAATACATACACAAGATTTCTTCTGCTGACATTTTCTGTTCTGCAGGCGTCAGCGAATGTCCATGTTCCTGTTTCTTGAGGCCATCTTCCTATAATTTCCAGCAGCAAGCCATATTTGGTAAATGCAAGTTCATGTATGGTGATACCGGAAGTTGTGCATAGTGTTACTTATTGTTGGGTTACAATCAATAGTTTTGTTAAACCTCCACGGTTCCTATAGCTGATCCACTGCATTTGTTTAATGCCAAGTGAACAAAAAGAGATGGGCAGGAAAAGGGAAAGATTCTTGCATTTCCGCGGTGGGAATTCATTGGCATGGAGTTTTGTGCCTCCCAATGTGGTTGCCTCTCTTTGAAGATGCAATCTCTGCTTGGCCTGCTGTTCTAACTGCGAGACAAAAGTGGATCAAGTGAGGGTGATGGGATATACTCCAGAATAAAGAAGGATTTGGAGAGAGGGATGGAAGGGAAAGAAGGCATCTCACAACATAAAGAAAAGAAAAAGGAAGACATGAGAAGTGTAGTTGACTGCGTGCACTAAAGTGCCAATACTTTGGGTTCTGGTAAAGAAGTTGGGATTAACATACATAGCCATTCTCTTCTTCTGTCTACGCAGTTCTTTCAGATATGTTTATGAGATCTCAATGATCCAAACAAGATCGGAATTCAAATGGTCACGCACAGATATATCTCCATGGTCACTGCAGGAGAAAGATCAAGATGTTCCCTTCCATGTGAAAGGAAGCTGAGCTGTGAGCTGTTGAGAGCATAAGCTTGTGATCATCATATGGGTTAGAACATCCACCATCTCCCCACTATGTCATGTCCCTTGGGGCTGATGCATGCATGGTATTTAACTTAAATGGTCTGGTATTAAAATGCCATGTAGGGGATAAATTAATCGATTCACCACGTATCTAACCACTTCACCCACCTTTGATATGCAACAGGGATTTGAATAGGGTGACGAAGAGCACAAAAAGGTGAGAGGCGACCATGTTCCCTAGGCATGCTTTCTTTTGATTACTGGACCATTTTGTTTTTGTTTTTTTGCTTAATTATCTATCTATCTATCTGGAAATGCAGATTCTGCAAGAGCAAACATATCCATGCACGTATGATATGTCTTGTTGCAGCAACATTAAAGCTGAAGAACATTAATGGAAGCAGCGGTATGCTTTTGGTAAATGGATTCACGTGCCCTACCACATGAAGACAAAGATTTGGATAAATAGAAAGGGAGGAGAGGTGGGAAGAAGACATATGGAAATGTCACGAGCACTTCGTGCGTCCTTTACTTCGAAGGACTCCGTTGAAGTGAAGCTCCCCCATCTACCCTTCTTAGTCTTTGGTATTTATTTTCTTGGCACTTTCTTAGAGGTATTTTTTCACTAAAAAATGAGCTTGACTGTTTTTTCAAAATCCGTCGTTAAATTAGTCGTTGTTAAATATATAACGACGATATTATTTGTTGCTAAATGATTTTTCGTACTCGAAATTAGCAACGAACATCACATATGTCGTTATAACATTAGCAACGGTCCACATAGCGATACTTATTCGTTGCTATTTTTCAAACTTCTAGTTAATCGTCGCTAAATTTTGAACTAAAAAAATAGCGATGATTAGTTGATATTTTGAAAATAGCAACAGATAAGCACCGCTAAATGGAATGTTGCTAATGATATAACGACAGATATGATATTCGTTGTTAATTTTAAGTACGGAAACTCATTTCGCAACGAATAATATCATCATCATATATTTAACAACGGCTAATTTAGTGACGGATTTTGAAAAAAGTGTCACTATACCTCAATTTTGTTGTAGTGTTTCTCTCTATTTGATCCGAAAACCTTTGCGGTCCGCTCGATAATTGTAAAAGAGTCCACATGCTAGTACATCGAGTTGTTCCAGGTGGTGGAGTACTTTACCTTTTAGTTTGACTGATATGCAAGGAAAATGCTGTAAGAAAATATTGTATGGTGGGGAAAATTTTGCTAATGAGTTGGAGTAACGGTCATTGACATGGTTTTAAAATTCGAAACGAATCGATCGATCCAACTGGTCAAATCAAGAATCGAAGGTAAAATGGTCCAACCTATTAGCTTTTTTCTACGAAATAAAAATCAATCAAATCCGATTGGACTGTTGAATCCAAGCAAATTACTGAAGAAAGTACTGTCTAATTTTTATTAAATAAAAAGCAATTTCTTAAAAACTATCTAATATTATAATTCCATTACTCCTAATATGATAGTCCTTTGATGTTTCCCTCAAGACAAGTCTCCTCTCCTTCACTCTCATGATTTTGTCTCTTTGAATTGGGAGCATACGTGTCGATCTAATATTCTCTCTCTCTCTCTCCCTCACGAGCATCACTTCTTTCTCGCTATCTTGTGCATGTTGTCGTCCCCTTCCAACAACGATCAAATGATGCCTCTACATCGTTAATGAGTTACTATCGGCTTAATAGGAGAAGTAGCGAGTTTAGAAACTATTATAATCAGTTATTATTTTTGTAGTTATTGTTCAAATTGTTAATTTTAGACACACCATATATGTATTTATATGAATTTCATCAAATGCATTTATATATAAATGTAGCATGTTACATATTCATTTGTGTGAAATATAGGTCCAATCCGATTGGATCATATGAATCAAACTAAAAATATAATTACCTGCTTTCATCTAATTTTTTTAATCAATTATTGTTGTCATCGCCGATTCGACTGGATAACCTATTAATCCGATTACGAAGATCCAAAACCGATACATGACCGGTTTGATGGTCGGTCTGTTTCTAAAATCTTAGGTAGGAGACTAGTGAGATTGGTGAAATACTCGTTTTGCGGTGACATGCTCAACATTTTCGTATGCATTAATGAAGGAGCGTCAGGTTCCTGGTTTTTTTCTTATTAATTTCCTTTTTTTTTGCAAAAAAACAAGTAAGTTTTCAAAAATTAACGGCGTTTTTCTAAATGTGGCTTTTCACAACGGTTTGAATGCAAGTTTTGACACATGTCAGTAGGGCTGGCTATCAAGTCCAACGAGCCGAGCCAGCCCCTGGCTCGGGCTCGATAAGCTCAAGACGCTTAGACCTGGCTCGGGCTCAAGCCGAGCCCCTTATCAAGACCGAGCTCCTTATCGAGCTTGGTCTGGGCTCGAGTCCAAGTTGAGCTTCTTAAGGAAAATGGGTATTTTTTTGGTGGATAAGTTTGTGTTCCTTATCGGTAGGCTACTATTCAATTTATGTACAAAATCTTAATTATAATATATATTGTAACATTATATTTGCTTATAAAAAAGGGAAAAATTACTAATTTTCTAATGCATGGGCGGAGGGGAGGGGGCAAATGTGTGGACGGGAATGTGATTTGAGAATCGAGTCATGACTCGTGGGAGGGTCAAAGTTAGTGGAGGGAAAATTACAAAAGGCTACTTTTATTTTATTTGTATTATATACAAATATATAATAATATATGTATATATTCCTTATCGAGCTCCTTATTGAGTTATCGAGCCGAGCTCGGCTCATTAAGCTATTGAGTTCAAAATTCTGGCTCGGTACTCAATAACCTAATGAGCCGAACTTACGAGTCTTATCGAAACAAGCCCCAGCCCGGCTCATCGAGCCGTGATTCAATAACCAGCCCTACCTGCTACTGCAAAACATTCTTTTTTTACTCAGTAACTATAAAAAAGGTGAAGAGTTTGCGAATATGTGAAAGTCATCGGTTGAGAATCTAATTATCTGGATCAGTGGGATCTAAACCACTAGATCATACTACGATGAATCCCGATCGTCCACGCATATACGGAGGATCTTCTCTCTAAATCGTTACGATGCGCGACCTTGCGTGGATTTATCTAATTTTTATTTTAAAAAGGGAAATTTGATCGACGTCCTCCTTAACTTACGTGAGCCATTAGATGGTATTTGGACGAGGGGTCATGAATAAGTGGTGTTTATCTTTTATTTTGGTTGATCGATTTGAAAGATAACGAAAAGATAAATACTATATATGGGTTAAATGTATATGCTTATTGGAAGCATATAAGAGTATGTTTACACTCTTTTTTCCTTTTTTTTATTTTTTTGAATGAAACCTATGTGTGGTTTATTTAAAATAATAAGTAGAATATATATTTCAATTTTCATTGAAAATAGAAATTTCTAACATGTCAATCTAGAAGTGGTCAATTTCAGCAGTTTTGATATTGTTAAATTTTGACCGTCTTAATGGATGTGATAGAAGTGTCGAATTAAGTTGGATTTTGAATGACTCCATGTTGATATATAGTGATTTAAATTCTCTTGTATTTACTTCAAAAAAATAAAAAAAAGTAGCGGAAAAAAAGATGAGAGTGTGTAAGTTATATGCTAAATGAGCATACTTCTTTTTCACTATATATAATCATGGCGTGATCTTTTTATCTCGATATAACATAGTTTGGGTACTTTTATTTTGGGAAGAAATGGAGAAGGTTAACAGCTTTTAGTACAAAAAGAAAAATAACGCAGCATCTAAACGGAGAAGACCAGACAATGAAATCCAACTTCTATTATTGCACATTTTTTTGTGGTACCAAAAGATTTCCATTTTTTAGTTGTCCAATAAGCATGTTTTTTCAAGAATTAAAGGAGTGGTACGACGGTAGAACAATATACCTTAGATGCTCCGGACTCCTGAAATTATCAGACTATTAAAAAAAAACATGTTCTTCCACTTAGACAATCTACTTCAAAACGATAATCCCTTCATTTAAACCGAGTGACAAAAGAAACGAATAATGCGGAAGAAGAACACAGTTGTGAATCTGCATGCCTACGTTACGCTTCCTTGTTCGTAGTGACTAGGGAAGCAAACGGATACGGATATATCTGTACCCGATCTGTCACCGTATCCGTTTTATAATTTGACATCCGTATCCGTTTTAAAATAGATATGGATATCATTTTGATATCCGCAAACATCCGTATCCGTATTCGTATATTTGTTTTCGTATATAAATATAGTCGTAGATTTATTTTTAACCATCTATAACATAATTCTCTACCTCCTTTCACCATATTTATATAATTTTTATGATACAGATACATTTAGTAAATTAATATTATGTGTTTTCCATCTATTTCTTATATATTTAACTCGATTCTATAGAGTATTTCTAACATTACTCGTGTACGATCAGTATCTGTTTTACATCTGTATCCGTTTATAAGGATATGATAAGATAGTGCTGTGATGCTACCTAGTCCGCTCTGACACTTCTAACTCGCTAATAGCTCGCACCAATTATTTGCTTTTATATAGTAGTAAATTGCAGGGCCTTCTCTAGTTTTAAACCCTTGTCCCGGGTCTACTTGACCACACTCCACTCGCACTCTTCCCCTCGAAGGCACTCCTTCCTCTCTTGGGACGCAGTCCTCCTCCCTTGGGAAGACTTGTGAGCCCCGTGCTCGTCCAAGGAGGGAGTTAGCTTTACCCAACGACCCCATATTTTGAACTGGGGAATAAAGGATTTGCAGTCCCCCGCCTTACCACTTGGCCATGTCGCCAAAACGATACAAAAAGGATATAAATATCCTACACACTTTACCTATTTCGAATTTTAGTCAGAAGAGTCTCAGCGGAGCGTAGAGGAGGTGTGAGCCTCCCCGAGCTTTGCCCCTATATTTCATCCGCATTAGTACATTTACCCTGCGATAGCGTAGAGCTGAACGTCGGGAGACGAAGATCTTCCCTCAAAGTGCAAATTGCATCCTTTCACTGAGGTAGGAGAACTAATCATAGACCTACTATGTCAGCGCTGATCCTACCTTGGGCATAGTGCGGATAGTCAGCTAAAGCTATCGTCGACCGTTTACTATACTATCGCGAACTACCGTGAACAATTCCACCCTAAGGGGCTCTCTCTCTTCAGTAAGGAGGACAAGTACTGGATCAGCGCTCCCGTGTCTGGAAGAGGTCAGTGATGCCGCGGAGTTCGACCACTGGCCTAAACTAGGCATTAGACGGGGCATTCGTCATGGGGCCTCGAAGACTGCTTATCCACTTGATCTCCGTATCCAAATCAGAGGTACCTCCGTCCTGCTTTGCTTATTGAATCCACTCCGCCTCTTTCTAGCTGTATCCGCATCCGTATTCGTATTAAAAATCGGATAAGGATATTTAATATCTATATCTATATCCGTATCCGATCATTTGCATCTTTAGTAGTGACAATTACATATGTGCTCCTTATTTACATTTTATATTCTTATGAATAGGGGGGTATTCAAGTAAATTACCCAAAAAAGGTGGGAAAAAAACAAATAACAAAGGAGGCCGCTCTTTATAAGGATCTTAAAGTGAAAGAGGATGCACGTAGAACTCTCCCCCCTTCCCTTCTCTTCCCTTCCATTCCACTCTTCTCTCCATATCTGATATCCATACTCGAGAGCTGAAGGTATCAAAATGGCCACAGCATTAACACCTAAAACAACAGCTTCCACTCAAGCGAGAAGAGGAGGAAGAGGAGATTCCGCCGAAGAGGAGCGAGACAACATGTCGTCCTCCTCCTTCGCCTCGACCTCCTTCCGCTCCATCTCCTCCTCCTCCTCGCTATCGTCCTACACCACCACCTCCTCCACGCTCACCCGTAAGCCCCACAAGTCCCACCAGGCCGACTGGGAGGCCATCCGCTGCCTCCGCGCCGCCGCAGGCCGCGTCTCCCTCGACCACTTCCGCATTGTTCGCCGCCTCGGCAGCGGCGACCTCGGCAACGTCTACCTCTGCCGCCTCCGCGAGCCCCGCCTCTCCGCGTCCCTCTACGCCATGAAGGTCGTCGACCGTGACTCCCTCGCCGCCCGCAAGAAGCTCCAACGCGCCGAGACCGAGCGCGAGATCCTCTCCATGCTCGACCACCCTTTCCTCCCCACGCTCTACGCCCACTTCGACGCCGCGCACTACTCGTGCATCGTCATGGAGTTCTGCCCCGGCGGGGACCTCCACGTCGCCCGCCAGCTCCAGCCGAGCCGTCGGTTTTCCCTTTCCTCCACCCGGTCAGTTGACTTCGCTCGCGGACTAGTGGTTGAACAGTTGACCTTCCATCCTATACTAAACTTTCAAACAGGTTCTATGCAGCTGAGATACTAGTAGCTCTGGAGTACCTCCACATGATGGGGGTCGTGTATCGCGACCTCAAGCCCGAGAACGTCCTCGTCCGCGGTGACGGCCATATCATGCTCTCCGACTTCGACCTCTCGCTTAAATGCGACGTCGTACCGAAGCTCCTGAAACCACCCGACAAGTCTAGCAATCACAAGGCTTGCTCCTCCTCCTCCTCTTCCTCCTCCTGCAGCGTAATCGCTCACGGGCAACCGGTCCTGTCCTGCTTCTTGGGGACCAGTTCCCGCGGTTCATGTCGAATCATGAGGGCGAGGTCGAGAACGAGGACGATTACAATGACTGCAAATGGGTCGAATCCCATTCAGAAGCCCATAGCTTCGGGAACAGATGGGAGGGAAGAAGAAGAGGACGCTTTAGAAGGCGAAGCAGAGCCGGAATTGGTGGTCGAACCGATCCAAGCCAGATCCAAATCATTCGTGGGCACGCACGAGTACTTGGCACCGGAGGTCATATCCGGGCTCGGCCACGGTAGCGCCGTCGACTGGTGGACTCTGGGAGTGTTCATGTACGAGCTCCTCTTCGGGCGGACGCCGTTCAAAGGTGACGACAACGAGAGGACGTTGATCAACATTATTAAGCAGCCTCTGAGGTTCCCGAAGGTGACGGTGGCGAGCGGCGGCGACGTCGAGGGCATGGTGTGGGCGCAAGATCTGATAAGCAAGCTACTGGTGAAGAACCCCAAGAGGAGGATCGGGAGCGTGAGGGGGGCTGTGGAGATCAAGAGGCACGAGTTCTTCAAAGGGGTCAATTGGGCTCTTATCAGATCCGTGCGGCCACCGGAGGTCCCCAACGATGGCCTCCACCGACGTGAATATATTAGCAAGTTGATCAACCGGTGTGATCTGAATAATGGTCACCACTTTGACTACTTCTGAGCTGGAGAGAGATGATACTGATTTGATTATCATAAATAATTAGATACTCAGATTTTTGTTTGTTTGTTTCTAGTTGTTTTTTCTTTCCATTCGCTTTCAAGCTCAGGATATTAAAAAGGGGCGTGAATTTTAAGAGGAAAAGTTAAATGTCACGTTTTCTTTTTTTGTTCTCTTTTTTTATATATATTTTACCATATGAAGCATGCTTACTTTCTTTCCTTTGAATTTGTGAAACGTTAAGGTAGAGGGTAACTCATTTTTTAGTTTTGGTGTCTGGATAGAGGGTTAAACTGGAGGTGGTTAGAAGTGGGTTTGTTGTGATATGATTGTATCGGAGTTTGAAAAAATGAGTAGTTATTGTGATGTGATTGTATTGAAGTTTGAAAAGGTGAGTAGAAATTGAGTAGTTTATAATTTTTATATGATATGATGGTATAATATATTATTTGTTGATATGATTGATGATGTAAAATTGATTTATTTAATTTTTTAAAAAATGAATAAAGTGGAGTCCACATGAGAGAGAAGGAGAGTGGGTTATGGGAAACACAAACTGCACTTAGACAATCATAATATTCAATCTGTTCCAGAACTCCAAACCATTGTTCTTTCTACGGTTACGCCAATATTGTGCTTTGCTTCTTCGAGGTACTTTCGAGCACGATAATGTAAGCGCCGAACACTGTGAAAGAGTGGACTCTTACATCGTGTGAGTTGGATGTTAGCCATCAACACGAAAATGGATGTTGTTTCTCCAAAAGGACTTCTGCTATGAACGGTTCAATCAGTATAATATTTTTAACTTCTCTAAATTGTATATTTGATTATTTTTCCGTGGATTTTCGCGATGATCCTCCAACTGCGCTCTGCTCTTGCGACCATTGAATTTGGGAGAAAGGATCCTCTGCTGCAACAGGCTCTGCAGTAGCGGTTGGACCCGTTTGATCATGATCGAACGGTTTGTACAAAATCACACCTTTTGTAGGCTTGTACCGTACGATTTCGAGCGAACCGCTTGAACAAGATCAAGCGGCTTTAGCCGCTACTGCAGAGCCTGCTGCAGCGACGACTCCATCTCATGAATTTGGAACTGTGAACAGACTGTTGGTGATTATCTGGAGGAAAGTGAGTATGACGTCTGACGTTGCCATGCCCCCTTATACTGGGCAACATACATGCTACAATGGACGTGACAAATGATCACTAGAGTGAGCTAACTCCAAAAACTCCTCTTCAATTTGGATTGCATGCTGCAACTTACCCACATGAAGCTGAAATCGTCAGTAATCGCCGGTCAGCCACACAACGGTGAATCCGTTCTCGGACCTTGTGCACACTGCCGGTTACTCTATGGATCAGTTTGGTTAGTGGGATGGGGTGGGTTGGGGTACCTGATGTGAATAATAGCTATTTGGGATAGTTATAAGGGTTGGAGAGGGTCGGAACAAGAAATGCGATGTGATGTCATTATAATTTGTGATGGAATTTCAATCCAAGAATAGATAGGGGTAAACCGGATTACTGGAGGTAACCCGGTTACCAAACGGATCCTATGTGAGCTGAAATTTAATTCCAGACAAAATCGATTGTGTTCACATTTAGCATTTTTCCATGCGCCATAAATAAGAAGATCAATGATGGTATACATCAAACATGAGATAAGAGCATCAGAGTCACCTACATGTATTACATGCGATGCTACGGGAGCAATCATCAAAAAGCTGATCAGGATGGGAGAAAGCAAGACGAGGAAGACATGATCATACATTGATGGTACATCATTCAGCTCACATGCATGCCTCAGTACTACCATGGATACATATCTAGCTAAATATGATGGTACATATATCTACATTATGGCATTCGCATGATGAGCCTCTGCCCATGAGAGCTTGGTGATGATGATGATGATGATGGGCTTTTCACATTTAGGACCCGTAATCATGGGAAGGAGATTGTAGGAATACATTAGGATTCATGTTCTTTGTATTTACATATACGTATAAAGCTAAGCATGGCAACAACAAAATAGGTGTATAGTGATTTTTTTAAAATCCGTCAATGTATCTTTCGTCGTTAAATATATACAATAACACATTATCCGTGATGAAATTATTTTACATTTGGAATTAATGAAGAATGTCATATTTCTTACTCCATTATTAACGACGATGAATATAATTATGCCTATCCATTTTTAATGAATATAATTATGCTTATCCATTTTTATTTTTAAAAATTTTATGTAAACATCGTTACATTTCGAACTAAAAATTAATTAGCAACGATTTGCAAAATCTTAAAAAAAATAACAATAGATATATCTTCCATGGTTAATTTCAAGTATAAGAATAATTTCTCAACAGATAATATTCTATTGTTGCTATATATATATATATATAGAGAGAGAGAGAGGAAAGGGAGCCTACTCTCTGAAATAGGTAACTTACCTACTTCACATTTCGTTTTTTGCATATTTTTTTATTTTTTTTCAAAAATTCCACCATGGATTTTCATAATTATATCCCTCTAATATGTCATTCAAATTTCGTCAGAAACAGAGACTCCTACAGCCTCCATCCAGACAGTCATTTTTTAACGGTAACAGATTTGCTGTATTTTACATGTTCTGGATGAAGGCCGTAGGAGTCTTCGTTTCTGATGAAATTTGAATGATATATTAGAGGGATATAATTATGAAAACCCACGGTGGCATTTTTCAAAAAACAAATTTGCAAAAATTGGATGTGAAGTAGGTAAGGTTACCTACTTCAGAGAGTAGGCTCCCTTTCCTCACACACACACACACACACACACACACACACACACACACACACACACACACACACACACACACTTTAATGGGGTTGCCCCAAGGCTGCCCCCATGCGGCCTTTTTTTTATTTTTTTTGAAAAATATCACTGTGTATATTCATCTCTATATCCCTCCTATATGCCATTCGAATTTCGTTAGAAACAGAGACTCTTACGGCCTCCATCCAGACAGTCATTTTTTACGATAACAGGATTTTTTAAATCGACACCATCTCGATGGAGGCCGTAGGAGTCTCTGTTTCTGACAAAATTCGACTGACATATAGGAGGGATATAGGTATGAATATATACAGCGATATTTTTCAAAAAAAAAATAAAAAAAACATCGAAAACAGCGCGGGGGCAGCCATTGTTGGCTGCCCCAAGGGTGCAGCCCCATTAAACTCATATATGTGTATGGGATAATTACACCCATAACCCTGAGTAATTCCTCAATCTCAATCATTACCCTGTATAATAGCGAATTACACGAGAAACCTTGAGTAGTCACTCCGTCTCACACTCATGACCCTCCGTTAGTTTTCTCCTTAACCCAACCATGCTATTGGGTTAATCTAACTCTGAGCATATCCAACGGCTGCTAAATTTTCAAAAAATAAAAAATAAAAAGCTTCTTCCTTAATCCCCTCCCCTTCTTCCTCCTCCATCCCTCTCCTGCAACCACCCACTCCGTCAGCAGCCACCCACTCTGCCCCTCCGCCGCCCGCAACCACAATCTCCTCCCCTGCTCTCCGGCCGCAGGCACCCCCACCCACCCCCTGAGCAGCCCCTCCCCGCCCGTCCTACGCGCGCCTGAAGCCCCCTCCTCCCAAGCCCCGACCCCCTGCGCACGCCTAAAGGTGCAGAGGTTGCAGAGGGTGGGCGGGTGCTGTCCTCGACAGGTGGAGGAGGTGGCAGCTTGCTGAGGAGATGGTGCAGAGGTTGGACCGGGGAGAGGCTTGTGCAGAGGAGGGTACGGAGGATGAATCGGAATGAGGCAGCGCAGAGGGCTGAAAAGGGGGCGGCTAAGGTTCCGGCGAGGGAGAGGGAGGATAGGTTTGAGGGAATGGATGAGGGGGAGCGGGAGAAGCAGGAGACGCCGAGCCATCGGCAGTGGAGGGAGGAGGAGTTGTTGTTGTCCTCCGTCAGGGGAGGAGGCGGCGGGATTTGGGAGGGAGGGCGGAGCGGAAGGAGAGGAGGGAGCTCCACGGGGAAGGGGAAGGGGAGGAGAGGGGGAGAACGACGGAGAGGAGGAAGAGGTGGAGAATTGAGCTGGCGGTGAGGACTGTGGAGTAAGGTCCAAGTGGAAAGGACGAAGGGGGGCTGTACAGGAGGTGGCGACGGGATTGCAGAGGAGATGGCGCAGGGCCGGTTACGACGAGTGGGGGAGGGAAGGGCTTGCGCAGGAGGTGGGGACGGGGAGGGTCTGCGTAGAGGAGGTTGCAACGACGAGGAGGGTCCTGTAGAGGTCGACGGCAACGGTGGAGGAGGGCCATGGAGCTTGCAGGCAATTCCTTTGTCTTTGGAGGCTTGCAGAACATCGATGGCACGATTTGTAAATAAGAGTGACTGTTAAGGATAATTTTGTCCTTTTTTTAACAGAATCCGTCATATATAACGGGCACATCAAACGGACCATAACACAAGGTCATGTTATGTAAGAGTTAAGCAATACTCAGGGTTTCTCGTGTAATTCGCTATTATACAGGGTTATGATTGAGATTGAGGAATTACTCAGGGTTATGGGTGTAATTATCCCTATGTTTATATATATATATATAGAGAGAGAGAGGAAAGGAAGTCTACTTGCGAGGTAAGTAACCTTACCTACTTCACATCTATTTTTAGCATTTTTTTTATTTTTTTAAAAAATACCATCGTGGATTTTCATAAATATATTCCTCTAATATATCATTCGAATTTCGTCAGAAACAGAGACTCCTATGGCCTCCATCCAGAAAATCATTTGTTAACGGTTATAGATTTGCTATATTTTACCTGTTCTGGATGGAGGGCATATGAGTCTCTCTGTTTCTGACGAAATTTGAATGACATATTAGAGAGATATAGTTATGAAAATCTACGGTGGTATTTTTCAAAAAAATAAAGTATTTGCTAAAAATGGATGTGAAGTAGGTAAGGTTACCTACTTTACAAAGCAGGGCTCCATTTCCTCATATATATATATATATATAGAGAGAGAGAGAGAGAGAGAGTTCAATGAGGCTGCCCCTTGGGGGAGCTAACTTGGCTCCCCTCGCCCCACTTTGTCTGTTTTTTATTTGTTTTTTTTGAAAATTTCTTCTGTGAAATTTCATCACTATATCCTTATATTATGTCATTAAAATTTCATATGAAATAGAGACTCATATGGCCTCCATCCAGACAGTCATTTTTTAACGGTAACAGAATTGCTAAAAATGAACCCGTCTGGATGGAGGCCGTATGAGTCACTGTTTCGCACAAAATTTTAATGACATAATACATGGATATATTGATGGAAATCGATCGAAGAAATTTAGAAAAAAATAAAAAAAACAGACGAAATGGGGTGGGAGAGCCAAGTTACCCCCATGAGGGGGCAACCCCATTTTACCCATATATATATATATATCCCTATATTATGTCATCAAAATTTTGTGACAAATATAGACTCCTACGGCCCCCATTCAGATGGGGTCGTTTTTAGCAATTCTGTTACCGTTAAAAAATGACTATCTGGATGGAGGCCGTAGGAGTCTCTGTTTCGCACGAAATTTTAATGACATAATATAGTGATATAGTGATGAAATTCCACGGAAGAAATTTTTAAGAAAAATGAAAAAACCGAATGAAGTGGGGCGGGGGGAGCGAAGTTAGCTCCCCCAAGGGACAGTCCCATTGAACTCGTATAACAAAGGCCGATATAATAACGGATTTTGAAAAAATATCACTGTAAATCCATTTTGGTGTAGTGAATATTTTAAATAAATAATATATTGGCATCAATCGAGAACAAATTGAAGTTTTACGGGTGCATTGATATAATAATCCCATTATTGTATCTTTTGTGTATACATGGGGTCTGAGCCTCTGAGGGAGAGATCTGAGGAGGCATTGATGAGTGGTGATGGCCCTTTTTCTGATGTATGTGCTTTGATATTTGTATGTATAGATTGGTCAAAGGTATCACTCTCTCTATCTAACTTTCTCTCTCTAGATTGGGGAGTGAGATCAGACGCGCATGCCTTTGAACATGCAGAAGCAATCCATTGCACTTTGCTCTTTAGGAGCTCAGCCCAAAGTCTACTGTCTTTCTTCCTCCTCTTGACACGTGCATGCATGATCATCATGATGGTCACTCATTCCGCAACGCATACCCGGATCGCAAGAGGTTACCGACCACCACCGGTAGTTTACCTACTGTTTTCATCTAGATGCTTTCCTTGATTGCACATCCGTTCTCCTACTCACTCGGTTGATATACCTTGAGTCACAACCATGTATTCGCAAGAAAGGCGGGCGAAACCCATCGCCGTACCGTACCAACCAGAGTCTGTTGTTCAAGGACGTAGTCCGGTTACATGTGAACCTTATAAATATGGGTGTAGGTGATTTGTTTATTTGCTTCCGCTACTCGCAATAGACTCTAACTTAGCTCATCCATTGATTTTTGACAAAAAGTAAAAGAGCTTATGAGTGTAAAAACGAATTTTAAACAGTCCTTAAGCACAGAAAACAATCACTGAAACACAAACGATGTGGTGTTATCTGATTGAAGCAGATCCTCTGCTGTGGCATGGGCTACAACAGACTCTGCTGCACGTTCGGGAGATCGAGCGGTTCCCACGAATTCACACTTTTTGTGGGCACCGATCGTGTGAATTTGATGATGGGAGTCTACAAGTAAAGCATAATCGCACACATATATTTATATTATCTTTTTTAAGAAACGTCTTTGCTTTTATAAGGACCAACGGGATCTATCATCCAGCAGGTTTCGTGTTTCCAGGAAGGAAGCTGATGATAAGGAAACAACGAAAGTGATGGACGGGAATCAAATGGAGGACAATTAACTGATGGATTGCTTCTTAGTTTTGGTTGTTTAATATAGGGAGGATTAGCAGTTGGATAATAATTAAGGGCGATAATTGAGGCGGAGAGTGAGGTGTTATGGGCCATTCCGATGGTGACCGGTCACACTCAACATTCTCCTTTACTTACCTGTGTGTGTTTAATGTAGGGAAGAGCATCGGGCTGGGCCGGTCCAGCCTAGCTTGAAGTCCAGCTCAAAAAGTTCGGCTCGGTCCAAGCTCAAATGAACATTGGATCGGACTTGGGTCTAATTTTTAGGCACAAAATTTTTTGGGTCGGGCTCGGATTTGGCTTGGCTCAGCCCGATCCGGCCCACGGGCCCGACCCGAAGAGGGCCCGAACTCTTCCCATATCCTACGTGTATGGAAACTCTCACATGTCATGTACACTCTGTTCATGTATCATATCTTCATATAATGTTTATAAATCAAGAAAGTCAGGTGTGTGACATATGAGTTGATGATCATTGTATTTCATTTCAGAATTAAATTTTCTTAATTAGGCTATGTCTTAGATTCTGGTGGTTATTTTTGAATTTTTTAGTGTTTATTTTTTCCATTTGAATATTTTCTATTATTGAACCGTTACCCATACTGTAACGTCCCGGGCTTAGGTCCCCGGTCCATTATTGGAACATTACTGGCCCTGACAACCTCTTGGGATCGGACCCATACGGACCCGATTAACCACCCCCCAAAATGCTCAAGCCGGGTTGCTCGGTAGTAAGCTCCTCGCTATTTATCCCACCTGGAACTTTTCGTGTTCCATGGTATGGGACTATCTTTTTGGGGGTGTTACAACCTCCCCCACTTATATTCGCAACGTCCTCGTTGCGACATGGCTCATCACTTCTTCCCAGTGACAGTGGCGGCTGCACGCTCCGGGTAGCCATTTCCTCCAACCTCTTGTAGGGGCGGCTCCACCTCTCGGGTAGCCCTTTCCACTGTCAGAGGACGTTCGGCTCTGATACCATTTGTAACGTCCCGGGCTTAGGTCCCCGGTCCATTATTGGAACATTACTGGCCCTGACAACCTCTTGGGATCGGACCCATACGGACCCGATTAACCACCCCCCAAAATGCTCAAGCCGGGTTGCTCGGTAGTAAGCTCCTCGCTATTTATCCCACCTGGAACTTTTCGTGTTCCATGGTATGGGACTATCTTTTTGGGGGTGTTACACATACGAGCATTATGCCCATTTTTTTAACATGTAGTGCCTGGTGCACCTGTTGTTGTTATTGTGTAAACTTGGTTCACTCTTTCAATTTCTGTAACGAGAGACGTTTATGGTAACATTGAGTGGATTTGTATAAAATGAGAAATCATCCCCGGTAGAATTAAGTTTTAGTTGTTTCACAAGTATTATGGCATATGTTTTAAAGAATTTTAGCTCGTCTTGACATTGACTTTAAACACAAACTCAAAATTAATAATACAATGAGTTAAGATGGGCTGGCCTGGCCCAAGTCCGGTCCATATGAAACAAATAAAATTTTGCGGGCCTAGGCCTGATCCAAGGCCCAAAATTTTTAAGTGGGCTTGGGCTTGGGCCCTTCAGGGCCCGGCCCAGCCCGACCCATGCTCATCCCTATTTAAGTGTAGATAGGAGTGAGTATTTAGTTGGATTAATCCAAATTTGGATTGGTGTTTCATCCAATCTCTCAGTCAGATAGCCTCTTTAGGGTCTGTTTGATTACTGGGACAAGATGGATTGGGATAACCTCATGCGAATAATATATGTTTGGATGGTTAAGATGGTTGCGAGAGGGTTGGAATAAAGAATGTAATGTAATGTCATCTTGCTTTGTGATATAATTTCAACCCATGAATGCAAGGGTACACCGGATTACCAGAGATAATCCTGTAACCAAACAAACTCTAGAGACGAAGGAAGAGGACGGGGGGAGGAGATTTACCCCTTATGTAATTTATGATTGTTCTTTTTCGTCCTCAATCCATGATGGGGTTGGTCTCCCATTATGTAATTAATTGAAAAATGACATTTGTTTTTTGTTTAAAATACCAAATAACTTGTTTATTATATTTAGGTGAAAGATTATTTCTCTCGTGTACAATATCCTTCCATCATCTCTTTCTCCTCATATTTCTTAAAATCTCATCCTACTCCTGGGATGCAAGTAGTAGACAACAAATCTTAATCCGTTTCAACTTTTCTCTACGAATTCACATGTGAATATGTTGTAACTTTTTTACATCGATTCAGATATATTATTGATTTAAAACCTTAAGCTTTTTTTCTTTAAAAACCATCACGGTAATTTTTCAAATATTAAATAAAAGGACATCCATACTTGAAATTCACTGCTATTTACTGTCAACCAGCAACTCTTGTATTTTTAAATAAAAAATTACTTAGAATGACCCCTCAAATATAAAAAAAGGGAGTGATTGCCCTTTTCCTGGATAAATGAATTATTGGAGACGGGTCTTGAATCCCCATGTAAAGTTGTATTTATATTCCTTAAAGGATACATATGAAGGATAATCCTCTCAAGAAGGACATATAAGCAACATTACATAGAAATTGACGGAGTCAGGCAACAAGCTGAGCCGTCAATTCCTTTTGGATGGCAAATCCAATCCTTCAAAATACACCATTGATAGGCTTAGGAACCATAACATTACTGTGCATGATTTTTGGATCTTCTTGAGGAGCTCCACTGCATTACTTGCCAAGAATCCAAATGTATCAAACCCAAAGGGGAAGAATACATGTCGATTGTCAATGCAGGTCTTCTCATGCTTAGCCACTTTAGCTGAGACAACTTTTTTGTGCAGCCTATCCTGCATCAAGATCACTCTTTATCGGACCCACCAATGGAGAAACTCCAGTCAAATCAACACACATATGTTTTCTTCCAACCCGTGCAAATATTAAAGCATCCGCTGGTCTAAGTGTCGATCTCCCCTCTTGTGGATCGGTCAAAAAATTCACTGATGCTTCTTTTTTTAAAGAAACCCCCCGCATGCCCGAATACATTGAAAAGGACATTCCTGATAAAATCATGTCTATATTTAAAACTTGAAAGTTCACGACAATGAATGGCATGTTCCCAAAAGCATTTAAGCAGGATTTGTGGCATACATGACAAGCCTCATCTGCTGGGAATAGAGGAATCATGAGGCTGTACTTGAGAATACTACGATATTTAATGGGTGACATATGCATTGCAAGCCCTCAATATGAATGGAAAGAAGAAAATCTTGAGCATGTTCAGCTTGTAATCATCGGAAAATTACTTTCTATCTATCAGTCATGTCAAACTCAACTTTCATTTTTTTATGATTTTGCTAAAAAATGAACGGGCCAAAGCATTCAATTATAATTTGTCTAGAAGTTGTATTTTGTAATATTCCAATCTAATTATAATGCTAAAATTTTACTGTAAAATTAGGCACCACAATCAATCCAAGTCGCTTCACAGTTTGCACATTACAATAAATTTGCTCAACGATAATGAATAATTAACATTCATGAGTATATCATCACGTGATTAAATTCATAACAAGGATCGTCATTTGTTACAAAATTGTATGTGATTCTTTAAATTCACAAAAAAAATATTTTGTTTTTACCATATCACTAACGAAGCTTCATATAATAACGATTATATGTGTAAGTAAAATAATATATCGCATCATTTTATTTAAAATAATTTATTGTTAGGAAAACTATTTTTTATTTTATTTCGTCACCCAAGCCAACTCTATGTAGGGACCCTAACCTGATTAATATGCATTGTTCAACCTTATTAACCTTGACTCATGCCAATTTTGGCAACATCAATGGCCCTAATGTGGCACCCCGCCCCGGACAGGAGTGGTAGACTGGGCCGCTACATAGTCGGATCTGACCTATACACTTCCGAGGAAGAAGATACTCAGCAATAGCCACATTGATATATCATGATTAATATTCGAAATGTAAAGCATGAAAAGAAATCAAATTAAATGATCCAACGATATAGGTCAAATATGCCCAAATTATCTACCACTCTTAGACCATGATTTCGCAAGTTTAGGCCCATGTATATTTATATAAAGGGGCCCAAGTGCACGTCAAATGCGGCCCAAGAACTGCCTTGAGTCTAATTTGGCTCAAAATTAGGTCAAATCAAGCTTGTCATATATGTCAATTTATACTCTTAAGTTTTGGCACATTTAAAGTATTAAAAAGGATAAAAAATTAAGCTTAAATAACTTTATTTAATGGATTGATCGATAAACCCATTAGGCTAGTCGATCAGACCAACTACAACTACAATTTCGTGCTCAAGCTTGTCTCTGATCGTTGTTCCGCTCACATACATGTGTAGGACTACTCTCCTACATGCGATTGGATCGACACATGTATGTGAATGGATCCATGGTCAGGGTCAAAAAGTTGCAAACCATATGGAGTTGTAGCCGATCTTTTATTATGTTTCTTTTTTCTCTTTACATTTCAAATATTAATCATGATGTATGATTGCAGATTTTTGATGAGTATTGGATCTTCGAAAATACTATAAAAGTGGCCGATTGCAATGAATAAGTTAAATATTTGTTGTTATATCTTTCAATGCTAAATTTATAACAATGAATACTAAATGTTCAACGACGATTATATATTGATTTTCCGTTAAAACTTGCACCAATTATTGCTAATTTAGTCATGATTAAAAGAGAAAAAAAATCAACAATACTACGATTTTTATAATATTTGTCGCTAGCAATAAAGTGCCACTTTACGATTTTCATTTTTAATGTAAAGAATAAAAATAATTTTTCAATGAATAATATACCATTAACCAACTTTGAGGCAGTGAAATAACTCTCAATACATGAATTATTGCTAATATTACCTCAATGCATGACATGTTTGCATGGTTTTAAAATTCAATTTGAACTGACACGTTCAATCGATATAAACCAAGAATAGAAAAAACGGTCCTAAGTACCAACCGGTTTTTACTTCGAAAATAAAAATCAATCAAACTCCGTCAAAATAAAAATGGTCCAACAAACCGCTTGACTTAATTGAACTAGTGGAATCAAGCTAGTGGTTCAACCATCTATTTGTCGACAAAAAGATAATTTTATTTATTATGCAAATGTAAAATCTTAAAATGTTCGTGATTTTGTTCCATTTCAACTCCTAGTATGGCAATTCTTGGAGTACTCCTCCAGGGGTGTTCATGGGGCGGGTACCCGACCATTCAACCATGACCCGTCCCGATCTATCATTACAAGGTCAACGGGTCGACCCGACCCATTTTAACGGGTACCCGATTCTAACGGGTACCCAAATTATTTGAATGGGTAATGGGTACCCGCGGGTCATTACACCAAACATACACATCAATGAACTATAATAGAGAACAATAAAAAATGTGAAATTATATATAAAAATGATCATTATATATGTTGTTCTTTCTTCGAAGATAATATACTATCTACAACCCAGACTGAGATGTCTTGACCCAATTCGCAAAATTTCCATATCCTTAGCATACGTGCATGGTAAGAACATAAGAGGCATCAATCCAACATTGATAAGTCATTGAAGACTTGTAAAAAAACAATATTTCATTAGGTGTACATCTACAACATCATTGCCAAAACTCTAGTATACACACAAGGAGAAAAGCACTACAACAGTCCTCAAACTAGCGAAGTGCACGTCGAGCATCTAAATATGAAGATGATTTGAGTATAATCGTTTTTCCCTTTTCCGCTGAAAGAAGATTGAGTATAATCGTTTTTGCCCTTTTTCATTTACCATGATCCTCGTCGTCGAACCTGATCATGAAGATCTCGATCCTATTGTGAGATCTCTAGCCGTGAAGTCGGGGGTGTGGGATCGGCTGTGGGGAGTAGCGGGCCTAGCGGCAGGAGCTCGAGGATGGCAAGGACATATCAGGTGGGAGGCCACGGAAAGTAGGAACCCTAATCGTGTGCCTGATGGGAGGCTGGATCCGTTGGTTGGGTCCTTGCGGAGTTGTGGGGCAAACCCAAACGGGTACCCGGGGTTTCCAGCGGGGCTTTCCAGCGGGTCTCCATTGTTGAGCGGGCCAACTTATCATGGGTACCCGATCCGACCATCTTTCTCGGGTACCTGTGAATATAGGGTCAAACTAACCGGGTCGGGTCGGGTACCCGTTTGAACTGAAAATTTTGCACACCCCTACTCCTCCTTGCATGTTACCCTAAATGTAAGTCTCCTCACTTTCCTAAGTTCTCGTAAAAAAATCGATAGTTCCATCCATTTCATGTTGAGAGCACGCATGTCAACGATCCAATATTTGTTGAGAAACAAGTAGATCCCATTATTACTTGAAGCGTGATGGAATCTTTATGGATAACAAAGACGAATATACCGAAAGAAAAATCGAGCTTTCAAATCAAGCAATGAAAATTCAACTACACATGCATAGAGATACTTAATGGGGAAACATCAAAATAATGGAGTGAAGAAAATGGGGCCAACTCGACCCAAACTACTCAACTATAAGATACGCTCAAAATGTTCATCATAAGAGGCTATACAAAGTCAACCCCTTCTAACAGCTATATAGTCCCGTTGGTCCATCGATAATTAAATCCGCGCAACACTAGAATAGTTTGAGAATCAAATTATTACATCCGTGAGTTTGGAGATCACGTTGTTATCAGAAAGAAAGTCTAAGGACCTCCTCCTTGTAGATCATTCAAAATTTTAGTTGGAATTTGTATCACAAATATCATTTAATTAATTTGAAAAAAATTGATGGTAGAATTTCATCTCACCTGATTTTTATTAACTATTTTCATACACGTACATATATCGTCCATCATCAAGTCGAGTTATCAAGATGAGATGAGCGCAACAAAGAATAGATGTGGCAAATAGGCTGAGGGCCCGCCCACCCAGCCCGCTCATGAGTTGGGATACGACAAGAGATTTGAGGCATGGGTCGGCTCGGCCTGACACGTAAAAAATAAAATATATAAATATAAGATGAATAATACATCTATTAATACGTACACTTCAAGTTTTTCATATGTGACACTAGTTTTAAATAAAATCTAATAGTTTAATGTCAAGTAACAAGCAAACTACTTATATTAGTTATATTAATTATAAATGATATTACTAAAATCATTTGTAATTATTAAATACCATTAAAAAATTCAATGAAAAAAGAACAAAATGGGTCACGGGTCAACTCATGACGGGCTTTGGACATATGTTTTTGAATCTCGATCTCTTCGGCCTGGCCCATAGGTCGGCTCAGCCTGCATTTCGGTCAAATCTAGCGTAGATAGATGCAGATATCAAACTCAAGATTGGGCCCTTGATTTAGCGACCCGGATCCGTTTATTTTACTCCTGAAATAGCGAACTTGGAATTGGGTCTCAACGAACCACAAAGGGCCGTAATTGGGCCCTTGATTTTCAATCTGTGGCGAACAATTACCTTTTAACACTAGTTAATTTAGAGGAAGAAATACATTATTATTTATTTTGATGTTCTCCCTCATTAATATTGATGTGGGACAACTGCTTCTATCGAGATCAGCTTATTCTTTCAAAAGATGGAATAATCCTCATTCATACTATTTATTAGTATTTATCCCAAGCATTAAAACTTAACGAGCAATAATCAACTACTCATCCATATCGACGAGCTTTTGCGAAGAAAATGTCTGGAAATCGGGATATATCGTCATATCTATACTCATATCGGTCCAATGTCGATATCGATATATGGACGATATATCGTCGATATATCCCGATATCTCCTTTCATGCTGGACAACACTTCGCCGCCTGCTTGACAAGAAAAAGTTTCAAGCTCTGTGATCAGTCAAATCGTTCAACTCATTCCTATGTGAATGCCGTCCCTGGAAAGAGTCACGTAGCTCAACCCCCTCTGCATTCAAACCAGAGGTCTTAGTCAACACTCATCCCCTCGTCTGACTTGTCCTCCCCAACGTCATTATAGGCTTCCACTGCTCCTTCTAAATGTCAGCCGCCACTTGAGCTGAACTATATATGAGGGCTCAAAAGTCCTCGCTGCTTTCTAACTAGTTAATCATGAGACCTGTCTCTCTTCGCCTTTCTTTATGGGATTCCGGAAGCTGGAAGTCTAATGGCGGATCGGGTCAGTCTTCTTTCTTGGGAAGCCTAGCACTCACTCTCAGGATCTTGGTTAACTCTATCTTTACCGAGGCAAGAAGGCATTCAAGGGCGTGCATCGTCTAGCAGGCCGACGGCACCGGCTCCGGCGTCTGACACCTCTTCATCCGGGACCCTCTCCCTGATCTCAACGGCCGAACTAGCCCCACTCGAAGAGCAGCGGGTTGAGGAACTCGACCAAGCTCCCTTTCTCAATACAATAACAGGCCGACAGGACAGCCCGGCTATATAGTAGTGGAGCGAGACGCATGTTTTCTTTACGTCTCCGTGAAAGTCGTCAAAGAGAAAAGTGCTAGGACTCGAGCGCATTACTCGAAAATAGCGGAGACGAGAGTTGAGGGAAAGCAAGCACGTTGATTGATGACCAGTCGTCCGAACTCTTTTCGGGTTTTCCACTTTCTTTCGGACTTCGACGCATCTTGTCCCTTGAAACCTGTTGATGAGAGTGAGAGCTAATGAATAAGATGGCCTGGGATACGGAAAGCAGCAAGCACTTGATGCAATCAATCATCCCTTGCCTTGAAAGCCATATTATATAGCTTTTCCTACGGGGCTAAAAACCGATATTATGATCGAGGACCCTTATACGGATGTGAAAAGACCTCTTGACAGACGGTGGCCTTTCTTTTCGCGGAACGGAAACATAGGTTCATTACTCGGACTTTCTATCTGTCCCGCTTCACCCCTTCCGCTCGGAGAGGCTGGCTTGTCAGAGCTTCCCCGCATCGCATCCTCACCATCTAATTGCTACTCGAAACCCAGGACAGGAGTGGTGAGGAGATGTCATCTCCGGAAGAGAAGGAGCGCCCTATCAGGAGGCATTCGACCATCACCGCTCGAGACTCTCGATTCTCACTCACTGCTGGTCTTCAGTCTGACCATCTCGGGACCTAGGATGCTAGACTTGGGCCTGACCACTCGGTCCCCGATGGCCAGCGGGGGATTCGGGAGGATTCGAACGTTTGCGCTGCGCCGCTGGACTGGACACATATGGGATGTAGGAAGTATGTTCCCGAAAGTGGGAGATCCCAGCAGACTTGCCCGAGAGGCACTTTTTCTCCCATCGGGATAAATCTGCCCCCTTCCCCTGTTCCCACCTACATATATGGGATATTTTAATAAATGAACGTCTTTTTTAGTAGCAGGGTCTGGAGAAAGAATCGGAAAGACAATTTCACTATATTTTTGACCAGGAACAGGACCTATCACAAGAATATTTTTTTTAGTGGGACGATAACTCTGAAAAGATAAATTGCCTATCTTTTCTTTCATCTCAGGAGAAATACGATCGGGAGGGGCTAATTCGAATCCTTCGGGTAAAATAAGAACAGCCCCCACATTCAAACCCCCTTTTTTACCATTAGCAAGAACTTGTTTCAATTGCTGCCCAGTAGTGCCTTCGAGGCCGGTAACCGGGGGGCGTAAAGACTCCAGTAATCTATCTGACCGGATATGAGGGAAAGAAGTAAACAGCCGAGGTAGATACGAACCCAATCCCCTGTCCCTAGACCCGAATCGTCTCTCGTTGGCGCCCGGGACGGGGCCGAAGCCACCTCCCCTCTGCTATCATTTGATTATCAATCAAAATGAATGCATTCTATAGGAAGAAAATCCAATCCATGATAATAAGAGCAAAGTCTACTAATAAGCAAATGCAAAAAAAAATAAATAGAGAATTATACAATCAAAGCATCGCTTTCAGCAACTCGTCTGAGAGAAGCAACTTCATCAAATTCATGGGGCCTTTCATATGTTATTTTCTTCGAACGGATAAAACGGATCACAGAAATCGTGGAATTCAATATTTCAATCCTGAAAATGTTGCATGTGAGATTTAATCCCATATCGTGGAGCAGAAAGAATCCAAGGAACATATATGTAGTGTTTTAAGCTCATTATTCTTGGAAACCAAGGACATGAAGTTGGAAATACGCGTACCCACAGCAGGCCAGACTCAAGACGTAGGTCGTCGGTTAATGGCTAGACTTTGATGGAGGAAGGTCGAGGTAGAAAGACGCAACACCAATGAAGCTTTCCTTCCTTCTTTCTCAACTATTCCACAGTTTCTTTTAAGATGTCCATTGCATCCATGTGATGACTATTGTGAGGCACGTTGCATGTAGAAGTGCACTATCGGACCTTTTGAGCACAACGTTAAGACCTCGTGCACCAATAGGGTAAGATCCTTAAGTATGTGATCTCACTCTTCTAAAGTTTCTGACTTAATTCATTATCCAAATCAGATAATTAAGTATCTCTATCTATTAGTACTCATCAAGAGCCTTCGAATGAGCTTAAGAACATTAAAATCAGATTTTATATGAGGAAGTACGAGCAAAAGAAGTCGATTTACAACTTTTGGATCCAAAACAGAGTCCGGACCCAAGCATATATAAAGGGGACGGGTTGCTTGTACTTGGTTAACCAGACCACTCATCGAAGCTCCACCCCTTCACTGGAGCTCCATCTCCAAAAAAAGATTTTCAACGAACAATCGAAGATCTGATAGCATCATTTCGAAAAGCACGAGGAAAGAATTGCCATAGGGGTGTGTGTTTTATGTGAAACGATCCAGAACCATCGTTCTGGGTGAGGGAAAATCATAAGGTAGCAAATTTGTAGGTACAATTTCGATCCCATCTTCGACGAAGGAGAAAAAGACTCCTATGGGCAATCTTGAATATATATGCCCTATCCTATACTGGTGGTTTCTCATTGACATGGGTAGACAACAATGTGATAGAATTCTCAAAAATATCCTCAATGATGCCCAAAACAATTTTCTTAACTTTACTTAAGTACAACACTATAAATGGTATTAAGTAGTCGTTAGAGTTTTTATGTCAACGCACTATTGAAACTTTACTTGAAACTTATCTTGATGTATTATATGGTAGAAACACTTATGGAGAAGCTATTTAAACCTTTCCCATTCCTCATGCATTGGTTCGTGGGACAATCGTGAGAAGATGGTATCGTCGTATTTGTGTACTTCTTGAGAAATTAGAAGCTTTTTAATGCCTGTGTCAAATGCTTTAGCCAATATGTAGCTCTATTGCTCAAAGAGAACGAGACATATTACATATCTTACATCAAAGAGCACTGTGCTTACACCACTTGCTCACACCAATCTCTTCATTATCGCTTTCATGATTTGGGATATAACATTTGATGACCCCAATGGCCTTTTTATACAGTAAAAAAAATAACAATGGCTTTTAGCAATTCTCACTATAAACATTCAACAAATCTGGATGCAGGACGTGGATTAAACATCTCAGCAATCCAAGCCATCAGCTCTCTGCCAATCATAACGCACGAGGGAGATCAATCATCTCAGCAATCTAGTCCATCAAGTCTTAACCAATGAGAGTGTAGGATGTGGATCAAACATTTCACAATCCAACCCATTAGCTCTCAACCAATTAGAAGGTAGGAGGGAGATCAACCACATCCACAACCTCTCTATTAGTTCATAGCCAGTTGATCTTTCACATGATAAATCCCAACACAGATAACTCTGGTTGCTGAAGAAGAAGGAGAGCAAGGATTATGTAAAGGTAATAAGGTGAAGTAGAAGAAGCGAATAAAAGGGATTGAAAAGATGGGTGAAAACTGAATCAAGTAACATATGAAAAATCTCAATTGAAAATAGGTCAATCCACTACAAGGGAAATGTGTTGTGGCCACTAAAATATGCTTACGGATTTGGGGCTTGTGACCACGGAATTCACTCTGGCCACAACACTTCGTGGCATATAATCGTAACCACAAGTCTCGTCGCGAGAGTTCTGTGATCCTAATATGTCGTAGCCACTACAAATAACCAAACAAATTGTCTTGGTCATATTTTGGGATGAATGTTCTCTTTTCATCTTTGAAGACTTTGGCCACGGAACTATAGATATAGAAACTAGTAGCTACATGATTATCATGGCCACAAGTTTCCGTGGCCGCAACTCGTTTTTCTTGTAGTGATCCTTGAACTCGAAAGAGAACTGGGACATAATATGTTCTGTATGGTTTGCAAGATGCAAACAAATAGATTTCTATCGCATTCTATTCTAAAAAAATGAGAGAATCAAAATCGATGAGTAGAATAACTTAGAAACCTAAGCGTACATACCCCATAAATATGACATGAAGCAAACATGACTAAATGGATTAACAACTCAACGCGATGATGTTGTAAGAGCTTGACTTTTATCATGGTCGAATATATGTCTTACAAAATCACCAAGCTAAACACATGAAATCTAGTTGATCTAAGGGTTGGTTTGTGTATTTGTGTATCATCATTCAGAGATCTAGTTGATCTAAGTGTTGTAACCCATAAGATGACCATAATCAGGAATTCTCATAACACAACACTTCAACTAACATGAAACTTATCATGCAAAATACATATGCAACTTACATCAAGTTTCCATATCCCAAAGAGGTATTCAATAAAGTGCTAATATGAACTTCCCCACTCCATGTAGTATATGTGTAGGGATAATCAACCACCAAATAAATAGAATCCTCTCCATTTGATGAACAAAGTAAGTATTTAGAAGACTTAAGAACTATCCAAGTTATCAACACAAACATTATGATAGTAAGGTACTATGATCAACGACCAATGAGAAAGCCATAATATTCCTAGAAAAAAACAATAAGAAATATAAGAAACACAAATATAGCCATGAGGATTTTGGTGTCTAACGGTCCTAGGATAAGCATGGTAGACATAAACACACAATGTGTTCAATCACTAAAATATATGAATCATAAACCTAAAAAATAAAAGCTAGGTGAATATTTATTTCTCATATATGGTCATTAAAAAAATCTGAAAAATATTTTCTTGAGTTTGAGTTATGTATTGTTTTTTATCGTTTTAAAAAAAAAGCAATGTGGTATTTTTTTCTTTTTTATGAAAAGAAGTTTAAAGGTAGGAAAGCAAGTTTTTTAAAAAAGTAATGTGTCTTTTTTTCTTTTTTATGAAAAAGAAAAAGCAACTACCCAGGGACTTGTTACGACTTGTTTGTAACATTTTGTATTAAAGTCACTATTTACTACATTTACAAAGCTCGAAAATCTACTGGGAACGAGGAGGAGGTGTGCAAAGCCTCCATGATCAAATTAATAAGTCTTGGAATTGTTTCTTTCTGAACAAATTGCATTTTTTTCCCAATGTTTCATCTGCAAGAAAGCCAGTCTCAATGTCTGATATGTGCATTACATCTCGGAACATATCCTATCAAGGATTCAGTAAAAAAACTTGAACAACCAAATCAAAACTTTAAGCGTAGGGATGATATCGCAGGCGCATGCGGGTGTCACTGGTGAGGGAGGGTGCGCAACGGTGGCTGTTGCAGGAGGAAGGCAATCGGGGTGTCCGTTTTCTCATCCATCTATTTTTAATCTCATGGCTGGAGTTAAATATGGCAATAATTACATTATTTTAATGCATGAAAAATTGTTTTGGTCATTTCCTCACATTATAAATATAGAATGTGACAACTATATGACCTGAATTCTCTCTCTCTCTCTTTCTCTCTCTCTCTCTCTCTCTCTCTCTCTCTCTCTCTCTCTCTCTCTCTCTCTCTCTCTCACGGTAGCCACTTTGAGACGGAGGTGACGCATGACAGAGGAGGCTGGAGAGCAACACACAACGAAGGTGGAGGAGTGGGGTGCGATGGGGGGCAATGGAGGTTTCTCCTTCTCTCATTTTCTATCTCTATTCTATCTCTCTATCCTAATTATGTCCTCTCTCTCTCTCGTCCCCTCTTGCTCTCCATCGACATGGAATAAAATGTTCCTTTTAAAAAAATAGGAAATTAGGTTAAATGTATAATTAAAAATATCTGTGTGTACAAGAATTATGTGAGGCATATAAGATAATTTTCCCATCCTTTATAACAAGCAAGAGCTATTTAATAAAAAAAATTCATAAATAAAAATACAAGCATATCATGGACCAACGTGCAAATATAATAAATCTTCAATGCATTCCAGAACATATCTACAAAGTTCAAAGGCCTAGATTATATATTCACATTGCTTCACGTGTCGCAACACGTGAGGCATGAGGACCTAGATGTAAATATCAGAAATTACAGGGTCCACTACGCAAAAAGTTTTATTTAATTTACTCTATTCAACATTACATATATTATAATTTAATTGCAAAAACACGACGAGACATGGATGAAATATACCCAAAAGAGAGGCATGATCCAGAGGCTGTCGGTGCACCATGTAGGCCCACTTAAGTATACCGGGACAGTCCAAAGGTTGTAGCGGTTCACTTGAGGACAACATCCCAGATTAGATCTAGGCCATGCTTTGCATCCAACAACTCATGAGCAAGGAGGAAGAACTCATGAGAACATGGCCCTGGGGGAGCTTCAATCACCGATACCACACTAGTTCGGCCACCATCTTCGATGCTGAGAGGTCCACAACCTCTATGGGAGCCATCCACGTCAGCATGTACTCTCCAATAGCTTCAATGTCCTCTCGAACAGGAGCGAGGGTCTTTGATGGTTCTGCACAACCTAGAGCAGAAGATGGGGTTCGATGGAGCTCCAGTTGGGTCTTCGAGATTTGGTACATGCACCAAAATGTAGAGGTGCTCGAGATGATTCTCCTCGACCCAAGATTGAATCTACAACACACAAGGAATGGAGGGGAGACTGATCTCCGATGAATGGTAGGGGCAGGAGCTCGATGAACTTTCATCCTTACATAATCGAAGGGGAAATACGGGTTTCTGGTGGAGAATATGACGGGGATGAACATGGTGATGACTAGGCTGGGGGAACAGGTGAATCAAGGCGATTTTGTGCTAGAGCATGAAGATCCAACAAACTAAAGATCTAAAATTACATAAAGTTAAGAAATGATTGCACAAATTAAAACCTGAAATAGAATGTGGAATGAAAGTGCAATAGAAAAACCTAACTAAAGCAACTCAACCTGGCATAGGACCAAGGAGCAAAGAGCTCCACCGGAGGTGCTCCAGCGAAGCAGATCACGTCGATTCTCAACCTTATCTACACCTACAAGGATAGGGTTTCACTTGCTATCACCAGGTGAATCGACCTATGTAGTCCTCTTGGGATTACAAAGGAGAAACATGGATCAAAAAGCAAAAAAATGGAATTTGAGGTTTATTTATAGATAGAGGTCTTGGTGCAGTTTGATCCCAAGATTGCAGCTAAGTTGTGTATGTACAATGATTCCATAGGTATGACGAGATGGCGGGGAGTATGAGGAGAAAGTTTGCTGAAGAAATCGAGGGCCATCGAGCCTTGGATCATCGTCAAAACTGGGAGAAAATGGGGTGTGCATGAGTCTGACGCGGATGATGGAGGAGGAAGAATAATTGACCCTAGGGTCAACAGTCCGCGGCTCCTGGTTGGTCCACGTGGACCAACGAGAAAATTCAGGAAAATGAATCCCTTTGATTAGGTTAAAAAATAAAAGATTTTATTAATTAAAAATCAATTCATAAACATTGTTTATTATTTTATGTACTATTTTATAGATATTTTTATTTATCTTTACAATGTTATTTATTATGTGTTAATTTTTACATGTATACATATAGGTATAAATACATGTATTTTAGGAGTTTTATTTTTTCATATTTTAAATTTGATTATTGCATTTCCATATATTATATATTTATAGCATATTGAAATACATGATTTTACTTTATTTTTTGATTTTATTTATGTACTTAAATAATAGGGGTATATATTATAGGTTTGATATGTCTATATATTTTAATAATTTATTTATTTTAATATATTTTTAATGTTTTATTTTATATTTATATTTTATTATATTTAAAATAATATTTAAAAGTATTTAAAAATATAGTTATGGTAAAAATAGAAAGAATAAATAAAGTGAATCAAATATACATGTATATGGAATATTAGAACCCTAGAAAGTCGAATTTTGCCTCTAAACTTCATTTTAAATGAAAGTCCTTCATTAGATAGGTAAGTTAATTTTATGAAAAATAAATGTGAATTTGATGAATTTTGAGTTCATAGGGAGGAGATATAGGTCTGTGAAATTTTGTTTAGGTCTTTTTCTTTTGTGTCCCAATCACACTGTGCATTTTTTCAATTAATTTTCTATTTTTCTATGTATTTTTATGTAATTTATTTAAAACATTTATTTATTTGAGTACATAAAATACAAAATAAATTAGGTACAAGTGGATATTTATTGACAGATAAAATTAGGGTTTCTATGTATTTTCGATACAATTAAAGGGCCTGTCTCCCTTTACTTTATTCATGATTGACCAAATCAATATTGAATTAGTTTCAGAGATTAGGTTCATTCAATATCTTTGATACTTCATTTCTTTTTCTTTCCTTTCCTTTATTCTTTTATTTTGGAATTAAAAACATGTATTTACATTATATTTATAAGGTAAATAATGAGTGAAGCCCTCTAAGAAAGATAAAATGTATATGTATTATTTTGTACAATTTAATACTATTTACATGCATTTAACTAGGGAGTTATGGCCGAAATGAAAGAACAAAGGTGATGAAATGGATATTCGTCATCCACCAAGTGATTCCCCATGTTAAGGCCTCCGAGATGGTGCCCTCAGATCTCCAATCGGTCGTCGAAAATATCTCTGGTGGCAAAGCTCCAGTGAAGGGGGGTAGCGCTCTAGCAAGACAAGTGGTGTGGTTAACAGCCTTCGGACGCACCCTTTTATATATCATTGGGACTAAACAGATATTGTACAGAAAGCCGTAAATCAATTGTATTTTACTCATAACTTCCTCATACGAACTTCGATTTCGATATTCTTAAGCTCGTTGTAAAGAATCCCGATAAGTAATACAAGAAAGAGTATTTGTCTCATTGGATATTGGATCATGTCTGAAACATAGAATGAGTGGGAGCCATTACATAGAGGAATGTGCATAGATGTTCATGTGCATCATGCCATTGGAGCATCCTCACTACCCGATCCTTGTGAATTCCACAAATCGCATGTTCCTCCGTGGAATTCGACAACAAAAAAGACAAATAAAATCATACATATACAAACACAAATAGTGAAATACACACATGCACACGCTTTCACACTTGCACATGCTTTCATACATATATAAGTATAAACACACAAATGCACATGCTTTCACACGTACACATACTTCCACACTTATAAAAACATGCACACCCTCAGACACACATACACTCCTACACACACCCACACCCGCCACACGAACACATACACATACATTTGCACCCATTCACAAATGCACACACACAAGTATTTGCACTCATTCACGCATGAACACAAACACTCTTACATATAAACATACTTCTCAACATGTAAAACACAAATATACATACAAACACATACATTCACCTCAATTCGTAATTATACACACATTTGCATCCATTCACATATGCACTCACATATTTATACACATACATTCACACATGTAAACATACTTATACACACTCATAGATATTCACACTCACTCACTCATCCATAGATATAAACTTTCTCACATATGCACAATCATGTGCATTCATACACTTTCACACGTACAAACATTCACACACATATACTCGTAGAAACACACATATACAAGCACTTTTACACATATACACACTTTTACACATATACTCATATAAACACATACATATACCTACTGAAAGGTGGGAAAATGGGAGTTACTAATAATGGCCTGAAAATCAGGCTCATTGTCGTTGAGGCGACCACTCGAATCCTATTGTTATTTCAACAATTAACCCACGCAAATAATAAAGCAATTAAGAGCAAGAGTTAAAATTTAGTATATCCTACTAAGAAAGTATAGTGACAAGTAAGAAGGGTCGAGCACAGGAAGTAATGGAGTAGAGTAGGCAAGATAATAACTCAAAGCACAATTTATCTCTCCAATACTTAGCCAACATTAGCTTTTGTGGGTTTTTATTTTTGTATTTTTTTATTTTAGTTTTATATTTTTGTATTTTGATTTTTTTTAATTTTATTTTTTTCATATTTTATTTTTATATTTTTATATTTCCTTTTATTTTTATAAATACAACATATCAATATAAGAGTATATATACAACGTGAGCTAATAAAGATATACATAATAATAATTCTTAAAATAAAGAAAATAAAATATTAGGTTTTTAGATATTTTCTTACTATTTTTTTATTTTTCAGAAAATTTTTACCGTTTTTTATATATTTTTAAAGTAAAAAATACTCTAAATCAGGGATTAATTAAATATTCGAAATTTAAATGAAGAGGAAAATACCAAAATAAGTCTAAAATTATTCAAATTAATTTTAATATAATAATAATATAAAGAAAATATTAAATAGGAATCAAAATTTTTGGAGTTTTTAATAAATTTTTAGATTTTTATAAGGGCTTTTAGGATTTTTCTATTTTTAAGACTTTTCTTTTTAGTTTTTTTATAAATTTTTGATCTGAAGTTGTAAAATACATAGATAGATAAGAAATGTAACTTTTATTGGAGTTTTTCGAAAATATTTTATATATTTTATGTATTTTCTACTACATGTAAAGAATAAATAGGCTCACCAAACTCCAAGAGAAGACCCTCCAGATCTTTTTGTTGTCACCAGGGAAATGTAGCTAGCCTTAGAACTAGAGTTAGATGGCGTAAGAGGGGTAAAGCTTTGATTTTGGATGGAGGTAGGATTTTGTAAGGGTGATGAATGGGCTCTAAAGTCCGATGTAATGGCAGGGATGCAGCGACACATTCCACGAGGATTCATCTCCGCGTAAATCACCAAAGGTCGAGGCACAAAAGTGCAAAAGAGATCGAACTAAGTCGATGCTCAAACCGATTTGGAAAAAAAGCGAGAAGAGAGGTCTAACTGCAGGTCTGACAACCCTACGACCTCGATCAAAGAGTTGACCGAGGTTAAATAGGGGCGAAAGATGGTTGGTCCATGTGGACTAACCCGAAAATCAGATCTGAAAATTATTTAGAAATTCGACATAAAATAATAAACAATTTTATTAATTTTAAGTTTTAAAATAAAAAATATTTATTATTTTATAAATAAGCTTATTATGATTTTTATTTATTTTTTAGAGCTATATAATTACAAGTTACTTTTTAGGTCTTAATTATAGGTATATTTATCTATGTTTTTGTGTCTTTTATTTTCATTTTCTATTTTTCTATTTTATTATTTGATTATGTTATTTATTTATAAATTATTTTTAGATACTTAAATATATTTTTATTATACTTCTTTGATATAATATTTACACTTAGATAAATATAGGTGTTAAATACACAGGTGTAAGTATAGGCATTTCATCTATATATTTTATATACATTTTTTATTTTAGTGATTTCTTAATTGTTTTATTATAGTTTTAATATATACATATATTATGAGTAATATTTACAAAATTATAAAGATATAAATTTATTAAAATATAAAAATGAATAAAATGAATATTTTAATCGAGAGATATGGGTCCAAAACCTAACTTTCACATCTTAACTCTAAAAGATATGAAACTGCCTTCATTAAATAACCTACTAAAGTTATATACAATAAAAGATGATTTTAATATATTTGAGTTTTTATTCGAGAGATATGGATCTGGGAAGTCGACATTTTAGAATTTTTTTCAGACTATATCTTTTACATTGCGTATTATTTTGTATGAAATCATTTTTTATTTTTCTATATTTTATTATCTACAACTTTCATGCACAAAGTTTTTTTATTTGAGGTATAAATTGTGGGAAATAAAATAGGTCCTAAAAATGAATAAATAAGTGGGATATTTTATTGTAATTGGGCTCTTATCTCCCCGTACTTTATTCCTTGTCGACCTAGTTAAAAAGATGCCTAGGTATTGGAGTTTAGGGTCATAAAATATCTTTGATATTTTATTCCTTTTCTTTTCTTTATTCGATAATTTTGACATTAAAACATTATTTTATACAATATTTACACATTAACGCATGAATGTCAATTTATGCAAATTAATGGTATATACATTCATTTACTAGGATTTTTAAGGTTAACATGATAGAATAAAGGTGAAGAAATGGAGATTCATCGCATACAACCATTCACACATACACAAACACATTTACACTCAATCACACATGCACAAGCAAACATTTCCACCCATTCACATGCAGACATACATTCACATACACACATATCACATCACAACATACGCATCCACTCGCACAAAACACAAATGTTCATGTTCGAAATCATTCTCTCTCGCATACACACATTCGTCATATCTGCATGCAAATACACACATGCATACACTTTACTCCCCTCCCCATGTCCACACCCACAATATAAACATAAACACAAATGCAACCATAAATACACATATCCTAAGTCATCTAATTTTCACATTCTAATTGCTTACACAGAAAATAATTATTACATTTCAAAAAAATCATTGGACATTATATGATCTAATTATTACATTGACTTGATAAGCAATGGCATCTAAATAGCACATCCATAGACGATATACTATAGTATAATGTGATATTTAACCATCGAAATGTAAATCATTGAACATTAAAAAACTTGAAAAAAAAGTATACCCTGACTTATACCTTATGAGTGGATCGAGGGACTATTCTATGAAAATATAGATTGGTTATATTAAGAAAACCAACCCGGAAGAATATATATCTCGATCTTAGAGTATGAGAGGCAGTGCTAAAGGAGTCAAAATGATATATGAGTACATATCTTTATTCCATCCTATACACAGTATCCGTTTTACAGATATTTTTACATATGTATCCGTATTCGTTTTAAAATGGATATGAATACAAGTATCGATTTGATATCTGCAAATATCAAAGAAACGATATACAATATAATTTTATACCTTCTTTTACCATATTTCTATAATTTTATGATACAAACATATTTAGTAAATTTATATCATGTGTTTTTCATCCAATTCACATATATTTAAGTCGATTCTATAGAGTATTTCTAACATTACTCATATGCGATCAGTATCCATTTTACATCCTTATCCGTTTTTTAAAGATATGATAAGATAGTTTTAATATCCGTTGATATCCATATACACATCTGTACTTTTTTTAGAGTAAAAAGGGTGGCCTCCCAAAAGGGAACCACCTCAAAATATATATAATTATATATAAATATTACAAGAAAAGGATTACATCATGTTATACCTGCCATGATGAACATAATGCCCTACATTGTTCAATCACATTTTCAGAATAAAACCTTTACCCCTAAATATAAGCTCATTCCTAGCACACCAGATGGACCAAACCACAACAAAAGGAAAAAAGCTGTCCTCCTGGCCAACACCACAAACCGATCTCATGCTACTCCAAAAGGCGTCATAATCTCGGCTCACCAACCATGTCACATTGGCCCTATCCCACACCTCCGTCGAATACTGACATGTAAAGAATAAATGGTCCGCGTCCTCAATTGCCATATTGCAACGATCACAGGAGACGTCCTCCACGCCCAGCAGAAGTTCCCGACGACTCTTTGAGAGAATCCTCCCCATCCTGAACAACCAAAGGAAGATTTTAACTCGATTTGGAACCTTGCTCCTCCAAATCATCCCCATGTCAACCCTCATCTCGTCCTGCACCACCGCCCCATCATCCACCAAAAAATGATATGCTTTCCTAATTAAAAATTTTCCATCTCTCCACTCCAAGTGGTCCCTACCCGTAGACGGTCCTGTACGCTGCAATAGCTCCGTCTGAAGCGCTAATAGATCCTCCATCCTCTGCTCCGAAAACGTCGAGGTGAAAGTTGGAGACCACGTCCCATTGCCCCATACCTGCTGCACCGTGACCTTTGTCGCAAATTAGGATTGATTTCCATGATCTCATTAGGATCCCTAATCCCCTTTTTATAATAGGGATTAGGGCTAGGGTTTACATAGCAAGTTACAGTATTACCCTCCATACATATGGTAACTCATACATTTGGTAATACACACACATGGAAATTCCTAGCATGGTAATTTCCTTAACATGGTAATTCTCAACACTCCCATTCAAGCTGGAGCATATAGATCGTACATGCTCAGCTTGTTACAGCAATTCTCGAACTGGGCCCGTGCGAGTGGTTTTGTAAATATATCAGCAGCCTGTTCTGTAGATGGCACACCTTGCGTGCGTAGTAGTCCTTTTTGTATGAGATCTCTAGTGTAATGACAATCAATTTCCACATGTTTTGTTCGTTCATGGAACATGGGATTGTTTGCGATGTACATTGTTGCCTGATTGTCACATCTAAGTTCCATGATGTTCGTAGATATGACATGAAGATCGGTTAATACTGACTTGATCCACATGAGCTCAGCAGCTGCTTGTGCCATTGCTCTATATTCACTTTCAGCACTTGATCGTGACACTACTGCTTGCTTTTTGCTTTTCTATGTGATTAGGTTTCTTCCTAGATACGTGCAGAAACCTGTAGTAGATTTTCTATCTCACAAGCATCCTCCGTAGTCTGCATCTGAATAGGCTACAAGGTTGAGGTTTTTCCCTTTGCGGAATAATAATCCTTTCCCAGGTGACTGTTTGATGTACCGAAGGACCATCATGCAGGCATCAAGGTGAACTGGAGTAGGTGAATCCATAAACTGACTTAGTTTTCCTACTGCCAAAGCAATATCTGGACGTGTAATAGTGAGGTAAAGTAGTTTTCCCACTAGACGTCTGTATTGACCAACATTTTCTGTAGCTCCCTCCTCATATATTCGTCCTTTAGGATCCATAGGGATATGTACGGGTTTACAACCAAGCATTCCTGTTTCCATCAGCAAATCAGCGGCATATTTTCTTTGGCACATAACCAACCCCTGCTTTGATCTTGCTATTTCAATTCCCAAGAAATATTGCAATGGTCCCATATCCTTAATCACAAATTGTTCCGCAAGGTGCTTTTTGATTTTGGCAATTTCTTCATAATTATCCCCAGTAAGGATGATGTCATCAACATACACCAGCATTGCTACCGTACCCTTCGAATTTTTATTTGTGAATAAGGAGTGGTCGGATGATGACCTCGTGAGCCCAATCGCTTGTAGTACTTCAGATAATTTTTGAAACCAGGCCCGAGGACTTTGTTTTAGACCGTATATCGCCTTGTGTAAGAGACATACCTTCTGACACTCCCCTAGTTTTGCGAAACCAGGAGGTTGTTCCATGTAGACGACTTCATGAAGATCGCCGTAGAGAAAGGCATTTTTGACGTCCAGTTGATGTAGTGGCCAGTCACATTCAACTGCAACGACGAGAAGAATCCGGACGTCGATAGGCGAGCAACAGGAGAAAAAGTGTCGAAGAAGTCGACGCCATATGTTTGTGTAAACCCTTTAGCAACTAGGCGAGCCTTGTATCGTGCAATGGAGCCATCTGGGTTGTATTTTATTGTGAACACCCATTTTGAGCCGACTATTCGACAATCTGTTGGTTGATCCACAAGTGTCCAAGTGCCTCTGGATTCTAGAGCAGTCATCTCTTCCTTCATTGCCTGACACCACTGCGGATTCGCCAGGGCATCAATGTGGTTTGTAGGTATGACCGTGTTCGAGACTGCTTGTGCAAAGTCCTTGTAAGTAGGAGCAAGCTTTGAAAAAGTCAGGACAGCAGAGATGGGGTGCCTTGTTCGATACACAGATGGACATTGTCGTGCTGTACGGCGTTGAGCTATTGAAAGATGCTCGGAGTGAGTTCCTGTATTGTCGTTAGACACCATATCTTGAGGGGGAGAACATACCTGGGGAGGTGGTGCGGGCGCAGAGGAAGAAGGCAGAGGCCCTTGTGGAGTTGGCACAGGTAATGGAGAGGCTGAAATATTTGGTGGGGTGACCTGATTGGTAGATACAGAGAAGTAAGGAATTGACTCTGTGGAGAAATAAGGTTTTGTGTTGTTTATTCCAATGGGTTTAGGGGTCCTTATATAGGAAAACCCTGGAAACCCTAAATAGTCCTGGAAAGGGGAAAATACAGAATTGCCCCTTATTGGGGTTACAATAAGAAACGCCTCTTAACTACTAACAATTACTAACACTCCCCCTCAAGTTGGAGCATTGATGAATCCACATTTCATCATCTTTATTCTATCATTTTGGCACCGAAAACCCTAGCAAATGCCTGTAAATAGCATTAAAACCATCATCTTAGCATCCATGCATATGCATTTCAATAGTATATAAAACACTGTAATTAAGGCCAAAATTATAGAATAAATAAAGAAAAGAAAAAGAATAAAATATTGTAAATATTTTATGACCTAAAACCCCCGAGACCTAGGCATCGTGATGAATAGGTCGACAAGGAATAAAGTAGGGGGAGATAAGGTCAGAATCACAGCAAAAATACCTATACTTTTATTCATTCTTTATTTATTTTTGGACCTATTTTTGGTTCCACTTTTTGTACATCAAATAAAGAAACCTTGTACATGAAAGTTGTAGATAATTTCATAAAGAAAAGGACAAAATTGATTTCACAGAAAAAGAAGGTACAGATAAAAAGATATGGTCTGAATAAGAATCCAAAAGCCCAACTTCCCAGACCCGTATCTCACAAACGACAACTCCAAATGCAGTGTACTCACCTTTAATTGTATATAGAATAAAATAATCTATCCAATGGTGGTGGTTTCGCATTTGGCGGAGCTACGGTCTGAAAGTTGACTTTTGGACCCTTATTGTACACTTGTACTGAATAAAATATTCAATTTATTCTTTATTCATTATTTATTCATTTTCATATTTTTATAATTTTGTAAATATTACTTATACTATATATGTGCGTTAAAATTGAAATAAAATGTAAAGGAAAATAGAAAATAAAATAATTGTATATATTCAATACATAGGTATACTGTATATACTTATACCTGTATAGAATACATTTGTATTTTATTAAATATACAAAACATCTCATAAAAATAAAATAAAAATATACTTATGCATATAAAAGTATGTTATAATTTTATAAAATACTAAATAAAAATAATAAGATTAAAAATACATAAAATAAAATAAAATATCAAAAGAACATAGGTATTATACCTATATAGGGTTACAAAGGTGACTTGTAAAAATATATGTCATAAAAATAAATAAAAATCAGAATAAAATACTACATAAAATTTTGAACATTTTTTATTTTATAACTTTTATTTAATTCGGCCATTTACTATTTTTAATTGAATTAATAAATGATTTTTACAGGGTTTTTCCTGGTTGGTCCACGTGGACCAACCAGGTGCAAACCCTAGTTGACCTCGGTCAACTAGGTGGCCTACCACCCTGTACCCTCTGACAGCCCTATCTTTGACCCAACTTCTCCATTTTTTTCGAGGAGCGGACTTGCACCATTTCGATTTGATTCCTTCTGCAAAATCCCTCCTCGTTCATCCCTCTATCCCGCCAAGTGATTACATGGGGGCGTGGATCGCTGAATCACCCCAGAAATCTCGATCTTTGGAGCTTCTCAGCCACTGAGTCAACCAAATAAAACCGCCCCTCCATTTTCAAATCAAATTTGAGCCCCCTTGGTCCACCCCTCTCCGCCTCTCTTGTGCTCCAATCGCTCGCCGGAGGTGACAGCTTCGCCGCGAGCCTTTCAGCCAGGGCGTCTGAGGTCGAGGGAGCCTCCACCACCTCCGCCAAGTGCCGGCGTCGAGGTATCCCTTTTTCCTCTGGCTCCGGCCATCGAGGGCCTCCACCCGTGTTTTTCTTTATTGCATTTTCTTCCTGGTAGCTTAGGCTTTAAAAACCCCCCAAAAAATTCCAAGATCCATCGCTTAAATCGCTCAATCAAGCACCTTGGCCGGAGCGCACCTCCGGCCGTGCATCTCCATTTCGATTCGACCATCCCCAAGGGCATTCGAGGGTCCAGGCATTTTGCCCTGGACCCCTTGACTTTGTTTGCAGGTCCAAGCCACTTCACGAGCGCCTGGAGGCGAGTTTTGGAGCTCGCCGGAGCAGCAGCAGCCTCCCAGCTCCGCCCGCTGCCCGAGAGCACCACGGGCTTCCCCGTGGATTTTGAACGCCCCCAGGAGATAGAGGACCGTCCCAGGAGCCTCCACGGTCATTTTGAAGCACATTCGTCACCGGCGGAGGGAGATTGAGGTCGGGGAAGCTCGCCTTCGCCGGCGTTCTTCCCAGTTCTTGCAACCCTCTTCCCAGCCGTCCGATCGAGGAGGAGCTCCAGATTGAGCAGCGGTCGTTGGATCTTCCTCGGCCTCGACCGTCAGATCACCTCAGGAGGATCTAATCTCGGCCGCTGATCCTCGAAGCGTCATCGGCCGTCCAGAGCTTGCCACGTGGATAAGTGAAGCGCGCCCAGCCGTTGGATTGTCTCCCGTCGTCCCAGCCGTTGGATGTGTGCCACGCGTCCTCATCAGAGCCCCGGAGCGAGGGTATTTTGCATCCCAACCCTCGCGATTTTTGTATTTATTTATTAGTCTATAAACTTTCGTCTGTAGTTTAAATATTTTGTAAAATTTGCAAGGAGACCCCTAGGTTTTCTTTATTTGCAGTTAGGTCCCTCGCCACGTCACCTCACGTGACCAGTTCACGTGAGGTGTGGGCATTTTGCAGAGGTATCCTTGGTCTTTTGTTTATTTCGTTTTAGCCCTAAAACTTTCAGAGCATGTGTAATATTTCTGGGTATTTTGCATGTTAACCCCCAAACTTTTGTGAAATTGCGTTTCAGTCCCTCCCAGGCGCGTGCAAGTCACGCGCCCTGGTGGGTAATTTGTAGGCGTGCCCAGTCGGGTCTTGTATTTACGTTTTGATCCCAGAAGTTAAATATAACGGGTATATTTTTGTGGAAAATTGCATTGTTGTCCCTGGATGTTTCTTAAATTGCATTTATGCCCTTGCCAGTACTGTTTAATGTTGGGACCCTTGTTTTAATTGTTTAAAATATCATTTTAACCCCAAAAATCTCACAAAAATAGGATTAGGTTTCTGGATAGGTGTACTTTAACGCCCATATTTTAGTTTTTGATTTTACTTTAATTTTGTATTTATTAAAAATCAAAAACACCTATTTTGTGCACTATCTAGCTTAGAAAATACCAAAAAAAATATCAAAACACCTTTAAAAATTCCAAAAAAAATTCACCTAGTGTCTATTTTATGCTACTTTAGTGTCAGTCCAAAAATCATTAAAAATCTCAAAAGAAAAACACTAAAAAAATTAAAAACACTCAAAAACTTCAAAAAAATATATAAAATAGTAGAAAAACCTAAAAATTGCAAACTCAGCTTCTGTTTCTTCCTTATCTTGTTCTTTTTATTAGAAAAATAGTGTGAAATATTTTTGCTACTGGTTTCTATTTTTGAATCCCATTTTTATCACAGCCAGCCTATTTTGCACTGTTCTGTCTTATTTCAGCTTTTAAAAATACCAAAAACATCTTGAAAAATCCCCAAAAATCTCAAAAACAGTAAAAAACCCTAAAAATACCAAAAACATTTATTTTCTGATTTTTTGAGTATTTTTGTGCATTTTTATAAATATTTTACTTTGCCTTGTATTATATTTCCTTTAGTTTCCAATATTGAAAAAAGAAAATACAAAAATATAAAATATAAAATATAAAAATCAGAAAATCAAAAATTAAAATACAAAATTAAAAATTAAATAAAAAAAAAGAAAAAAATTAATTAAAAATTTAAAAACCCACAAAAATTTATTTGCTTGCTTGCTTAGTGTAGACACTCACACTCTCACACACTTAGCTCTTGCTAGGACTACACTGCTTGCTCCCTGTGTTCGAACTCTCTGCATACTTGCCCATATACATCATTTGTGCAGAGTTAAAAATAAATTTTAACTCCACATTTATTTCTAATTGTTGATTTTTAGTGTGGGTTAATTGTTGATTAAATACAGGATTTTGTGTGGTCAAACACCGACTGTTGACTCGCCTTGTGAGTCAATATAACCGCACTCAATTTTGCATTAATCAAATGGCGCCGTTGCCGGGGAGCAACAGCTTGTAGTTCATTTTTATTGTTTGTGTGTTTGTTTACCATAGCTTTGTTTTCCTTCTCTCACATTTTTGATATATCTTTGTGAACTATCTGACCTTCTCTTTTGTCTTCTTGCGAGGGACCGCGGAGCGAGGCGGGTGGCTTAGGTGACCCGACGCAACCTTGGGACGTGGAGCCGGCTTTTCTTAAGCCAAGCCGGCAGGAGAGAGCAAGGAGAGTGAGAGAGAGTGCTTAGCTAGTTTTTATTTTATTTGTGAGAGAGTGATATTCATTAATTTGTAATAATACAGGTACACTAGGACTTGGACTTGGACTTAGACATTCGGGCCTAATTTCCGGGTGTTTGTTCACCCGGGGGCTCACCGCCGTTTTCCTCGTGTTTTCATCGCAGTCATTTTTCGGTTTTGAGTTTCATTTTTCACTTTCTTTTGTGGATTGAGCCCCTAGACTTAGGATTTTCTGTTGATTGTGACGTAGATTATTAAGGCCCAACACCTAATAGACTATCTGTTCCTATAGAACGTAATTGGACCTTAATAAAATCCACCAAAAAAAGTTAGTTTGATCTGATTCGAGACCACGTGCCGTTAGGAGTCACATACAGCGCTGGCAGGACCCGTTGTGGCGGGCACCGAGTAACTCCCAAGATCGGACTCCGGACTTGATTCGATTGACTAGCTATAGTTCTTCACGATCAGTAGAAATTGCCTGTTCTAGGATGATTTCCGCTTTGCATTTCGCCATATAGATTAGGTTTAAATATTCTGCTTTGCATCCCGCATGGAGAGAGCTGGGATTCGCTGTAAGTCTTCTTACTTTGCACGCATCATCTAGGCACAAAGGTGAGATTTCCACCTTGGTGTCGACTTGCACGGCTTTTCCGACTCTTTTCTCCCTCTGTTTTTGGACAAAGTAGAATAAAAGGAAAAATACAAAAACGTTAGGCGCTTGTTTGAATTGACTCAAAAGAAGCGATAACACCAAAAAAATTAAAAAAGGGACTGCTAAAGAAAACTTGACCATAATAAAATCGATAATTGGATTCACTGCTTGGGGAGAGTAACACCCTCACTTGTTTTCAGGTTGCATAGGAAGGTTTCCTTCCCAGTGAGGTGAGCGCTTCGTAAGGATTAGAGCCCAAAACCCAACTTGTGGCTGCCTTGTGTATCGCCTGGATTTCCGAAGTATTGGCGCTACTATCGTACGTAGTCGAGTAGGACTTGGTCGCCATTGGTGACTCTCTGTTGTGAGAGCGCCGACCCTGTCCGAAGTACCGAGCCTAGGCCACGCCTTCACGGGTGTGTCTGTCTCACCGGCTGCGTCCGAGTAGGATCTTGCACGCTCACGGGTGATTCCGTTGCGAGCGAGGTCCGAAGTATCGGTTTCGCCTATCGGCTTCCTCCCTCTTTTCTTTGGCTGAGTAGGGATCCAGGAAGGGTTACAAGGACCTCAAAAAGCGCAAGTTACAGGTTACACAGGAGGAGGACAAGTACGGGGATACTTTCCTGGCAGTACTCTCTCTCCTATAGGCGTAGCGCTCTAAGGACTCGTGAAAAGATAATTGCCTGAAGAACAAGCTAAAAATTGACAAGATAAAAGCCGAACCTTTACGGCTTCACGAGTTGAGTTGGTGAATCTACCCTTGTTTTGCGTTTGATTGCTAGATTTATTAAGGTCAAGATCAAAAACACCGCACACTTGTGCACAATTTTGTTGCATCTCATTTTCTTTTCTCTTGCATTACCCCCACTCTTCTTCAATAATCAAGATGATGGGACGGAGGTCTCTTAGGCCGACCTTGTCGGCACCGCTATCCAGCACTCCTCCTTATTCATCTAGGAACAACTCGGAGAGTCCGCTCTCCGAGCCTGAGTTCACATCCACCCTGTTCCCCCTCGACCACCCTTCCCATTCCCCTTCCCTCAGTCCAATTATTTCAGAGTACAGTGAATCACAGAATTCAGCTCATTCATCAGCACCTGAAATGGCCTCGTTTGCATTTTCAGAGAATCAAGCAATGGCAGATAGAGGCGAGCACCCAGATGACCACGAGCATCCTCCATTCATAATAGACCAGGTGGCCATCAACAATTCATTGCTAGCATCCATGGAGACCATGCAGAGACAGATCAGGGACCAGGGTGCATTCATGGGTGATCTCATGAGGGAGTTAGCTCAGATGAGAGAGCACAGAGCTGGAGGAGGCGGTGGCGGAGAAGGAGGAGGACCCGATGCAGGGGGAGGTGACCCAGACGGTGAGCGACCGCCACAGACCATAATGAGGGAATTGCACAACCCAGCTTCATCCCTCACTCACCGGTGGATCAGACTCCCACCAATCCTTGGAGACTTCGAGCTTCGGCACAACACTATTCAAATGCTACCCGAATTCCATGGGCTGCCGACCGAAGAGCCACACCTCCACCTCCAAGAGTTCGAGATGATCTGCAGCACAATCCATGATCGGTTGTTGACCGAGGACACTATCAGGATGATCGCCTTTCCATTCTCATTGGTTGACAGAGCCGCTTACTGGCTCAAACACCTGGGGCGATTCGTCGACACGTGGGCAGATCTCCGGTCCGCATTCTTGAAGAAATATTATCCTCTTGGCCGGACAAATGCAGCCAGAGCTATGATCAGCAACTTTGTGATGATCCCAAATGAACAGTTTCACGAAGCATGGGATCGATTCAGAGAGCTCATAGACCGGTGTCCTCATCACGATATTTCCAAGCCCAATCTGGTGCAGAGTTTTTTCTGTGGGCTGACACCGGAGCTGCAGGGGCTTGTGAACGCCTCTTGCGGTGGATCATATTTCTCCAAGGGAGAGGACGACGTCTGGGCCATCTACGAAGGCATGGCAGAGAATTCCACAGTGATGACCCAGGCTCGTGTCTATACACAGCAGAAGCCCCCGCAAGGAGCGGGATCATTTCAGAGGATCGCACGCATCGATGCCGGTCCTAGCACAACGTCGGCAGCCGCAGCCCAAGCCGAATCAGCCGCAGCCGACATGGGAATCATCAGTGAAAAGCTGGATCGCATGGAGATCCTTGAAAAGAAGCAGAACCAAGGTCTAGCCCAGATGGGCCTTCTGACCAAGACAATGAGTGACCTGAAAACCCAGATCCTATGCATTCAGGAGGCACAGGCCCATTCACAACAGCCTCCCAGGTCACAGGTTGCTTCCAGCAGCAACAATCCCAACCAGGCATCCACCTCGTACCGCCAGGTGAACCACATCCAGGCGGAGCCGGTTCCATTGTTGCAGTACCATCCAGAGCCACAGCCATCTCAGGAGACTCAGATGGTGGTGTATCAGCAGGAGCAACCACTGGCAGTTCTCCCTCCACCTTCCTTTGAGCAGGAACCGTTGATGGAAGTCAACGGGATATGGTATGACCGATACCCGCAGCCCGCAATCCGCAGGGATCACCCCGGATTCCGTTGGGGTAATGGTGCTTCCTCATCCCAACAGCATCCTCCTGCTCACGGACAGCAGAGCAGCCAGCCTCAACAACACCAGCAGCAGCCCCAGTACAACCAGCCCCAACAATACCACAATGGTCCTCGTCCCGCCTATCAGGGACAGCAGTGGAGGCAGCGCCAGCCGCCTCAGCAATCTTATGCCCAACCTCCTCCTCAGTATCAGCAGCAACAGCCCCATTTCCAGCAGGGACAGACGTCCGGTTCTCAGGGCCCAGCCTTTGAGAACCCTGCACTCGATGATCTTGCCCGCTTGCTATCTGAACAGCGAGCATCCTTCAGGCAAGAAATGGATGAGTTCCGACAGGAAATGCGGGAATTCATCAAAGGCAAAGCCGCCATACCCGCTCAGATCGAACCGAATCCTAATAATTTGAAAAGAAAATCTGAGCAGGTAGAGTTCACAGAGGATACCTCTCCTAGTGATGATTTGAATGATATGTATGATTCTTTAAACGATGCTAATTTTGTGACTACTAGGAGCGGTAGGATGCCAGCCGGCGGCGCCTCTTCTGAGCGACAGCCAGACGCAGGATCAGGAGCGCCAGAGGAACAGAGGAGCGGTGCTGATGCCGCTACAGATGGTGTAGAAGACGGTGGTGCTGATGCCACCAATGATGGAGCCCAGGATGACGGTGCTGATGCCGTCGTGATACCAGCTGAAGACGGTGGTGCTGAAGCCGCCATTTTGGGAGATGAACCAGAGCGCGGTGCTGATGCCGCGAAGACCGGTGCTAGTGGTGGTGCTGAGGCCACCACATCTATTCCTGTTGAGCCAACTTCTGTGACTTCACCACATTTTGTATCTAGAGATTGTGGGAAGAGAGACAAAAACAACAAAAATATGAATAAAGGAAAGGTTTCTGTTCAAATTGCGGATCCATATGTGTTGAATGATGATTTTTGTATGGATTCTCCACCTTCACAGGCACAGGAACCGATTCCTAGGCCCCCATCTGAGGAGGCTCCTAGCATCCCCTTTCCCGAGGCACTCCGCCGAGCGAAGGGGAATAAAAAAGAAAATCCTAAAAAGAACCAACAGGTAGAGTTCGGCAATGAGATGATTGACAGATTCCATATCCAGCTGACTCTACGAGAAGCGTTTGAGCATATCCCCTTCTTCAAGAAGAATCTGAAAGAAACAACTACTGTCCGAAGAAGGAAGAGGCACAGAGATCAAATCCATATGCTCACGCATAACACTTGCTGCGCCATTCAGAACACATTGCCAGCCAAGCGACCAGACGCAGGAGCTCCCTATGTCAGATGCGAGATTCAGGAGCAGCAGTTTGATCGTACTCTATTAGACAGCGGCTCTTCAATTAATCTCCTTCCGGCAGCCTTACTCAAGCAGTTCGAGTTTGGCCCTCTTCTTCGAAGCAGAACCGTCCTTCAGTTTGCTGATAGGTCGATTAAGAGGCCGAAGGGGTTGTTGAAAGACGTGGTCGTTACCATTCAGGGCCTGAAATTCCCCGTGGACTTTGTTGTGTTGGACATGGAGATCCCTGAGTCGGTAACTGATGCCCCCATCATTCTCGGACGTCCATTCTTGGCCACAGCCAAGGCGGTGACCGACCATGATAGTGGGAAGGTATGCTTTCGCGTAGAGGGCGAAACCATACAAATAGAGACGATCGAAGAAATCAGAGCCAGAGAGGCAGAATGCTCAGAGCAGTCCAGCGAAGCAGAGCAGCTGACAGAGGAAGAGCTAGACATCCACCAGGTTTGTGACTTTGAGATGTCCGATGATGAATTCAGTTGGAAAGATCCCGCCGCACCGACTCTCGCCTTGCCTGCAGATTCACTCTATCTACAGCTCATGGCAGTCGAGAGCCGGGAGAGCACATTCCTGGATGAGGATATTTCTGAGGCTGACAGTGTTGTGATGAGTGGTGCCGAAGAGTTTCGATCTTGCTCGTCATCTTCTGATCCCTCGGATTCAGACATTGATTGGGATGAATTTGACGATTATTTGCCTTGTCTGATTCCTTCTGAGCTGACAGCCATGACAGAGTGCGAGCCAGTGCAGTGTATTGATGATTCAGCAGGCCGCCCTTCGTCAGACACTCATGCTGAGCGAGAGTTCTCCCATGCAGACTTGGTTGCGTTTACACAGACTTATCAGAAGCCAGATCTGCCACCTCCCAGTTGTCCTGAAAGAAAACCTCTGCCGCAGTCTATGAAGTACAGATTCCTTGCTGGAGAGCCAGAAATGCACCCAGTCATCATCTCAGCAGATTTGACTGGAGAACAAGAATCTCGTCTGATGGAGGTTCTTGAAAGAAACCGCAAGGCAATCGGTTGGAGTATAGCTGATCTCCAGGGGCTGAGCCCAAAGCTTTGCTCTCACCACATCTATCTTGAAGATAACGCTAAGCCGTCGCGTGAGTTCCAACGACGGCTGAACCCGAATCTTCGAGACGTAGTCATGAAAGAAATTTCCAAGTGGTGGAGCGCTGATTTCATCTATCCCATCTCCGACTCTAAATGGGTTAGTCCACTCCATGTGGTACCTAAGAAGACGGGTATCACTACAGTTGTAAATGAGTCTGGAGAGGAGATCGCTACCAGAGTACAAACTTCTTGGAGGGTCTGTGTGGACTACAGACGATTGAATGAGGCCACCAAGAAGGATCACTTCCCGCTACCATTTATTGATCAGATTATCGAGCGGTTAGCCGGGAAGAGCCATTACTGTTTTCTTGATGGGTACTCTGGATATAATCAAGTGGCCATTGCGCCCGAAGACCAGGAGAAAACGACATTCACCTGTCCGTTTGGGACCTATGCTTTCAGACGGATGCCCTTTGGTCTATGTAACGCTCCGGCGACATTCCAAAGGTGCATGTTGTCCATCTTCTCGGACATGGTGGGTGACTGTTTAGAGGTCTTCATGGATGACTTCTCGGTCTATGGCGACGGGTTTGATGCTTGTCTTGACTGCCTAGACCGTGTGCTGAAGCGCTGCATAGAGGTCAATCTTGTCTTATCCTGGGAGAAGAGTCATTTCATGATGACTCAAGGGACGGTCCTTGGTCATATCGTCTCCAACAGGGGCATGGAGGTCGATCCGGCTAAGGTGGACATCATCAGAAAACTCAATCCACCGTCCAATCTGCGTCAGTTACGGTCTTTTCTGGGGCATGTCGGTTTCTACCGACGGTTTATTCAGGACTTCAGTCGAATTGCCCGACCGTTAACTGACTTGCTGACCAAAGACACCGAGTTTATTGTCAATGATAAGTGTCTTGAATCATTTGAGACTCTCAAAAACATGGTTGTCTCAGCTCCTGTCCTTCAGCCACCCGATTGGTCTCTCCCATTCGAGATCATGACGGATGCTTCAGATTTTGCCGTTGGGGCTGTGCTTGGACAGAGGAGGGATGGTTTACCGTTTGCCATTCACTACGCCAGCCGGACTTTGGATGCCGCGCAGCGGAATTACACTGTAACTGAGAAAGAGATGCTGGCCGTAGTTTTTGCTCTTGATAAGTATCGATCATATATTCTTGGATCTAGAGTGACAATATACACTGATCACACCGCCATCCGGTACTTAATGGCCAAGAAGGATGCCAAAGCACGTCTCACCAGATGGATCCTTCTACTCCAGGAATTTGATATTGAAATTAAGGATAAGCCTGGAGTCAAGAATGTGGTGGCGGATCATCTCTCCAGATTGGAGAATCTTGAGGAATCTGAGCCCAGCGCACCTATAACTGAGACATTCCCAGATGAGGCGATCTTGGCTGTCACCTCACTCCCGTGGTACGCCGACTTTGTAAACTATCTTGTTGCCAAGACAGTCCCTCAGGGTTGGCCCAGGCAGAAACTTGAGACCTTCCTAGCTAAGGCCAAGTTTTATCATTGGGAGGATCCCGTCCTTTATCATGAAGGAGGGGATAGTATCTGGAGGAGGTGCATTCCTCAAGAAGAGCAGCATAGCGTCCTCACATACTGCCACAAGCTTGAGGCAGGAGGACATCATTCAGGAAAAAGGACAGCACAGAAGGTGCTTCAATCCGGCCTATGGTGGTCTACTCTCTTCAAGGATTCTGATGAGTTCGTGAAGAGATGTACTGACTGTCAGAAAATGGGAACCTGCGGACAGAGAGACATGATGCCCATGCAACCCATTCACTTCTGTGAGGTTTTTGATGCATGGGGGATTGATTTCATGGGCCCATTTCCTAAGAGTCAGGGATTCGAGCATATTTTGCTCGCTGTGGACTATGTCAGCCGATGGGTTGAGGCCATCCCCGCCCGAGCCGCAGATGCTAAAACCGTTTGCAAATTTTTGAGGAAAAATATCATTTCACGGTTTGGTGTACCTAGAGTCTTGATTTCAGACGGGGGGTCTCATTTCATCAATGACAAAGTCAGGGCCCTTGCAGACGAGTTCGGTATTGACCATCGGGTTGCCACTCCTTATCACCCTCAGACTAATGGTCTTACCGAAGTATCGAACAGGGAGATAAAGACTATCTTGCAGAAAGTTGTCCGCCCAGACCGAAAAGATTGGTCGCAACTTTTGGACTCGGTCCTGTGGGCCTATCGGACATCTTTCAAGAATCCATTAGGGACATCTCCCTTTCGTCTCGTTTATGGCAAGCCGTGCCATTTGCCAGTGGAGATCAAGCACAAATCTTTTTGGGCAGTTACTGAGTTGCTTCTAGATCCAGAAAGTATAGGAGACCAAAGAAGAGCTGAATTGGCAGCCCTGGAGGAGTTGAGAGATACAGCCTTCTCCAACAGCCTATAGTACAAAGAGAAAGTGAAGACATGGCATGATTCGCATATCAGCCATAAACAGTTTGAGCCAGATCAGAGAGTATGGTTGTTCGATTCCAGGCTGAAGTTATTTCCAGGGAAATTGCAGAGCAAGTGGAAAGGACCGTATGTGGTCAGGAAGGTACATGATAATGGCAGCATCGACATATCCGAACCGTCATCTTCCGCTACCTTCCGCGTCAATGGTCAACGCTTGAAACTATATCTTGATCATGATCCACCGACCATTGACGTTGCCCCCATTCTTCTGGTATGAGATGTGTCTTTTGACTCTCATCATCTACATCTCATACATGGTGATCAATGCTCTTTTCCGCTGTACAGATCCATCTGTTTATATCACTCTATTGTCTGCTGATCTATTTTCTTCTTTTCTTCTTTTCTTCTTTTCCTTTTCTATTTTCTGTATCTATCAGAAAGGTGCCGCCCTTGTAGACAGTTTTCCATACTTAGGACGTACTTTGTCCTAAGTATAGGGGGGTTGGCACCCCGAGTTTTTCTATTCTTTTCGGTCCTCTCCATTGTCTCCTCTTCTTGTCTATACTTAGGGATATTTTACCCTAAGTATAGGGGGAGACAATCTGAGTACGATCTGTCCATTCCCACCCTTGACCCTCCCTGCTTTGTGAACAGTCTGCTATACTTAGGATTATTCGATCCTAAGTATAGGGGGGACGGTCAACTTCTGATTCATTGATTCATCCATTCATTCTTTAGACTTGTCTATACTTAGTACGAGTTATGTCTTCTCTTTTCTCTCCGATCTATGAGGACATAGCTCAAGCTAAGTATAGGGGGGTCGTATATACTGCGTATATACTTTAGCCATAACTCGTACTTTCCTAATAATATGGCTAAAAATTCTTTAAAATTCATTAAAAATCCTTAATAAAAAGATGTGGTTATTCCTCAAATTCTTTTTGTATTTACTGATTAATAAATCAGGTGAAAATGTTTTTTTGCAAAATGTTTGAAAAATAGTTTGAAAACCTTTGTGAACATCTATTGAAAACTATTTTGAAAATATTTTGTTTCGTGTTTTCAACCTGTGTAAAAATGTGTGGTTTGTAAAACTTATTTTCTTTGTGTGAAATAAAATTTTTGGAAAATGATTTGCAAATGGTTTGAAAAATGGTTGCAAAAATGATTTGAAAAACCTATATATACTATTTTGAAAACCTTTGCAAAATGACTTTCAAATGTGTGTAAAATGTTTGTAAAAACTATTTTGGACTATAGTTTTCAAAAATTGTGTGTAAATTGTTTTCAAATAAGTTTGAGGAATATACACATCACACCAAAATCCATCTTACGTATATATGTATAAAATTGATCACTTACCCTTGTAAATTCTTAAAATCCACTTTTTATAATTATAAAGAAGCACTCCCGTGTACATAGTTTTCACCTAGTTTTTAGCCAAAACCTTTTGTTTTCAAAATTCCCAAAAACATTTGCAAAATTAAAATCCAAAAACATCTGAAAAATCTTTTTGAAAAATACAAAAAAAAATGCATCTGCATTGGCATACATCATCATATTTTCAAAAAAAAAAATCCATAAAAAGTTCAAAATCTTTGAAAATTGCATCACAAAAATATTCTCTGCATTGCATTGCATAGCATTCGCACTTTTCGGATTGAGTTTGATAGTTGAACAAGTCTAAGTAAAATCCGGAGATTGGAGCTTGATTGGACCTTCTAATCTACCTAATAACAGGAACCTTATAGGAACTGGGTTTGAGGTACTTCAGGTCTAGTTGACTTAATTCTTTGAGGATCACGGGACTTGGTTCAATGGATTCTTGACTGCCTAAGTAGAGTATTTCGGAGCGCACGTACGACTCTTGTTGATAATGACCTAACTTGGACACCTGCACCTTTCACATGGCTCAACTCAGTTGGAGTGGTGAGGGGATTGGATTTGCCGGTATGAGACGCACACAAGTGGAAACATTTGTCCTCCTCTAGGAAGGGAAGTGCACCCCAACCCGTCCAGTGATTAGGAAGTCTAAAGACAGGAGGCTGTGGGTTGCGATAAAGCTTCAAAAGAGGGATAGTCTACTGGCTCAAGAGGAAAAACTCCTGATGTAAACGCTGCTGTATATAGTATTCAAAAAAAAAATGTTCAGGCATGTACAAAAATAAAAAGCCTGCAAGTATGTACAAAGTCAATAAGCAAGCTTGAGTTCCAAAGTCAAATGTGTGAGCCTGCAGCAGGATGACTTGACTACACTGGTCTTGCATCCAAGGATAGGTAGCTACACTGGCTACCGTCCATTCTTCTCTTCACCCCCTCCTCTTGAGCTGGTTGCCACTTGAACTTAGAAGGGAATACCCCGCTCCTCGAGGATGGAGTTGCTGGATTGGGGAATCATTGGGTTGTCGTACTGGAGAAGTCAGTTTCTTTGTCATTCTAGTTGGGGAGAGCCACCATCACTTACACTGTACAAGTCAGATTCATAGTCGTAAGGGTTTGCGTATGAGTTGAAGTATTTCTGACCTGGCTATTGAGGAGACTTGGACAGAGTTTTGGGATTCTCAAGGACTGTTGGATTTCAAACACGGTTCTCACTAAGGTTCCGCCCGCACTAAAATTTCCAAAGGTCCGATTTAAGCTCCAAACTTTGATTTTGCGAAGACAAGTTTGATAACCAAATAAAATCCAAGTTCTTCTTTTTCTTTTCTTTCTTTTCTTTTTGCACTTATTGCATAAGTGTTTGCTAGGGACTAGCAAAGGTAAAGTATAGGGGGATGATGAATCCACATTTCATCATCTTTATTCTATCATTTTGGCACCGAAAACCCTAGCAAATGCCTGTAAATAGCATTAAAACCATCATCTTAGCATCCATGCATATGCATTTCAATAGTATATAAAACACTGTAATTAAGGCCAAAATTATAGAATAAATAAAGAAAAGAAAAAGAATAAAATATTGTAATATTTTATGACCTAAAATCCCCGAGACCTAGGCATCGTGATGAATAGGTCGACAAGGAATAAAGTAGGGGGAGATAAGGTCAGAATCACAGCAAAAATACCTATACTTTTATTCATTCTTTATTTATTTTTGGACCTATTTTTGGTTCCACTTTTTGTACATCAAATAAAGAAACCTTGTACATGAAAGTTGTAGATAATTTCATAAAGAAAAGGACAAAATTGATTTCACAGAAAAAGAAGGTACAGATAAAAAGATATGGTCTGAATAAGAATCCAAAAGCCCAACTTCCCAGACCCGTATCTCACAAACGACAACTCCAAATGCAGTGTACTCACCTTTAATTGTATATAGAATAAAATAATCTATCCAATGGTGGTGGTTTCGCATTTGGCGGAGCTACGGTCTGAAAGTTGACTTTTGGACCCTTATTGTACACTTGTACTGAATAAAATATTCAATTTATTCTTTATTCATTATTTATTCATTTTCATATTTTTATAATTTTGTAAATATTACTTATACTATATATGTGCGTTAAAATTGAAATAAAATGTAAAGGAAAATAGAAAATAAAATAATTGTATATATTCAATACATAGGTATACTGTATATACTTATACCTGTATAGAATACATTTGTATTTTATTAAATATACAAAACATCTCATAAAAATAAAATAAAAATATACTTATGCATATAAAAGTATGTTATAATTTTATAAAATACTAAATAAAAATAATAAGATTAAAAATACATAAAATAAAATAAAATATCAAAAGAACATAGGTATTATACCTATATAGGGTTACAAAGGTGACTTGTAAAAATATATGTCATAAAAATAAATAAAAATCAGAATAAAATACTACATAAAATTTTGAACATTTTTTATTTTATAACTTTTATTTAATTCGGCCATTTACTATTTTTAATTGAATTAATAAATGATTTTTACAGGGTTTTTCCTGGTTGGTCCACGTGGACCAACCAGGTGCAAACCCTAGTTGACCTCGGTCAACTAGGTGGCCTACCACCCTGTACCCTCTGACAGCCCTATCTTTGACCCAACTTCTCCATTTTTTTCGAGGAGCGGACTTGCACCATTTCGATTTGATTCCTTCTGCAAAATCCCTCCTCGTTCATCCCTCTATCCCGCCAAGTGATTACATGGGGGCGTGGATCGCTGAATCACCCCAGAAATCTCGATCTTTGGAGCTTCTCAGCCACTGAGTCAACCAAATAAAACCGCCCCTCCATTTTCAAATCAAATTTGAGCCCCCTTGGTCCACCCCTCTCCGCCTCTCTTGTGCTCCAATCGCTCGCCGGAGGTGACAGCTTCGCCGCGAGCCTTTCAGCCAGGGCGTCTGAGGTCGAGGGAGCCTCCACCACCTCCGCCAAGTGCCGGCGTCGAGGTATCCCTTTTTCCTCTGGCTCCGGCCATCGAGGGCCTCCACCCGTGTTTTTCTTTATTGCATTTTCTTCCTGGTAGCTTAGGCTTTAAAAACCCCCAAAAAATTCCAAGATCCATCGCTTAAATCGCTCAATCAAGCACCTTGGCCGGAGCGCACCTCCGGCCGTGCATCTCCATTTCGATTCGACCATCCCCAAGGGCATTCGAGGGTCCAGGCATTTTGCCCTGGACCCCTTGACTTTGTTTGCAGGTCCAAGCCACTTCACGAGCGCCTGGAGGCGAGTTTTGGAGCTCGCCGGAGCAGCAGCAGCCTCCCAGCTCCGCCCGCTGCCCGAGAGCACCACGGGCTTCCCCGTGGATTTTGAACGCCCCCAGGAGATAGAGGACCGTCCCACGAGCCTCCACGGTCATTTTGAAGCACATTCGTCACCGGCGGAGGGAGATTGAGGTCGGGGAAGCTCGCCTTCGCCGGTGTTCTTCCCAGTTCTTGCAACCCTCTTCCCAGCCGTCCGATCGAGGAGGAGCTCCAGATTGAGCAGCGGTCGTTGGATCTTCCTCGGCCTCGACCGTCAGATCACCTCAGGAGGATCTAATCTCGGCCGCTGATCCTCGAAGCGTCATCGGCCGTCCAGAGCTTGCCACGTGGATAAGTGAAGCGCGCCCAGCCGTTGGATTGTCTCCCGTCGTCCCAGCCGTTGGATGTGTGCCACGCGTCCTCATCAGAGCCCCGGAGCGAGGGTATTTTGCATCCCAACCCTCGCGATTTTTGTATTTATTTATTAGTCTATAAACTTTCGTCTGTAGTTTAAATATTTTGTAAAATTTGCAAGGAGACCCCTAGGTTTTCTTTATTTGCAGTTAGGTCCCTCGCCACGTCACCTCACGTGACCAGTTCACGTGAGGTGTGGGCATTTTGCAGAGGTATCCTTGGTCTTTTGTTTATTTCGTTTTAGCCCTAAAACTTTCAGAGCACGTGTAATATTTCTGGGTATTTTGCATGTTAACCCCCAAACTTTTGTGAAATTGCGTTTCAGTCCCTCCCAGGCGCGTGCAAGTCACGCGCCCTGGTGGGTAATTTGTAGGCGTGCCCAGTCGGGTCTTGTATTTACGTTTTGATCCCAGAAGTTAAATATAACGGGTATATTTTTGTGGAAAATTGCATTGTTGTCCCTGGATGTTTCTTAAATTGCATTTATGCCCTTGCCAGTACTGTTTAATGTTGGGACCCTTGTTTTAATTGTTTAAAATAGCATTTTAACCCCAAAAATCTCACAAAAATAGGATTAGGTTTCTGGATAGGTGTACTTTAACGCCCATATTTTAGTTTTTGATTTTACTTTAATTTTGTATTTATTAAAAATCAAAAACACCTATTTTGTGCACTATCTAGCTTAGAAAATACCAAAAAAATATCAAAACACCTTTAAAAATTCCAAAAAAAATTCACCTAGTGTCTATTTTATGCTACTTTAGTGTCAGTCCAAAAATCATTAAAAATCTCAAAAGAAAAACACTAAAAAAATTAAAAACACTCAAAAACTTCAAAAAAATATATAAAATAGTAGAAAAACCTAAAAATTGCAAACTCAGCTTCTGTTTCTTCCTTATCTTGTTCTTTTTATTAGAAAAATAGTGTGAAATATTTTTGCTACTGGTTTCTATTTTTGAATCCCATTTTTATCACAGCCAGCCTATTTTGCACTGTTCTGTCTTATTTCAGCTTTTAAAAATACCAAAAACATCTTGAAAAATCCCCAAAAATCTCAAAAACAGTAAAAAACCCTAAAAATACCAAAAACATTTATTTTCTGAATTTTTGAGTATTTTTGTGCATTTTTATAAATATTTTACTTTGCCTTGTATTATATTTCCTTTAGTTTCCAATATTGAAAAAAGAAAATACAAAAATATAAAATATAAAATATAAAAATCAGAAAATCAAAAATTAAAATACAAAATTAAAAATTAAATAAAAAAAGAAAAAAATTAATTAAAAATTTAAAAACCCACAAAAATTTATTTGCTTGCTTGCTTAGTGTAGACACTCACACTCTCACACACTTAGCTCTTGCTAGGACTACACTGCTTACTCCCTGTGTTCGAACTCTCTGCATACTTGCCCATATACATCATTTGTGCAGAGTTAAAAATAAATTTTAACTCCACATTTATTTCTAATTGTTGATTTTTAGTGTGGGTTAATTGTTGATTAAATACAGGATTTTGTGTGGTCAAACACCGACTGTTGACTCGCCTTGTGAGTCAATATAACCGCACTCAATTTTGCATTAATCAAGCATATTTATCAGTCATGCCCAACTTGGATATAATCCATGACAAGCATTTCTTTGGTAATGCCTTTGTAAAAACATCTGCAAGCTGTAGATCAGTGCTGATGTGTGGAGTGGTGATTCTTCCAATTTTGACTGCATCCCGTATGAAGTGACAATCAATTTCTATGTGTTTGGTTCGTTCATGAAATACAGGATTTGTGGCAATGTAGGTTGCAGATTTGTTGTCACAGTACAAGGGAATAGGTGTAGTGACGTCAATACCAAGCTCCTGAAGAAATGCCAATAACCACGTGATCTCACATGTGGCTTGTGCCATTGCCCTATATTCTGCTTCTGCACTTGACCTGGATACGACGGTCTGCTTCTTGCTTTTCCAGATAACAGTGTTTCCTCCAACCATCATAGCATAGCCTGTAGTTGAGCGTCGATCTTCTGGAGAGCTTGCATAATCAGCGTCTGCATAGGCAACTATGTTTGTATGTCCATTTGCTTTGTAGGAGAGTCCACGTCCTGGAGATTCCTTTAAGTATCGAAGAATTTGGAGAACATCCTGCCAGTGGCTGTAACATGGCTGTTCCATATGTTGGCTTGCTCTGTTTACTGCATAGGAGATATCTGGTCTAGTTATAGTAAGGTAGAGAAGTTTACCAACGAGGCTTCTATATCGGGAGACATCCTCAAAGGCTGAATCAGATGAGGTGGTATGCTTCTTTGGATCAGCAGAAATACCAGAGGGCTTGCATCCAAGAAGTCCTGCTTCAGTAAGTATGTCCATGCAGTACTTCCTTTGTGAGAGGTGAAGTTCTTCTGTAGTGCGAAGTACTTCTATGCCTAAGAAGTAGCGAAGAGATCCAAGGTCCTTGGTAACAAATACCTTTTGAAGGAAGGCCTTGGTTTCTGATATCCCATTATAGTCATCACCTGTGATAACCATATCATCAACGTAGACTGCCAGTATAACGGTTCCAGTTGCTCTTTTCCTGACAAATACAGAGTAATCAGATGTCGTTCTTTGGAACCCAAGAGTGGTTATTTCTGTAGTAAGTCTGTCAAACCATGCTCTTGGACTTTGCTTGAGACCGTATATGGCCTTGCGAAGTCGACATACATACTCCCCCTCGACTTCATAGCCCGGAGGTTGTTGCATATAAACTTCCTCATCAAGATCGCCATAAAGAAAAGCATTCTTTACATCCAGCTGAAAGAGGGGCCAAGATTTGTTTGCAGCAATAGAGAGAATAGTACGGATAGACCCCATCCGTGCAACAGGAGCAAATGTCTCAAAATAGTCAACACCATAGGTTTGTGTAAAACCTTTAGCCACAAGGCGGGCTTTTAATCTATCAATTGTGCCATCCGGGGATTGTTTGGTCGTAAAGATCCATTTGCATGCTACAGGTCGTACACCTTCCGGACACTGAACAAGATCCCATGTCCTGCGTGAAATTAGTGCATTCATTTCTTCATTCATTGCATGTTTCCAGCCAGAGTCCTGCAGCGCACAATTATGGTCTTGTGGAATGGATACAGTCATAAGAGCATCAGCATACCGTCGGTCATTGATAGATAATCCAGCTGTGGATGTGTAGTTGGATATGGGGTAAGTAGCACAGTGTCTTCTACCCTTTCGTAGAGCAATGGGAAGCTCTAGAGGATCATCCGGAACATGCTTGGAGGGGACAGTCGAAGAAGGCATATTATCCTGCAGAAAAGAGACTGGTAAAGGGATGGCTGGTTGGTTTGGAGCGTTACTTTGATTATAAACGTTGGGTGGTGGAGGGAGATCAAGTGGAATATCAGTGACTGAATCTGAGAAGAAGCTAGTTTGCTCAAAGAATGTGACATCAGCAGAGATGTAATATCGATGTCCAGCAGGATCATAGCATCTGTATCCTTTCTGAGTGCGTGAGTAACCTAGAAAGACACATTTGATGGCCCGTGGTGAGAGTTTATCGGTTTTATGAAAGTTATGGACGAAGGCTACACATCCAAAGATCCGTAGAGGGAGAGGAAAAGGAGAGTCATTGGGATGAAGGAGGGAGAAGGGAGTGGATCCATGAATAGTAGGTGATGGAACTCTGTTTATAAGATAGACGGCTGTGAGAATTGCATCACCCCAGTAGGTTTTGGGGACCTTCATCTGAGATAGAAGAGAGCGAGCAATATTTAGAAGATGCCTCAGTTTCCTTTATGCTATCCCGTTTTGTTGGGACGTATAGGGACAAGTAGTTTGGTGGATGGTTCCTTCGGAGGCAAAGAAGGAGGCAAGGTCATGTTGAATGAATTCTAATGCATTGTCCGAACGAAAAATTCGAATGGTAGAGGAGAAAACATTTTTAACATAATGAAAGAAGTTCTTTATGATACGATTAATCTCCGAACGTTCTTTGAGCAGAAAGACCCAAGATAACCTGCTGAAATCATCTATAAAGACAGCAAAATACTTATGACCACTTAGACTTCGGACCGGACAAGGTCCCCAAATATCACAATGAACTAATGAAAAAGGGACAGAATGACGAGGCTCAGTGTGAGCCGGAAACGAGGCTCGATGATGCTTCCCGAACTGACATGCCTCGCACTCAAAAGGCTTGAGTGAAGATAGTTCAGGAAACATCATAGAGAGAGCTTTAGCGGATGGATGACCAAGACGAAGGTGCCATAGTAGTGGATCGATGGAGATGGAAGCCGCACCAGAGAAACCAGAATCTGTAGGTATGTTGAGATAATATAGTCCATTCTTTTCATGCCCCCCACCAAAAATTTTCTTCGTCCGGATGTCCTGAAAATAACAGCAAGATTTATCAAATATCACTTTACAATCAAGTTCACTGCATAGCTTATGAACTGATAATAAGCTTAGAGGGAAGGCAGGAGCACAGTGAACCCCTGTTAGTCGTAGTGTGGGTGAGAACTCCATAGTGCCCATACTAGTGATAGGGGAATAATCTCCATTGGCAACCCGAACAGATTTCACGACCGAGGAAGGTCGGGAAGATGATAGAAGGCTACCTTCTCCTGTGAGATGAGTCGAGGCTCCGGAATCAATGATCCAGGCCGGCGCAGATGTCGATGCAGTGCTGGCAGTAGTACTTGAGATTGTTGCAAGGCTGGCAGTAGATGCATTGGCAGTAGTATCAGCGGGAGTATTCTGCAGTAGTTGTCGTAGTCGGGCATATTCCGCGGCAGTAAAAGAGGGCTGACTATCACTAGTGTGTTGTTCAGATGCATCATAGTAAGTATCAGAGAGGGCAGATTCATATGCACTATTTGCATTAGGGGGCATGCCAAATTTGGCCCAACATCATTCTGACACGTGGTTCATACGACCACAATGAGTACAAGGAGGAAAACGATCACGTCCTTGGCCGCGCGCTGAGTCGCGGCCCCGACCCAAAGTTCGGCCACGTCCTTGGCCAAAATCGCGTCCACGTCCTCGAGAGTGAAAAGGTCTTCCTCTTGCAAAGTGTGCTGACGTCTCAGCAGACGGAGGAGGATGTGGAGACTCAAGTTCTTGGAGACGACCAAAAATGGTCTCAAGGCTAGGTAATGCTGCAGCAGTTAGAAATTGATCTTTGACAGGTTTATATCGAGGATGTAAACCTGATAAGAATCTGTAAACCTGCCATTCTGCCCGTTCCCCTACCTGCTTATCACAACAGGCAGGCTGAAAAATAAGAAGTTCTTCAAATAGACCTGTCAGAAGCCTGTAATATTCGATTAATGATGTGTCGCCTTGGCAGGTAGACCAAATTTTAGTGTATATATCAGAAAGCCTAGATTTTGTTGTCTGTTGGGAATATGTATTTTCAAGGCTCTCCCACATCGCCTTGGCAGTCTCCTTATAGAGGAGATTGGATGCAATGGAAATATCAACACTGTTTGTCAACCATGTAATGACTTGACAGTTATCAGTATACCACGTGTCATAGTCCTTGTCTGTCGCAGCCAGTGGGACAGTGGTAAGAACATAGCTCTTACGTTGGCCACCAATGAAAACCTTGAAGGACCGAGACCACAAGACATAGTTCTCGGATCCCTTCAGTTTGATAGTAGTGCCCTGATTCATCATTGAGGGTGTCGTATATATGGGCTTGGAGTCCATAGACGTAGATGTCATGGTGGCCGAGTATAATGAGCAGTAGAGAAAATAGAGTACTGTAGATAGTCTAGACTATCTCAATCATCATAAGAACTTATGAGAACAGCAGTAGGCTAGTAAAAATCAGACCGTCGTGCAAGGAGTACCGTTTGAGGAGGCCAACTTGTGAGATCTTGCTGCAAAGAGAATGGTCTGGTGACAGGCTGGAGTCGCCTGTAGGTGCACTGGACGGTCCGAGAGAAGAAGGTTAGGATCTGTGAATGCCGTGGAACTGGCGCCGTGGATAGCCAGTGGAGCCTGGAGAGAGGGCTGCCTGGAGGAAGAGAGGGCTGCCAGGAGGGAGAGCACCCGAGTGGAACTGGCGCCGTGGATGGCCGAGAACGCCACGGAGCAGAGCTGTGGTGGCCAGTTAGGCAGAGGAACGAGCGCCTGGAGAGAGGGCTGCCTGGAGGGAGATAGGGCGCAGCCGGAGGATGGCGCCTGGATGCCTGGCGAAGGGAGGACGGGCCTGGCGGAGGGAGGGCACCTGGATGCCTGGCGGAGGGAGGGTGCCTGGAGGGAGGGATGGCGCGGCCGGAGGAAGGGCCTGGTGGGCTCGATGCGCAGCAGGATGACCGCGCGGATGCGCGGGGAGATGGCCGGGAGGGGGATGGCGTTCGCGCGATGCGTGGTGGTGCGTGTGGTGCTGGTGAGCGTGGAGAGGTGCGGTGGGGAGGTGCGGTGCTGGGGCCCTTCACAGCGTGGTGCTGGCGATGAAGGGGGGGTGCGCGGGGGGGTGCGGTGGGGAGGAAGGTGGAGGCGCGGGTGGGTCCCCTAGGGCTGGGGCGCACGCATGACGAGAGGGGGATGGAGGGGCGGCGGGTGGGGAAAGGGAGGGATTAGGTCAGACCGAGGCTCTGATACCATGTGGAGAAATAAGGTTTTGTGTTGTTTATTCCAATGGGTTTAGGGGTCCTTATATAGGAAAACCCTGGAAACCCTAAATAGTCCCGGAAAGGGGAAAATACAGAATTGCCCCTTATTGGGGTTACAATAAGAAACGCCTCTTAACTACTAACAATTACTAACAGACTCAAAGAATGTAACATCGGCGCTTACATAGTGTTTACGAGTTCGTGGATCGAAACACCTGTACCCTTTCTGTTTTGTAGAGTATCCTAAGAAGACACATTTGATAGCCCGGGCAGCAAGCTTATCCCTGCCAGGCGTGGTTAGATGAACAAAACTAGTACAACCAAAAACTCGTGGTTGCACAGGGTAGATGGGTTTGTTAGGAAAGAGAATTTCAATAGGGATTCCTTCATGTAGGGTTGTGGATGGAATTCTATTGATAAGAAATGTTGCCGTGAGTACTGCATCACCCCAATACAAGGATGGAACATGATAGTCAAGGAGTAATGTGCGAGCAGTATCGAGAATGTGCCGATGTTTACGTTCGGCCACACCGTTTTGTTGGGATGTGTGAGGACATGTCGTTTGGTGAATAATCCCTCTATCAGAGAGGAAGTTCTGGACGTCATTTGAGAGGAATTCTTGACCATTATCAGTTCTGATGGTTTTAATTGTGCGTCCAAATTGATTGTTTATTTCAATGATGTATCGAGTAAGCACATTATAAGCATCTGATTTGTTTTTCAGGAGAAACGTCCATGCGACTCGAGAATAATCATCAATCAGAACAAGATAATAACGGTGTCCCAAGCGGTCAGGATACCGACTAGGGCCCCATATATCTATATGGATAAGATCAAAGATTTCAGTAGAATGTTGGTTACCGGAGGAAGGAAAGTTGTGACGGTGGTGTTTTCCAATCTGGCAGGCTTCACAGTTGAGATTAATGGAAGGAGACAGTTGTGGAAGAAGACGACGAAGCTTGTGGACTGAGGGATGACCCAATCGCTGATGCCAAAGTGTAGGGGATGACTGGCTTACAGTAATTCCGGAATAGGCAGACATGCTGGACGGGTAGTCAAGGTGGTAGACCCCTCCTTCTTCATGGCCCATACCAATCGTCCTCCCAGTCAGTATGTCCTGAAAAATACAAACATCCGCATTAAATATAGCTTTGCAGTTAAGCTCCTTGCATAATTGACTGACCGAGAGCAGACTTAGCGGAAAATCAGGAACTAATAAGACATTATGTAGCTCAATTGTAGGAGTGAGATGCACATTCCCGATGCCTTTTACTGGTGACGATCTACCATCTGCTACTTGAACAGTTTTGCCTGGCTAAGGTGGGCGAAGTTGCCGGATGAGACTTGAATCTCCACATAAGTGGGTGGAGGCACCCGTATCAATAAGCCAGTTAGAGCGATGATTATGGCTAGCGGAAGCAAGGGCAATACATGTTTGAGCGATGGCAGCGACTTCTTTAGTGGAGTCATTGGGGTTTATCTGAGACAAGCGTTGCATTAGATCCTCAAAATCTTTTCGGGGGATCTCGACTGAGTCTTCATCAATATTTGTTGTTGCTGCTCTGGCGAAAGATCCTGGACGACCATGCTTGCTGTAGCATACTGCTTCAGTGTGCCCTAATTTGTGACAAAAAGAGCATTGTATAGTTGATCGGCCCCGGCCTAGATATTGACGACCTTGACCGCGACCCCCAAAGTTTCCTCTGAATCCGCGCCCGGAAGCTGCGAGAGCCGTTGTTTGGCTCAAAATCTCGGCAGAAGGAGTTGAGGGTGGTGGTATTCTGCACAACGTGCTGTATGCTTCCTCCATCATTGGAAGAGCAGCTGCAGTAATCATCTGATCTCGAGGAGCTGCATAGGTCGGATCCAACCCACCTAGGAAGATCATAGTAGCCATATTCTGTCGGTGTTGCCGTTGTGTTGGACAAGTACATAGAGGAGCACAAGAGTCGTAGCTCGCTACCAAGGACTTGAGAGCGGAAAAATATTCCGATAGCGATCGCCCGTTCTGTCGCATATGCATCAATTCATAAAATGTTTGATACATTTTGGTGGAATTTTTATCTTGTCCATATGTTGTGAGCAATGACTTCCACATATCATGTGCACTATCGTAGTAAACTAGCTCCTGTGCTATTCTATCTATAACACTGACCATTATCCATGAACTCACCATGCCATTGTCTTTGACCCACGAAGCATATTTACCAACCTTATTTGTCGGTTCTGCTTCTAAGAGGATGTGCTCCTTATCATAACCGCGCACAATCATTAGGAAAACGCGAGACCACATTGAATAATTTGTAGCGTCTAATTTCGGAATTGATCCGAATGAGGGTAACTTAGTTTGGTTCCCTCCATCCATTTCGGATGCAGCATTACTGGACGCCATACGTGTGTTGTTGAGACTTATACGAGCGATCGCCTAATTTGTGGGCAGTGGAATGATACACATACAGCTTGCTATCAAGCGAAAAACATCAGCCTAATGTTGTAGTTCATGGCTCGGAGAAGAGATTCAGTGAAAAAAAATGATGCCGCGAGGTTGATGGCCAATAGCACTGTGCAGAAAACCGGAAGAGAACGTGCTGAAGTCGAGGGTGCGGCAACCATGTGCTGGCATAGACGAGTAGTCGTTCTGAATGGCGTATCGACCATGTTCTAGGTTGGATCACGCGGTCTGACCAAAGAGAGGTTGAAGGTGTTGATCTGGGTGCATGAGCGCAGGATGGGGGAGCGGGGCTCGTGGTTTGGGCTCGTGGCAACAAATATACGATGGGCTGGGACACACTTTCAAGGGCTCGTGGTTTGGGCTTTTGGTGGCGGAAACGAGCATCCGGTGGCGTCCAGGTCAGGGTTAGGGCGAGTGGGGGCGGGAGGAGCCGGTGGCGTCCAGGTCGGGGTTAGGGTGATTGGGGGCAGGAGCGACTGGGGCGATTGGGGCGATTGGGGCAATGGGCTGGTGCGGGAGGGGGGGCGATTGGGGCGATGGGCAATGGGTGATGCAGGCGGGGGTCGAGGGTATGCGGGATGCAGATGTCGATGGGGTCAGGCGGGGGTCAGGGCAGACGGGTTTCTGGCGATGGGGTCAGGGCAGGCGGAGGTCAGGGAAGACGGTTTTCAGGCGGGGGTCGACGGGGTCAGGGCGATGGGCGCAATTGGGTGATGGCGATGGGTGGGGAGAAGCAGAGGGCGGCGAGGACAGGAGAGGAAGGCGATGGCTCTGATACCATGTCGCAAATTAGGATTGATTTTCAGGATCTCATTAGGATCCCTAATCCCCTTTTTATAATAGGGATTAGGGCTAGGGTTTACATAGCAAGTTACAGTATTACCCTCCATACATATGGTAACTCATACATTTGGTAATACACACACATGGAAATTCCTAGCATGGTAATTTCCTTAACATGGTAATTCTCAACAACCTTACTGTCACCCGCTAATCTAAATAGACGCGGGTACCTCTCACACAAAAGACCATCTCCTGTCCAGTCATCTAACCAGAAGCGAAATCCTGCACCATCCCCGAACACCGACCTTAGCTTGGACGAAATCTCTGGCATCACCGAAGTAATCCCTTTCCACAGCGACGACGGCATCCGTCCCGGAGTAACCTCCAAAGATAGGTTCACCCCATAAATCTTCCTCATCAAGCGACAAACCAATTCCTCTGAGTTGCCCCAAATCTGAACCAACCATTTTGCCATAAAAGCCTTATTCATCTCCTCCATACGCAAAACCCCCAAACCACCCTTCCTTTTCGAGCTCGTCACCTTGACCCAATCCACGAGGTGAATGCCTTTCTTGCTCTGTCGACCGTCTGCCCAAAAGAATCTTCTCATCAACACCTCGATCCTATTTCGAACTCCCGCAGGTATCAATCTCGTAGAGCAAAAGAAGATGGGGATTGCCGAGAGTACATGCTTCAATAGTACTAGCTTCCCCCCCTTAGAGAGTACATTCGCCTTCCATCCAGCCAGCCTAGCTTCCAGCCTCTCTAACAATATCCTCCAGTCCCCTGCCTTTGGCTTCCCCGCCACAAGAGGAAGGCCCAAGTAAGTAATCGGCAAAGACGATAATGAGCAACCCAACATCTCAGACATATTCCGCTGCTCCATTTCCGAAAGCCCGAAAGGAACCACCACAGACTTATCTCTATTAGCTCGCAAGCCAGACACCATCCCAAAAATGTCCATGATAACCGAAGCACGCCTAATCTTTTCCGATTCTAAAACGGATAATGTGATATACATATGTATTTATATTCTAAACCGATTCTAACGCCAGACACATCTGTATTTATATTGAAAAACGGATAAGGATACGATAATACATATATCTGTGTCCATATTCGTCCGTTTGCATTTCTAATCTCAATGCGACCACAATGTGATCACATATCACAATATTACATGTGCTGGTCACCTAATCTTATATATAGGTATCGACTTAGATATACCCATCTAATAAATGATGGATTTAAGTAATAATTTTATAAATGGATACTAAATAGTGATACCCACCCCAAATCCAATCTACTAGCGTCCATAAACTTATCAGAAAATGGGACATTTTTCTAAACAGATACTGGCATACTCGTTAGGAAAGCCTTCATGCTTGAATGCAAAGTTACTCTATGTAACCCACAAAAATTTGTATTAAATCGGGGGGATAATCTCTAAATAACATGGCAACCAATACCCTAATGTATGGGTGCACATGGATCGGATTGGATCGGATTTTGACTTAATCCGTGTCCAATCCACACATAACGGATTTTTGATTTTCCGAATCCAATCCAATCCATTAAACATGCAAATTTAATCCAATCCAATCCATCGGATTACGGATTGGATCGGATTGGTTCGGATTTTTGATGCTCACCTAATCTATGTAGCGCACTCGACATCGACATTCGAATCATGGTTCTAAAAGTGAGATTATAGGTAAATGTAAAGAAAAGAACAGATAATTTTTGGAAAGCAATTTGACTTAACTTTTTTGAAAAGAAAAAACATATGTGCTTGTTATGGATTTAGTATGAATAACCATTGTTTACCTAAGTAAAAATAACATACTTGTGATCCGTAGAAATCATAAAAGAATCATGTCGACCTTGAATAAAATTGCAAGTTTGTATATATCAAATAGGAACTACAACTAACCTGCAACTAACCTTCTTGGCTACGTGGTGCGGGAAGGAGGACCATGCGCGAGGGAGTCCTAGGACAAGAACTGTGGGTGACTGCACGCTAGGGAGGGATGTATTTGAGGCTCCTGATTGCGCATGCACGAGGGAGGTTTGGGAGAGCCGAAGACAAGGTCTGGATGTGCATGCGCGAGCGAGGTCTAGCTATGTATGCGTGTCGTTGGGGACAAGGAGGATGATGGTGATGATGAGACGACATCCGACTGGGGACAAGATCTGGCTACACACGTGCGCAAGAGAGGTTTGGGAGTGTGAAGGATGAGCTCTAAGTACTAGTGCGCAAGGGAGATTTGGATACGCATGCACGCAACTAGGATGAGGACGACATTCGACGGAGATGTGTACACCCGAGGGTACAGATGTGTGCGATATGGGTGAGTGTTTGTTTGGAATGGGTCCCGAGTGGGTTTTGGTTTAGGTATTATTATTTTTAGAAGGGTGTTTCATTTAGAAAAATGAAAGGACCTGAAGGGCATTGTGGATAGGTATTACTTTTTACTAAACCAACTAGTGGAGTGAAATACGGGGATTTCCAACAAGTGGTATGGGGTAAAACTTGAATTAGAATATGTTTAAATTATAAAGAGAGTAGCTTGAATATTTACACATATATTTCAAATAAAACTTAATATATAATATGCTTTAATGAGAATAAATAAATTATATATTATTTATTAACGGATTGGATTGGATTGGATTTTGACAATAATCCGATCCAATCCATATATGAACGGATTTGTAAAATTTCAATCCGATCCGATCAATTAACCTTATAAATCCAAACGGATCCAATCCAATGAGAACGGATTGAATCGGATTACGGATTTTATCCGACCCATGTGCACCCCTACCCTAAGGCCAAGGTCGGGTAGGGATGCGAATGTTTTGATATGGATATGGATAAATGTGTTATCATATTCTTTTCTATTTTTAAATATGAATATGGATATAAATATTGATGTATCTGAAAACTAGGTTACAACATCTTTAAAATACGAATATGCATGTAAAATGGGTATGAATGCTTATAATATTGAAAATACTCTATAGATTAACTTAAATATACATGTATTAGATACAATAGTATCAAATATGGTGTAAGAAGTATAATATTTAGTTGTATATAGTTAAAAATAAAAGGAAAAAAAGGGGGCTACCTCTGCCCTTATTTTATTGTATTTTTTTATTTTTTTTGAAAAATATCACTATGTATATTCATCTATATTCCTCCAATATGTCATTCGAATTTCGTTAGAAATAGATACTCATATTCCCTCCATCTAGAACAAGTAATTTTAACGGTCTAAACATTGTTGTTATCGATCTGTTCTAAATGGAGGGTATACGAGTCTTTGTTTCTGATGAAATTCGAATGACATATAGGATGGGTATATAAATGAAAACACATTGTGATATTTTAAAAAAAAATAAAAAAACACCGAAAATGGAGCGGCGACAACCAAGCTTGGGACAACCCCATTGAGCCCAAATTAAAAACACACATTACAAAAAAATGAGCTATAGTAACGGTTTTTTTCAAAATCCGTCACTAAATTTGTCGTTGTTAAATATATAACGACGACATTATTCGTTGCAAAATAATTTTTCATACTCGAAATTAGCGATGAATACCATATATGTTGCTATATCATTAAGAACGGTCACATAGTGATGCTTATTCGTTGCTATTTTCAAAATTCTAATTAATTGTCGCTAACACGGATAAACATCGCTATGTGGACTGTTGCTAATGATATAACGACAGATATGGTATTCGTTGCTAATTTTGAGTATGAAAACTCATTTTGCAACGAATAATATTGCCATTATATATTTAACAACAACTAATTTAATGACGGATTTTGAAAAAACGTCACTATATCTCAATTTTGTTGTAGTGACAACTATATATTTGTGTGTGTACCATGACTATTTGCAGATATTCAAATGATATTCATGTTCATACTCATTTTAAAACAAACACGAATATGAATGTCAAAATCCCTAAAAAAGGATACAATGATATAGGAATGTCCATATTCGTTTGGGATCTTATGGGCCCCATTGTGTAATGGACTGTCTTTTCCCAACAAATCCATCACTCCCTAGACCAAACTTTTTCCTAGAACTCGAAGGAAATGCATCTTTCTTAAGGGGTTACAGGAAGATGGTCCTATATTGTTATACTAGAGGTGTTGTAATCCTTTTTATTTTATTTTTACGATTTCGATTCCATAATCCAAACTTATAGATTGAATCTTAGATAATGTTCTACAATTTCTTCAAATTTTGCTCAAATCCAAGCTGATTTACTACTTTATCTTATTGGTCAAACATTCGTTCAAGATCTAAACAATTTAAGTTCCATTTAAACAATACTTGAACCTTAAACCATTAAGATAAATAATAAATAAGTTTGGATTTGAGCGAAATTTGGAAGATATGTAGATCGAATATTCAATTTATAAGGTTAGATTTTGACATCGAAATAACAAAAAAAGATTACAGTAAGTTATCCACTTCCTCACGTACATCCCCATAGGTGACATAATTTGCCAATTGGCTGAAGTTCACTCGCTGATAGATTTCAAGCATCATCAAATGTCCTTAGGCCGTGTTCGGTTGGAGAATAGGCCCTGTAATAAGGGGTCAATTCTCCTACACGGTTCCCAGTGGTATGACTATTCCTCATTATTCCATCTTATTTCACTCTTATTCCTATTTTTATCCCACCTTACCTACCTTTATTTCACCTTATTCTCCTTATTCCTATCCTCCAACCGAACAAAGAATAGACCCTTATTCTCCATCCTCATTCCTGCTTATTCCCGAACCGAACGCACCCTTAGAGTGCTTGGACCATATGGAGAGGCCGGAAGTGCAGCCACTTCAATTATTTGGCTCCTATGAAAGGAAGGAAATTGACTACGGCTACAAACAGAATATGATGTCTGAGTTGACCACCTTAATTCTCAGAATGGGGTGTGAAAATTACACCTAAGTATTCGAATTCTTTTTGCCAAGTCCAGAAACAACCCTGAGAATACGCAAGTTCGATGATCTCACTGTTCTTTCCCCTTCTTCTGATCAGCAATCACATCTTTCAAGAGAAATATCACACACTGGTAAAGAGGAAGAGAGTGTGGAGTCGTATGATCTTTAAATGGGTAAATGAAACCGAATGCTTCAATTTTCAAGCTATTTTCTGAATATTACATAGAGATTGATGGGAGACGGGCAACAAGCTGCGCCGCCAATACCTTTTGAATGGAAAATCCAATTCTTCGAAATACAACATCAGTAGATCTGGGAACCATGACATTGTTGTGCATAATTCTTTGGACCCTTTTGAGAAGTCGTACTGCTTCAGTAGCCAAAAATCCGAAGGTGTCAAAACCAAAAGGAATGAATACATGTTGATTTTCAATACAATGCCTTCTCATGCTTAGCAACTTTAGCTGAGACAGGTTTCTGTGCAGTGTGTCCCGCAAAAAAATCACTTCTTATCGGACTCACCAATGGAGAAACTCCAGTCAGATCGACACAAGCATGCTTCCCTCCAGCCCATCCAAATATTAAAACATCTGCTAGTCTAAGTGTCGATCTCCCCTCTTGAGGATCCGTCAAAAAATTCACAGGTGCTTCTTTCTTTGAAGCAACTCCAACATGGGTAAATGAATCTTTAGATGATTGATCATTTACCCACCATCTTATAAATGTACTCATCTTCCCTCGTATTTCAAACATAACGTGAAGAGGGAGTCCTACTCTCTTGTAAGGGAGATTAGGGTTTGAATGTACCCGTAGTTTTTCCCTTTCCGTAGAATTTTCCACGTTAAACTTTGGTGTCAACTTCTTGCCATCAAAACCTATTAGGATTTTTGGGCGCCCTCTCATGTCATGGCACCACCCAAGGAGAATCGAATCTCAGCTTCCCACAGCTTTACTTTGCTCTCTTTCTCACAAGCTCGCCAGAATCCTTTAACGACCCCCAATGCAGTGGGGGTGTGGGTGCCTGCTGCAATCATCCTCTGGTTTTGAAATCTCTCCTCTTCTCTCTCTTCTCCTCTACCTCCCCCCACCACATGCAGATGCATGCAACATACAGATACATCTAACATGCATCAGACATGTAGATACGATCAATAGAGTCCCATAAAGGAGCTTGCTGAGTGCAGGAGCCAATAAAAGGAAAAGGTGTTTGCAGACGGAGACCAAGATATGCGATTCAAATTGCAACCCATTTGAAGAGGGAGGAAAGTAAAAGTGCCAAAGAGAGGCGAGAAAGAAAGATGGTCAAAAGTCAAATACCATCTCGAGGAACTGCTTCTTCAACATTTTGTTCTACATTTTTTTTAAGGAAAAAGGGTGTCAAACCGTGAAGGTAGACACCCAAAAACTTATATTCACAAGTTAAGCACAAGGTTACAAAGACCAAGACCCATGTAGGAGTCTGGCATGTTCTATTACACTTTCGATACAAAATCTTTCCCCGCGAAAAATAGTTCCATTCCTTGCCAACCAAATTGCCCATAGAATAGATGCTGCACGTTGCTTCTCAGTCGTTGTGCGAGCTCCAATGGACTCCAAGAATTCTATAACCCCTGAGGATGCGACTGCAGGTAAGTTGACCCCTGCCCAAATCTGTCTCGAAGAAGAACAAAGAAAGAACAAGTGATTAGCATCCTCCACCTCCTCTCCACACCGCAAGCAAGAGTTGTTACCCCCAAAGAGACGGGCCCTCCGAGTACCAGCCATCACCCGCTCTCTCCCGAACAATCAGAGGAAAACTTTCACTCTTTTAGGAATCTTCGAAGACCAGATTTGCCCTAATCTTGGTATTGTAATTCCCGGATCAAAGACAACGGAGGCATATAAGACCTTGTAGGCTTTCTTCACACTGAAAGCACCATCCGACCACATCCAATGACTAACCTCTACACCATCCCTCAACACAGGATTTTTCCTTAAAAAAACATTTTGTTCTACATGCATCATCAAAATCTTGCACCACTACTTCTCCATCTTTTGATTGCGATTTCCATTTCCTTTGCTTCTTTTAGCAGCACTAATAACATAAAGTGGCATATGCTTAGTGCTTGGAAGCTAATCAAAAAACATGTGAAAACCCACCAGCCAAAGTGAATAGATGTACAACAATATATCTTTTCTCCGATCGGCGCCTTGAGGAGCTTTTGCGGATGATTGACTCGCTTCGGGAGGCACCGGGGCCCTCTTCGAGGCGTGACCATTGGGTTTGGCGTGGTGGTTCCTTCTCTGTGCGGAAGGCTTACTCGGCGATCTGCAGGCCTCCGTCCTCTTTATCTTCGGAGGTGGTAAGGAACTGTGCTTTCTTCTGGGGGTTGGGTCTTCCGGTGAAAGTTGCATTCTTTTTCTGGTTGTTCAGACGGAAGAGACTCATGACACGAGACCGTTGTGCTAGACTTATGGGCATTCATTCCAATGGATGCCTGCTGTGCGAAGAGGAGACTGAGACTCCGGACCATCTCTTTTTTTCGTGCCCTTCGATGATCCCTGTCTGGGGGGACCCGGGTCTGGGATGGGTTGAGAGGGCGAGCGTTGGGGTTTTTTGCAGGGAGTTGGTTGCGGCCAGGCAACGACCAAGATTGGAACTCTTACAGCCTCTTGCGTTGGTTTGGTCTATCTGGTTGGCTAGGAGTGACCTGCTTTTTTCTAGCCAAAGGTTCTACAAAGAAAATGTTTGTGTTCGTGCGTCAGGGTTGTTGCGCTCTTGGATTGTCTAGAGTACTTCCTTTGTATCTTTCTCGTCTTTTCGTTTTTGCTTCACTTTAACCTTTTAATATATATGGGGTGAACGCCTCTGAGCGTCTCCCCCTTTTCTGGCTTCAAAAAAACAATATATCTTTTCTCTGAATATGTCTGCACAGTATAGATATATAGTTCAGACACATGCAGATATATATCCATGTCCTCGTCTACGTGCATGGGCATCTCATGAGCAACTAGTTCACTTCCCACGTGAAATGGTGCAAAGTGGATAGGGAACTCAAAACTGGGAATCTTATTCCCAAATTCCAATCCCTAATCTTATTCCAAAACTGCTGATGTTACGCCTGCGTTGGATCTCTGTATATATCCAAGGGTCGAAATATGTTATTTTCTCACTAAACATGAGTGCCTCTATGTTAATATTTAGCTTGTTTGATAATTACTGCAGGTCAATGTGTGCACTTGTATACAGACCTTGATGGCGTATTGTGTATGGATCAAACTATCAATGTATTTCGTTGATACTATCTGTGTGCGTGATAGTTAGCATCACATCATTAAAAAGTGTGGGGAAGTGAATGGAATCACATTTACAAGAAAAGCCCGTTGCTTTTTCTAGAAAGAATAGAAAAGGAAAGAGGGAATGGAGATGAACACCACAGATTACTGAGGGGCTCTCACGAGTCCCGTCAAAGATGGTTAGGGACTCATCATCAACCGCCATCATCTTTCAGCAAAAGGATTTTGCTGATTAATACAGTTAATTTGTCATTTCAACGGTTAGTTATGCCTAGGGTTTAAAAAACCGGACCGGACCGACTGGTCGAACCGGTTGGACCGGGAACCGGCCTCGACCCGGTCGGTTCGGCCGGTTTTAGGTAATTAATTTAAAAAAAAAAAGAAAATAAAAAACCGGGTCAGATCGGTGGTCAGACTGGGTTGACCCGGGTTGACCCGATTTTGATGATTTAGTATATTTTTAAAAATAAAGATTTAAATAATGAAATAATAGGGTTTTTATCACTTGTACCCTTCTTAACTTCTACGATTTCAGTTATGCGCCTCTCTTTTTTGGAATATAACTAGTGCCACTACCTTCTTGGAGTAATTTTTTAAAAGTAACTATAAATAAATTATTACAATAATATATTCATATATAATGCTAGAAAATGTGATCACTTTTTATAGATTTTTATTCGAAATAGACAATCATATTTTTCTGTTAAAGATTTGACATTTTAAATGATTATTTCATTGATATTAAAATACATATATATATATATATATGTATCCGTTTTTATCGGTTCAGAAAACCGATTCGACCGGTCGGACCAGTAAATTAAGTCCGGTCCGATTTTTTCGAGTTGATGGGAATGGTGACATCATGCTGACATCATCACCGGTCCGACCGTTTTTGACCGACGGTTCGACTCGATTGGACCAAACCGAAGAATAACCGGTTCGATGTCTGGTCCGGTTTTTAAAACTTGGGTTATGCTACATTGCTTCCTTCAGAGAGGGATTTCCTTGATATAGAACAGTAAAAGCAGTACCATCCATAATTTCAAGTTCAAACTTTTCTGAAAAAAATTACATCACAGTGCCTGCTTATGCCTTGTAGCTTTTATCTCACACTCCCAGAAATAAAATTAAACCAATATATTTGTTCACAAATATAAAGACCTCCACATGCATATATCTTCAGACTGTGCGTATGTATGCACGTATAAATGCAGTACACTTTTCTCTAAGTAGGCAGATGGGAATACAAACGTGGCCACAACCTCAAAAGAAGACACCTGACCCTTAGGGTGCGTTTGGTTGGTGAGATAAAGCAGGTTAAACTGGTAGAGAGTAACCCGTTTTTGTGTTTTGGTGTTTGGATAAAGGGTTAAACTGGGGTGGATTAGAAGTGGGTTTGGGGTGATATGATTGTATTAGAGTTTGAAAAAGTGAGTAGTTATTGTGATGTGATTGTATTTAAGTTTGGAAAAGGGAGTAGAAGTTGAGTAGTTTATAATTTTTATATGATATGATGGTATAATATATTATTTTTTGATAGGATTGATAATGTAAAATTGATTTATTTAATTTTTTTTAAAAAAAGAATAAAGTGGGGCCCACAGGGAGAGAGAGGGATGTGAGTTAAGGGGGGTAAACTCCCCTAACCCGCAGGTAACCCGCGAACCAAACGCTACCTTAGGGCTTGTTTGGTTGCTGGGTTGGACTGGGTTGGGTTGGGGTATACCTGTGAATAGTAAATTGTACCCCTGTGAATAGTAAACTGTGAGGAGGATTGAGAGGGTTAGAAGGAAGGGTATACCGGTGTACCCCAACCCAATACAGTCCAACCCAGCAACCAAACATGCCCTTAGGGGATGAGAAGAAAAGAAAAGGCTAAGTGGAGAAGAGAATGAAGGTTATGGATAAAAACAAAAGTTGGTGTAAACAAATTAGAGGCAAAATTTCCATCTTTAGCATCTCCCCCACCATCATGCACATCTTTCTCTTCTTTTCTTCCCTCAACTTTAATTTTTCTTTATTTTTTTTTCTTGGGTGCTTCTGCCCTCAGGAACTGATGCCCCACCATCATCTTTCCTTCCAAAGATAAAGACAGACAGAGAGGGAACACTCCAGTCCACTGCATGGAAATCGATATCCCCTCACGATTCTCGATAATTGAGAATAATTAGAGGGCTATCCGTCACTCTCCACCCCAAGTATAAAATCCACACCAACTCGACCCCTTCACTGCACATCCTCCTCCATCTCCATAGTCCAGATCTTCAGGTACATCGTATATATCAACTATATCTTCGCATGATGATGGTAATCTTTATCATGGTTTTCTTGGTACATAGATAACAGTCATGATGCATACAGTATGGATGGTTTTGTGCAGTGAATTGATAGTGCATGCATAGTATATGTTATTATGAAGTGCCGTATATATGCATATCTTATAGAATTAACTAGGGTTTATTTGTGTGTGTGTGTGTGTTAGCACAAGAGGGGGGAAGAGAGATGAACAGGAAGCCAGGAGACTGGGACTGCAGGTCCTGCAGCCACCTCAACTTCAGCCGCCGAGACTCGTGCCAGCGCTGCGGGGACCCGAGATCAGGAGGGGGAGGAGGCGGGGACTACACGAGCTTCGGCGGTGGCCGCGGTGGATCCTCCTTCGGCGGATTTAGCGGCTCGGACGTCCGGCCGGGTGACTGGTATTGCAACTGCGGCACGCACAACTTCGCTAGCCGATCCAACTGCTTCAGGTGTGGTGCGTTCAAGGACGAGGCCGCCACAGCCGGCGGCGGAGCCCTTGACGGTGACCTGCCGCGTCCACGTGGTGGCTTCGGCTTCGGAGCGGGCGCTGGTGCCCGGTCCGGGTGGAAATCTGGAGACTGGATTTGCACCAGGTATGCAACAATGATTATAAATAGTCGTGTTAAAAATTATTAGATGAATCATCATCCACGTGACAATCCAAACTTAACTATGACATCATCAGCATCCTATTCTTTGTTCGGCGGGAGGATTGAAATAAGGAATAAGAGTGAAATAACACTACAAGAAAAAATGAGTTGTGGCCACAAAATTTAGTTACGGAAACTTGTGACCACGGTAATTGTGTGAACACTAGTTTTTCGTAGCTACAATTCCGTTGCCAAAGTTTCCAAAAATGTAAATGTCATAACTGTGGCCACGACAACTTCTGTGGTTACTTGTAGTTACCACAATATATTCGTGGTTAAAGAACTCTCGCGACGAGACTTGTGGCTACGACTACAGCCACAAAGTGATGTGCTAGAGCTCAATTCTGTGGCCACAAGCCCACATCTGTGGGCATAATTTTGTGGTTATAGTTTGTTTTCCTTGTAGTGTAAGATGGAATAAGAAGAATAGTCGTACTACTGGGAACCGTGTCGGGAGGAGAATTGACCCCTTATTTCAAGTCTTATTCTTCAACCAAACAAGGCCTAATGGATGCTAATTATTTTAAATTTCAACACTATATATTGAAACTGACAGTCAAACCCATGGTGATTTCAGATCTGGGTGCAATGAGCATAATTTTGCCAGCAGAATGGAGTGCTTCCGTTGCAATGCGCCCAGAGAACCAGGGAACCAGTCTTCTTTCTAAATGGTATACACCTCGATTCTTTGGTTTGATTTACGTGCATGCGTCTAAATCTCATGCTGTATTGTCTGATCATTTGATTTGTATGATTCAGGTGCTCAGGTAGGGGAAGAGAGAGTGAGAAAGAGATTGACAGACATCCAGAGAGGAAGAGAGATAGAGAGGAGTAAAGAGATAGAAAGCTTTTGGATGTCAATCTGATTAGTTATGATCATGTCCAACTATTTCCTGTTTAATTAGCTTAGGTTTTCTCCCATCTTTTTCCTTTTTTTGCTTGTGTTGAGTGAGTCCAAACAGTTGATCAGTGAAGATGTAGCAGCTGTGTGTCAGCATTTGTTAGTGAATATGAGCTTAAGTACTTTGTGTGGTTCCTGATGTGTCTGCACTCAGTATCAAATATACATATGATGAGAAAGATGCTCTTAAGGTTCGTTTGGTTGCAGGGTTGGGTTGGATTGAGGTACCCCTGTGAATAGTAAACTGTGAGGAAGATTGGGATGTTTGGAAGAAGGAGTACTCCGGGTTGGACCAACCCAACCCTGCCCAACCCTGCAACCAAACGGAGCCTAGAGTTCGTTTGGTTGCAAAGTTGGGCAGGTTCGGGTTGGATTGGAGTACTCTTGTGAATAGTAGTAAACGGTGAGGAGGATTGGAATGTTTGGAAGAAGAGGTACCCAAGTTGGGTCAACTCAACCCAGCCCAACCCTGCAACCAAACGAGAGCGTGGATCGTCTGCTGGCCAGCATAGTCTGTTGTGCATCCGGAGCCGCTCGATCATGATCGAGCGGTTCGCATGAATTCGCACCTTTTTGTTGGCCCGACTGTGCAAATTCATGTGAACCGCTCGATCACGATCGAGCGGCTTCGGATGCTACAACAGACTCTACTGGCCAGCAGACAATCCGCTCCCACCAAACTAACCCTTAATACATGTTGCTATGCCAGAAATTAAACAGTTCTACACGTGATATTACTATATGCCACTGCAGAACTTTGTAGTTTACACTGCATACACAGTTTCTTCTCTTACACTCCTCCCCCATGAAAGTACACACAGAGAGTCCCTTCTGGTCAAACGTTCAAGCATCTTTAATGATTAAAAAGTAAAATAAAACTTAAAAAGACAGCTTAATTAAGCTTTGCTTCAATAATTTTATCCCCCCCCCCCACTTCTTCTATTCATCCTTCTTAGGACCCGTTCGATTGGAGGATTACCTCTCAATTTGGACGGATTACTCTACAAACCCCACATTCCTAACCCACTAGTGGGGCTCACGTCCTTCCCATCAATATATATATATATATAGGGATAAATGGGGCTGCCCCTTGGGGGGAGCTAACTTGGCTCCCCCCGTCCCATTTCGCCCGGTTTTTTTTATTTTTTTTTGAAAAATTCTTCCGTGGAATTTCATCACTGTATCCCTATATTAAGCCATTAAAATTTCGTGCGAAACAGAGACTCCTACGACCTCCATCCAGACAGCTATTTTTTAACGGTAACAGGATTTTTTAAATCGACCCCGTTTGGATGGAGGTCGTAGGAGTCTCTGTTTCGCACGAAATTTTAATAGCATAATATAGGGATTTAATAATGAATTTACACGGTTTTAGATTTCAAAAAAATAAAAAAATTATGTCAAAAAGGGGCGGGGGGAGCTAAGTTAGCTCCCCCTAGGGGGCATACACATTTTTCCCATATATATATATATATATATATATATTATACCATCATATCGTCTAAAAATCATAAAATACTCAACTTCTACTTGATATTTCAAACTTCAATACAATCACATCACAACTATTACCTACTTTTTCAAACTTCAATACAATCATATCATAATAACTACCAACTTTTTCAAATTTCAGTACAAACAATCACACAAACCCTAAAACCCAAACCTTAACCCACCAATCAAACACACAAACACAAAAACGGGTTATCCTCTCTCGGATAACCCCCGAACTAAACGCACCCTTATAGCTTGTTTGGTAACCAGTTACGTTGGAGTAACCCGGTTTACCTCTCTTTTCTTGAGTTGGAAATCCCTCACAAATCATAGCGACATCACATCACATACAATATTAAATGGAGGATATATACAGATGGAATCCATACAATATTAAATGAATCTCTAGATATATATTGTTATTTTTATGGTATTTGATTTCTAAAAATAGCTAACAGTAATAAATACAGAAACCAAAATATCTAGTAAAGCTAGATAAGTAGTGGAATACATGATGTTTTTGTTCTTATGAGTCTCCATGTTTTGTGGCTTTATCGAATATTTAAGGTAAGCTTAAACTATTTATATATTTAACGCAAGTTGACTCTGTAATGGAGACTGGGTGGTGGAGCTCTAAGGGTGCGTTCGATTCGGGAATAACCAGGAATAAGGATGGGGAATAAGGACAATAAGGGTCTATTCTTTGTTCGGCGAGAGGATAGGAATAAGGAGAATAAGGTAAAATAAAGGTAGGTAAGGTAGGATAAAGATAAGAATAAGAGTGAAATAAGATGGAATAATGGGGAATAATCGTACCACTGAGAACCGTGTTGGGGGAAAATTGGCCCCTGGCCTATTCTCCAACCGAACACACCAACAAAACTCTAGAGATCTGGGCTCTTCTCCTCCTTGTTAATCACCGGAGTGGTCTGCTCGCCTCGATGTTAGGGGCTACGTGATCATCATGATCTTGCCTCGAGGGTCGAGTGAAGGAGTCGAGGAGGGCTCAAGTAGTCTGGAGGATGAAGTGAACGGGGCATGTTTACAGACTTACTGCGGCAATTTCGCTTAAGACCGTTGACAATCGTAGAAGCCATTGTCGATGCTTTTGAGACCGTCGCTGATACTCAATAACCTTTGTTGTCTCACATCGTTTCCACGACATTTGTGCGTACCGCCATCTTATATATATTGACTTTTTTAACAACTTATAACAACTGTGTCGCGTATCAGTGCTGCAGAGGCTGGCTATAATATGTGAGTGTTGGGAGCTGCTTGATTAAGATCGAACGGCTCACACAAAATCTGGGTATTTTTTAGCCTTTACAATATATATGGTAAGGGAGCTAACTTGTTTTCACGTCCCATTTTCTCCATTTTTTATTTTTTTACAATACTCTCTTTTACCTCTGCCGAGACAGTCAGTTTTTTTCCAAGTCGATGACCTCTTCATTGCGAATCAGGATGGAGATCAACCAACTATAGAGATTGGGCTCGGAAGATGGATATATGAAGCTATAATCCACGCCAGTCAAGGCTGAGGACTAAAGCATCAAAATATCTAGTTCGGTCCACCTGGGACTGCACTTACTTTTACACGAATGCATGTCCCGAAGGTTCCTATGCCGTCGCATTTCCCGGACCTTTTCTTTTAGTGCTTCGACCCACGAAGAGTGGATAAGATGGTCACGCTCCAGCTCCCTCGACGAATGGGATGGCAGTGGTCTGCCGGCAAGCTCATTTCGAGATCAACTTTTTGAGAAATATGATTCGAAGGAATAACAAGAATCTTTCTAGTAGAACATCTTTCATAATCCCTAGAGAGATAGTTCACCGATAGACCGATGGATAAATAATTCAACTCATTCACATGCAAACCACGAATGTATGGAATCGGAAGGAGACATTGCTTTTGCTAATTCGAATTGGAGGGTGATATCAAATCGGTCTATTTTCGACGTCATATACATAGTGGCGCATTTGTCATACTTAACAGCTCCGTATCAAGGTCATCATTAAGTTGGATATAGTTACTATCATCGATATCGATATCATCAATCAAACCTTTAGGCTTGTCATTTGGGAAATTGATCGAAAATACCGTAATGGGATGAATATAGGAGTTTGTCACTAGGTATTTGATCAAATATGATCATCCAATTCCTATAAAACCGTGAAAATTCATCACTATATCTATATATTATGTCATTCAAGTTTTGTATGAGACAGAGATTCCTACAGACTCCATCCAAACAATTATTTTTTAAAGATAGCAGTATTATTGAAATCGATCCCATTTGGAAGGAGGTCATAGGAGTCTTTGTTTTACACGAAATTTGAATGATATAAAATAGGGATATAATGATAAATTTTCATGAATTCATTTTTTCAAAGAAATAAAAAACAGGAAAATGGGGGCTGGAGATGCCAAGTTAGCCCCTCGGGGGTAGCCCGGAGGGTAGAGCTAACTTGGCTCCCACGCACTATTTTTCCCATTTTTTATTTTTTTATAATAAAGTCATGAAAATTCATCACTATATCACTATATTATGTCAATCAAGTTTTATGCGAAACAGAGACTCCTACGATCTCCATCCTGATAGTTATTTTTTAATGGTCGTAGAATTGTTGAAATCGATCCCGTTTGGATGGAGGTCGTAGGAGTCTCTGTTTCGAATGAAATTTGGATGACATGATATAGGGATATAGTTATGAAAATCCAGATAAGTGTTTTTCAAAAAAAAATAAAAAGTAAGAAAAATAAAACGGAGAACTAACAGAGGACAACCCCATTTTCCCTATGTATTCTTATATTATTCAAAATAATACTTAATGTTATATCTAAAGTAGGAAGCTCACGTCATTCTCTGGATGTATTATATGCTCTGATCTAGCTCGATTGCTTCTTGGACAGTAATATTAATGTTTCTATTGGTGGGCATGAGTATGACTATCCCCAATTTCCCAGTCATTTAGGAATGCTAGTCTGTATGCATGTCCCTCCCAATATTAGAGATTGGTGTAGTACATCAGAAAAGGAAAGATCTTATTATCCGTGACCTCGTAGAATATCAAGGTTTTAAAAACCGAACCGGCATGAAATTGGGGGCAATGAGACCGAACGATGGATAGGGATGAAAAGGGATATAGATATGTCCGAATATCCGCTTACATATTCAAAAAATTACCGGATACGGATATCCATATCCGAATATTAATCGAATAGGAATCGGATGTAGATATGAGTTGTAAAAATTTTCCGGATACGGAGATGGTAATGGCTTGAATATCCGGATTCGAATTCGAATATCCAAATACAATATGTGATATTATTTCATATATTAGTTCATAGAGATTTTTACATCCATAAACCTGTTTAATTGTGAATTACACTATAAACCATAAATAGCCACTCCGTCTCACACAAATAAACCTCAGTTAGTTTTTCTGTTAACCCAGCCATATCATTGGGTTAATTTAACTCATGGTCTATCCACTTGCTTTAAAAAAGATAAAAAAAACTAGTGGCATCTCCGGAGGTTGTGGTGGTCGAGTCGGAGTGATGCTTCTAGGGGCTTCCTGGGCTTGCAGGCAGGAGGGCTTACAGGGACGGGGCTCCCAGACGCAGGGGTGGAGCTTCCCAGGCAGGAGGCAGGGGTAGCGGTCTCAACGGGGAAGGGTTGGCGGCTTCAGGGGTGGAGCTTCCCAGGCAAGATGCAGGGGTAGCGGGCACGACAGCGGAGGCTTAGCGACCTGGGCTGTCGCGCGCGGTGGGGAGGGGGTGGCAAGGGTCGAGGGAGGAATGTTGGACGGGGGATGGGGGAGAGGTCGGGGCTTGATGTTCCGCGTGGGGGCGGGAAGGTCGAGGGAGGAAGGGTGGGCGGGGGATCAGGGATTGATGTTCTGAGTAAGGGTTGGGGGAGCTCGGGGCTTGGTGTTCTGCATGGGGGTGGTGTTCTGCATGGGGGTGGGAGGGGCTCGGGGTCGTCCTTTGCTGGAGGGTAGGCGGGGGCCGAAGGCGGGGGGATGGGAGGGGGGAGCTCGGGTCCGGCCTGCCTAGAGGGGGAGCTCGAGTCAGGTCTGGAGGGTGGGCGGGGGCGGGAACTCGGGGCCAGCCAGGGCTAGTGGGGGAGAGGAGAGGTGGGCGGAGCTCGGGTCTCTGCCTGGGCTGGAGGGTTGGCGGGGGATTGAGGGAGCTCGGCTCTCAGCTCGGCCTGTCCAGGAGTCGATAGGGAGGGGGAGGAAGTGGTTGTCAACGAGGAGGAGGAATGGAGGAGATAGGAAGGGGGAGTGCGCTCCTTTGTAAATAATAAAACTTAAAGGTTAGAAAATGTAGAATGTTTGATGGATACCGTCATAGTTAACGGAATATTGGATGGAAGTTAACTTGGGGATTATGGATGTAAGAGTTAAGATTATTGAGGGTTCTTGATGTAATTCACGATTATACCGGGTTATGATTGTAATTGCAGAATTGTTCAAGGTTATGGGTGTAAAAATCTCTAGTTAATATAATATAAGCTGCAACCCTATGTTATTATATTAGTACTATATATTATATAATATAATATAATAATGATACTAATAAATTCCAATTTCTTTGGGGAGGAGCACGAACAAAACTTATGAAATTCTATCCCATTTTTGCTTTCGGTCAAGAATGTCGGTCATCTCGGTCCTCAACAGGGGCGGAGCCAGGAAATTTGTATAGGTGGGGCCAAAATATATATGTACGATTCATTTCCAAGTCATAAATAAAATGTCCGATTTGAGTCTGAATCATAAGGCACGTTATGAGGTCAATTATATGACTGAAAATGTTACTAAAAATATAACATAAAATGATAAATATTGTATACCAGTATGTCAACTATGGAGAGATGGAAAAGTGCAGTTAGTAGCACAATTACTAAAAGATATTATTACAAAAAAATACAAATGTTGTATATATGGGAAAAATGGGGATGCATCCTTGGGGGAGATAACTTGGCTCACCATCTTATTTTTCCTTTTATTTTATTTTTTTTGAAAAATGAATATATAAAAATTCATCACTATATCCCTATATTATGTCGTTCAAGTTTCGTGCGAACTAGAGATTCCGACAGCCTCCATCTAGACATTTACTTTTTAACGGTCGCAGAATTGTTGAAATCGATCACGTCTGGATGGATACTGTAGGAGTTTTTGTTTCACAAAAAACTTGAATGACATAATATAGGGATATAACAATGAAAATCAACGGAAGTGTTTTTTAAAAAAATGAGAAAAATAGGATGGTGGGAGCCAAGTTAGCTCCCCTAAGGGGGCAATCCCATTTTATCCTATATATATATATATATATATATATATATATATATATATCAATGACATGTGACCAACCTTAAAATATAATGAGATGGCATATGATTGGTTATCCGACAGGGCCATATTCCATCAATCTTCGATAAATGGTTAAGTTTAGCTATCTATACCTATTCCCAATCTCCAAATATAAGAGAATCTATAATTGTGAATACTAGAATACTGATATCAACTAAAATGTTTGTACATTAATATTAATTTCTAATGACGCACAATGTTTGATCCTGATTTATATAAGGTAAATACATAAAATATAGAGCTCATATCCAGATATTAGAACATTTACATAACATAAAAATCTAAAAATATGATAAATAATTATACCGACGAATGGATGACTGATGCAAATGTAGTCACATGAACAGCAAAGTGGACTTTGGACTATTAATGACGTCGAGTCATCGATGTGCCGATGATGAAGCCATGCAAAAGTCGCTAACATGTCGGATTGCTTGGACAATGAAATCGTACCAAGTCAGACGTGACGGACTACCGTGAAGGAGGCAAAGTTAGTGGAGGTGAGCATTACCTGGAGAACACGTGCTTGCTATCATTCTAACATCGCTAGACTAATGATTTTTCATGTGAGGTGACGGAGAAAAGTTGTCATGAATGGTAAAGATGAGGTTGGATTGGTTTCAATATGAAATAATAGTGCGAAGGGGAGTGGAAGGCTGGAAGTTGAATCATTTCTTGGAAATTTAGAAAAATGAGGGATATGAATTAGGAATGCAAACAGATATAAATATATATGTATCTGACCGTACCTTATATGTTTTATACATATTTTAACATCCGTATTCGTTTTAAAATGTATATGGATATGGATATCACTTTGATATTCGTAAATCTCCCTATATGTATCTATTTATCCGTTTTCAAACATAAATATACTTGTAGACTTATTTTTAAATATATATAACATAATTTCATACATTCTTTCACCTATTTGATATAATTACTATGATATAAACAAATTTAATACATTCAAATGATGTGCATCTATCCAATACATCATGTAATCAATATTTCCAACATTTTTCACATGCGATAAATGTCCGTTTGCATCTATATCCATCTTTTAAGGATATAGTAATATAATTTTCATATATGACAATATCTGTATCCATATCTGTATCCATATTTAAAAATAGACAACGATATAGTAATATATATATATATATCTACATATGTTTCTTTGCATCTTTAATATAAATGATGGGCTTTTACCGAAATTTCAAAAATGAGGAAAGAAACGGTGGTGGTACCTTATGGAAATTTTTAAAAATAGGAGAAAGGAATTATTACCCTTTATAGGAATTTAAAAAATAAGAGAGATGATGCTAAAAATGGAAAATGCGATAACTCCTTGATAATTTACCACTTTGGGAGGGGGTCATGGCCCCTACCCGCCCCCCTCTCCCTCCGCCCATGGTCCTCAACACTTCCTTCTGTCATGACGCAGCGTATTTATATTTCATTGCAATTATTAAAATCATTATAAACTTCGATAAATAAATCAATTCATATCCATATGTGGTCTTTATTCCATATGTATTCGGATTCCATGTTTATTGGATCCATATTTGAATTTCACTCTTTATTCGATCCGCATTCGGGACCGTTCTTTATTCGATCCGTATTCGGGTCCGCTCTTTATTTGATCCGTATACGGATTCGATAAATATCCTATTCGGATTCGTATTCGTATTTTTAAGAATATGGCTTCCATAATGCAAATTTGAATCATATCCGTATATGCATTTGTATTCGATATAGATGAAGCGAATATGGATATGAAAATAGGCATATCCAATCTGTATCCGATATGTTTTCATCCCTACCGATGGAACTAGTGATGACTCAGAAGTTCAAAAAATCAGGAAAAGATCGAATCGTTGTATTTTTTATTTTATTCGTACGATTCAACCGGGTCGAACTGAGTTAGACCGGTATATCATAAAAATAATTACGAAAAACGCTACATCATATCTTTTGAGATCTGTTTACTCTTGTCCTTCTAAATTTCCCCAATAACACTTATACCCCTTATTTGTAATATAATTACATGTGTCCCCTATATTTTTACGAAATCAATAGTACTTGCCTTTTATTAGTACACATGTGCTCCTATTTTATACCAATATAAGGATGCCATTGTGAATTATTTATGAAAATATAGGAGCAAAAGTGAAGCTGTTTAAAAGTTAAGGGTATAAATATTCTTAAAAAATCCTTACGAGGATTGCATTTTTATGAGGTAGACATACTGCACTACCACCAGACCATTGAAGTGGGTGCAAATCCTCCTAAAAATCCAAAAAAATATAGTGTTTATTAAATATTTTACCACTATAGATCAAAAATCAGATAAAAATATTAAAAGAAAAACCAAAAAATTACAAACCCTTGCTGACTCTAAAAAAATATAAAATTCTCAAAATTCTAAAAAAACTAGTTTTCTGTCCCATATTTATATATTATTATATACTAAAAATATCTTTGAGAAATTTTGGAATCATTTTATATTTTTAAATCTCAAAACAATTCGTTATATTTATTTATACCCTGATTTGGATATTTTTGCACTTTAAAAATACATAAAAATAGAAAAAATCATTAAAAATCTCGAAAATAGAGAAAATATAAAAAAACATAAAATATATTTTGTAATATTTGACTATATATCGATATTTATAAATAGACTACCATATATTATACTTATATACGTATATGTAGTTATATATAGTTAATATTATTACTAATTATTAAAAGCCCTTAAATATATTTTAAATCCTTTAAAAATATAAAGGACTATTTTATTTGTATTTCTTGATTTTTATGATGGCCGTCGGCTACCTAACACAACACCTGAAGGAGTGGGATTTGAACCCTCGTCTTGTGTGGTAGAAACATTGTACTACCACTAGACCATTAAGTGGGTACAATACAAGTAAATATATACATACCTATATAATTAAAAAATAAATAATACTCGCTACACCAGTTTCTTCCATGTATTTGACACCCTACACATACTTGCACACTATACACATTTATTGGTAGGGTTTATAATAAATTTTGACCTTACATATACTACATTACTTTATTATTGATTGTGGGTAGGGTTGGGCATAGGACTAGGTCGGCCCGACCCGACCCAAAACCCGACCCTTATAACCCGACCCAAACCCCAACTCGAAATTTAATGGGTGGGTCGTGGGCCCTAAAATGAGCCCATATTGATTATCGGACCGGGTTTGGGCCTGAAAAGGCCAAACCCGTTAGCTCGACCCATTCTAATGCAAGTATATTCATATCTACTACGGTATAATTATATCAATTATATTCATGTTCATTCCAAATACCATGTTCTAACTTTAATATCCTTATTCAAGTGTTGAATAAATGCTTAGACACATTAATAATCATATCCATTAACGTGGATTGAGGATATTATTACATTAATATACAAGATTATTACATTAATATGCAAGAATGGAATATGTGTCCTCAAGTGTTAGAGCATGTACAACTGTAAGTAACCAATATGTATTGGATCATAGTGCCCGCATCTACAATAGAATATGTAATGGTGAATTGAATGGTGGTTTAAGTCGCCATATTTTTACCACATTTCTATTTCCAACATACAACTAATGTTAAAATCACAAATTAGTTAGCATGCTTATAGTTTAAGCATGCACACATGCATAAGAAACAACCACACAAATACAAGAAGAATGGAAGACATGATATTGGTCTACATAGGTGTTAAATTGGGCTGGTCCGACCCGAACCCGACCCATTTTGTTTGGGTGGGGTTTGGGCTTGGGCCTAATTTTTTAAAATAAAATGGGCCTGGGCCCGACCCATTAGCCCATATACTTAAATGAGCATGGGCCAGGCCAACTCAAACCCGACCCGACCCGACCCGATGCCCAACCCTAATTGTGGGTTGATTGTTATTTGAGTTCGTTGGCTCTTGTGATCAATCACTTTATAATCCATTTTTGAGTTTTGTTGTTTGGTTAGAGGGTTAAACTGGGATTGGGTTGGAAGTGGGTTTATTGTGATATGAATGTATTGAAGTTTGAAAAAGTGAGTAGTTATTGTGATGTGATTGTATTGAAGTTTGAAAAAGTGAATAGAACTGGAGTAGTTTATAATTTTTGTATAATATGATGGTGTAATATATTATTTTTTGATGAAATTGATGATGGATAATTGATTTATTTAATTTTTTAAAATGATAAAAAGTGGGACCCACTTAGAGGGAGAAAAATGGGTTAAGGGGGGTAAACCCCTCTCCTCTAACCGCACAACCCCTTAGTGCTTGTTGCACATTGCAACTAGAAGTGGTAGAGGAGTATCTATCCAATGGTTGTAGCTAGGGTTGATTATCGGTCGAGCAAGTTGCGGTCCGAAAAAATCTGTATGAGCTATCTTGAACCCGAACTCGATCCGAAGTTAAACGGGTCAGGTCGGCCCAATAACTTGTTTCCCTTTAAAAAGTTTTTATTTTTTTTGAAAATGCTTAATTGAAAGGGTGACATAGAAATATCTTTTAAAAACTTTTTATTTTTTTTAAAAATGTGATAAATCTAAGAATTTTGACATCCCTATGACATTTTGATAAAAAAAAACTTTGAAATGTTTGATTTTTTCTCTTCAAAAACTTTTGATTTTTTTCATATACATTTTATTTTTTTTCAAACTTTGAAATGTTGGTGCATAGTAGTATCATTGGAGAGTGGAGATAGGATTTGAGGGGGATTGGATTGGGGTGCGCCATGAGTTGGGATCGAGCTTCAGGCCGGGTTTCAGGTCAGGCTTCAGGTCGAGCTCTACTCAACCGGAACCCAGTCTGTTTTAGAAACGGGGTCTTTTTTTGGCTGTAGCCCTACCCAAATTTAAACAGATTGAGGTTCGGACCTAGGCTTAACGGACCAGGTTGCGGGCCAGGTCAAGCTAGCCTAGCCCAATGCTCAGACCCTAGTTGTAGCTCATCTGAGGAGTGGATCGATCAATGGACCAAACTCATCCTCCTTTGTCTTCTTCGTCCAATTTCAGACCTAAGGGGAAGCAGCTCTGGTTATTCTAACGATCTCCTTGATGATGTCTTGCAAGGGGAAGTTGTGGTGGATCTATTGAAGAGAGACCTCATGCCCTTCTGGTAATGATTGTCTTCATAGATGATGTGTTGATCTATTGGAATGACAAAGGATAGCATTAGAAAGACCTAAGGTTTGTGATGGAGACCCTACAAGGTCACTGAATGGTTTAAGATCAATCGATAAGGAACATGCAAATTAAAAGTAGGGAGGGAAATCTAAGCTAATTTGAAAGGGGTGGAAAGTTGTAAATCATAGCAAAGATCCTCGTCAGTAGATTAACTAGGGCAATGTTTTTTAGAAACATAGATCGAATTGTCTTTTATGACTCTAGAAACCGCAAAGCAAATCCGACCTTCACTCGAAACGTGAATCTAAGAACAAGACATTATGCAAACAAATTAGCGTCCAATAGAAAGACTTTCGCTGAAGAAACTGCATATAAGAACAAGACCAACAGCAATCCTCTACCTGCAGCAACCGCCACCGTCGCGACCGTCCCTTCTTTCGAACACCTCGCTCGGATCCAGCAGTACATGTACTTCTCTCGGCGATCTCCGTTCCACTAATGAACATGTGCACTCCTGTATACTCTTGTTTTCTTTGGACAAAAAGGTAAAAAATGGGGGAGAAGATGGAGTTCTATGTGTATGTATATATCCTTTTGAGAAGATGTTGGGTCTCTTCAAGAATGTTGATCCCTGCGAGGAGAACGGTTGTCTAACCAATCTCCATAGATTTTGTTGATCTTCCTTCCCGTCAGGAACATCTTCGTCTGCCCTGATCCTGGTTCCGCGGGATCGGCAGCAGATTTCGAAGGGGGTGCTTTTGTGATCAACCCAGAATCTGTCAACACACAACCAACTGTTAAAGTCGTCAAAAAAATTGCAAATTTACTTGATCTTATAATAATATAAATGCCAGGGTATTACATAATAATTTCATGCTACTTTAAAAGCAGATGCGAGTTGCATGTTTAGTTGCAGAGTTACACCAGGATAACCTGTCGGAGTATATTGAATTCAAGGGATAATCCAGGAGTAATCCAATAAACATGCAGAAGTATAACGACATGGTTCCTTGTAGCAAAAAAACCGGGTGTATAAGATGACGGGTGCCTCCCCCGACAGAGAGGATCCTCTGCTGTTACAGTACCTGTTGTAATGCAAGAGATCCGTTGGATGAAGATCAGATGACCTTGAGATGTGTGTCAGCCATTCCCGAATTCCTATGAAGATCGTTTGATCCTCATCTAATGGATCCCCTGTGTTACAGTAGATGTTATTACATCAGAGGACCCGTTTCAGTGTTTCTCCTCTCCCGGCCCAACGCAAGATTTTACGGTAGTCCGACAATGTACTGTAAGGAGCACTTTGTTCACATCAAGCTCTCTTTATTATTTCATGAATATATTTTTTGAGTAAAATGAGTTGCCGCCTCATGGGCGAGATTGGGTTTAATTTACATGGAGGCGTATGAGAACTTACGGTACTTACAAATCGGTTCTCACATGATAAAACCCAACAAATGCATTGGTGATGAGAATTTACACCAGAGCCTGCCAAAAAATGCAGAAGAACATCCTCTGCTGTTACAGCAAGTGCTCTAACAGTGGAGGGCCGCTCAATCTACCAACCAGGCAGGAAGAGGATCCTTTGTTGTTACAGCAGGTGCTCTAACAGTGGAGGGCCGTTCAATCACGAGTGAGCGGTGCACACGGGTTCCCGGTTATCGAGATGCTTTCCGTCTCTGCTATAACAGCAGAGGATCCTCTTCCAACCATGCATGCATATGTTTGGCCCGATGCATTTGATGGTCCAAAAGGCGCATGTTGCCTTAAAAAAATGGAACATCATAGAGCAAGATATTACACGAGAAGCTCAGGGGTGTGTACTGTACTTTTTCATATGAACCTTCTATGCTTCATAAAAGAAATCAAACACGACAGCTGTTGGATAATGGGACTAAATAAATATAGTAGAAATATTAATCTAGAAAAAATCAAGACTGCCTGTTCCTTCAAAGAAACATTAAACACTTTTAATGTTAAATAATGGCAAGCCTTATGACGGCAAAGGATATGTTATGATGTCTCAGAAGTAGTGCAAAGCACCTACAAGTTGAGGGTATATGAGAATACTGATCTGTCTCTATAGAGCTTGGAGTTTGATATAACTGGACATCTATATATGCTCGATTCAGAAGATTGTGAATACTTTCCATGTTGATAAAAAAAGTAGATCATATTTCAAGGTGTGAAGCTCAATGCCAAGGATATAGCACTACTGTAAAATTGATTTATGATAACGAATAATTTAATATTCATTGTTATATCTTCTCTAGCTAACGATATAGTATTCATTGATTATGTCTTTAAATTCGCAAAGAATGTTGTATTTTGCTATATTGCTATCATGAATCATACAACAATTATATGTTGATTTTTTCTTCTAATCATTGCTGAAATTGCAATAATTAATACATATTCTTAACATAGAAAACAATAAATAATCATTGTTATGAAATTAAAACAATGATACAATGATTGTTGAACATTAGAAGAATAAAAGATAGTTTCATCACGAATCACATTCCTTGCTATTTAACATAGGAAAATATGACAACAAATGTTCAAGGTATTCGTTGCTTTAGGTCAATTTTATTATAGAGTATGAGGGCAATCCAACGCGACGAACTCGTAAATCGTTTACCAAGGTTGTCAAGATCCCTGAATTTTAGCATCACATCTTCTTATTACTATTATTATGTTACCAGCATATATTAACAAATAACGACGCCAATATTATTATAGAGTAAGAGTGCAATCCAACATGACGAACTCGCAAATTGTTTACCAAGGTTGTATAGATCCTCTGAATTTTAACATCACATCTTATTACTATTATTATGTTACCAACATATATCAACATAAAAACTAGCATTATCTATGTTGATATGATCAAGGAAGTGATAGTCGGTACAATTGATATATGACAACGAATAATTTAATATTCATTGCTATATCTTCCCTAGCTAACGGTATCATTGATTATGTCTTTAAAATCGCAAAGGATATTGTATTTTGCTATATTTCTATCAACAAATCATCATACAACAACAATTATTTGTTGATTTTTTCTTCTAATCATTGCTCAAATTGCAACAATTTATACACATTATTAACATAGAAAATAATAAATAATCATTGGTATGAGATTTAAACAATGATATAATGATTATTGAAAATTAGAACAAAGGATAGTTTCACCATTAATCACATTCCTTGTTATGTATTTAACATAGGAAAATACAACAACAATTGTTCAAATTATTCATTGCCTTAGACCAATTTTATTAGAGTATGAGGGCAAGCCAACATGACGAACATGCAAATCGTTTACCAAGGTTGTCTAGATCTTGTGAATTTAACATCACATCTTCTTGTTACTATTATTATGTTACCAACATATATTAGCAAATAACCAGCATTATCTATGTTGATATGATCATGGAAGTGATAGTCGGTAAAATTGATTTATGACAACGAATAATTCAATATTCATTACTATATCTTCCCTAACTAACGGTATAAATGAATGTTATTCATTGATTATGTCTTTAAGATCGCAAAGAATATTGTATTTTGCTATGTTGCTATCAACGAATCATACAACAAGAATTATTTGTTGATTTTTTCTTCTAATCTGAAATTGTAACAATCGATAGGCATTCTTAACATAGAAAATAATAAATAAGCATTGTTATGAAATTTAAACAATGATATAATAATTGCTGAAAATTAGAAGAAAAGATAGTTTCACCAGCAATCACAATCCATATTATGTATTTAACATAGGAAAATACGACAACAATTGTTCAAAGTATTCATTGCCTTAAGTCAATTTTGTTATAGAGTATGAGGGCAATCCAACATGACGAGCTCGTAAATTGTTTATCGAGTTTGTGTAGATCCTATGAATTTTAATATTACATCTTCGTATTACTATTACGTTACCAACATATATTAACAAATAATTGAAGGTATGATCCCAGGTATTGATTTACTTAATGAAGTTAAGTCAACTTCAATAAATCACACATGTCTAGTAACAATGCTTTATTGGAATAGGAATTCAAGCAAAGATGCCAAGAATTGTGTGAAGAATACTTCAAAATATGCATTTAGTGGTTTAAAAATTGAGCTTATGACTATTGTAGGGACACTTTAGTAGAGAACAAGTACAACAATTGCACTCCCCAATCCCACAAGTATTTGCAATCGATATTATAAACTTTTTTCTTATAACTTTATGGGTTAATATTTAACTACTTTTAGCTAAAAAAAATACAAGACACCAATACGGAGAAATTCCAAAAACATAATTTACTACATTTGTGGTATCATTTGAATGTCAGAAATATAACAAGTCCAACAACTAAATTGGAATAGACAACTAGATAATGCATTATGTGAATATTCCTTTTCTAGCTATTTGTCTTTTTGGAATATAAAGTCTCCAATGGAATTGTTGAGTTAACGGAGGAGTTAAGCCATAAAAAGAGTTAATTCCCTACTTAACTGAAGAGGTAAGGTATGAATTAGAGATGTAAGTTAATCGACCACACTCCATCTACATTAGATATCCCATCCATACTTACTTCAATGTCAATCACTTCCCCTGCTACTCCAACCACAAATCACTCATCTTCGCCGTTTATACTCATTTCTACTGCATCATATATTGCATCAATACTTACTCAATGTCAATAACTTCCAGCACAACTCCTTCTCCACCAACCACTCTTTTTTGTCGTTTCTACTCATTTCTTTTCCATCATGTATCACATCCAAAGTTGCAAAGTTGCAGAAGTTGGCAGTCGGTACTCAGTTGGCAGGGTCACTAATTAAGGATTAATCGACAGTAAGGAGAATAATCGAATTTAGTCGGGTATTAGTCAGGTTTGGATTTTTTAATTATGTTAAATATATAAATCAATTTTTAAACATATACTCTCATTTATATTCATATATTTAGCAGTTCTAATATTTTAAGATCTTAAAAAATTATAGCAAGACAAGAAAATTTGAAGCAAGTTAAGAACAAAATGTTTGGCACATAGTACAAGCAAATGTTCAAAAATAAAAAACATGTACAACATGCCCAAAAGAATAATACAAAAAATAGTCTAAATAATGCATAGTAGACAACCACTCAAGACAAATATGAGTATTTGACAACAACATAATAGGCATGAAACTTTTCTTATCTACAACTTGTTGAACTTTAGCTACAACAGTTTAGTTACTGGTACAACAAACTAGAAGACAAATTCAACGAGTTATTTCTTACACAAACTAAACTTAAAGTTTCAATAGCTTAAACTTAAGCTACAACTACATCCAACTAAGATTAAACATAAATAAATTCCAACCTCGAGCCATGACATACAAATCCAAATGCCAACGAATATTCTTAACTCACAAGTTTCAACTAAAATCTAAATATCCTAATCATATAATAAAATTCAAAACCTGGGTGACACGGTTCGGTAGTTAAGGAAGCTTCGAATATTGCTTTGGTTGCAGCTGGAAGCAATCTGGACGTGGGCGATGCTGAGGCGGAGCTTCATTCAGATGGTGACGTGATTTGGTGGAGGAGAGGAGAGGCGACGATGGAGGTTGCCATCGGGGTTTAGGGGTTTAAGGTATCTAGTAGTTGGGAGCGAGGGGGTGGAGAGAGCTTATAATCAAACAATAGGTAGCTCATTGAGTAATCAAGTACTTGTTTTTCAGGGATCCGATTACTCAAAAAAACCTATGCAAAAAACAAGTGATTAAGTGGTCGACTAAACCGATTACTCGATCGGGTAATCTGGTAAACACGATTAGGGACCAACTTTGGATAGTCGACTACCCTGCCAAGTCAACTAATCAGACTGACTAATCGGTCGGTCGATTTTTACAACAATGATCACATCAATATTTACTTCAATGTCAATTAATTCCAACGCTACCCCATCTGCACAACCACTCATCTTCGTCATTTCTACGCATTTCTTCTCCATTATATATCACATCAATACTGACTTCAATGTCAAACACTCCTAACACTAATGCGATCATTTAACATGTCTATGCCGACCCTGTGAGTTAGTGAACCTAGACAGAACCCCACACTACTTGTAATCCTTAAGAAGAATATTGTGAAAATCTGACCATTGATTGATTCGATGGGGTGGAATATCATCTTGGTATTATCTCAAATTATGTAAATTGTGTTGTATTTATTTGTGATACTGTGAATTATTATATATTCAATGCTATGATTTTCTAGAGTTTGTTGAAATTTGAGGATTGATTTTTATTTTGATTATTCTTTTATTCATGGTTCATGCTGGTAGAGGAAATTGATCGTGCTGAATGCCATTAATTTGCTATAAATAATAAGTGTAAAAATACAAAATATAAAAAGTAAATCTAGAACAAAGAAAAAACATAAATTTATATGGAACCCTACATCACGTGAGAAAGATGTCAAGAGTTGTACCTTCCATTGAGTTTCTCGGGTATTACAATAGGTGTAGGGCTCAACATATAGCCCCGCCAACACACCAAAGTTCCAACAAAACTCAGTACGGTACTTAACATGAGAGCAGTGTATTTGGATTTTGGAGAGATCCAACACCCTATCTAAAATATTTTTTAACACCACTCCTCAAACTGAAGCATGCAATCATTAACTTGGACAACAACAAATGCTTTCACACAAATTACATTGCTCAATATATAAACCCACCACACCAAAGTTCCAACAAAAGTCCGTATGGTACTTAACATGAGAGTGGTGTAATTGGATCTTGGAGAGATACAATTCCCCATCTAAAATATTTTTTAATATTACCAATCAAACTGAAGCATGCAATACGTAGTTTGGATAACAAAAAAATGTTTTCATTCATACAGTAAATACATAACAATACAAATAATCTTGACTCCATGCATGCCATGTTGGCTACTGTTGATGGCAATGCTTACCAAGTAATGTTGGTAAGGAGGAACTAGAACTCGGTATGAATAAGGATTCATTGAGAAATATGGATACAATTAGCTCTTGTACTCTATATCTGCATCAATCATATCAGTTGCATTGCAATGAGCCTCATCATGGAGTACTCCGGCCCGCAATGTGTCTCCTCGATAAAAGACGAACCCATCTCTCTTACATGGTGAAGAAAGAAATATTGTGGAAATATTCAAATGTAGATTTCAAACAAAAAAATGCCGCTCTCATAAGGGCCTCGAAGCATATTTTCTCATAGGGAACTCCAAAGGATCTTCTACTAAAGTTCACAATAAATGGAGGATGAAGTTTACAATGAATTTCTCTTTGGAGATCTTTGAAAAAATGCTCAAGCTTGTGATGTGCCTCAAATAGGGGTAGAGCCAGAAAAATCTACTTAGCACTCTCATTTTCTCGTATAGTTGTTAAAAATATAAGAATAATCAACCAAGATAGAAGAACAAATGAAGAAGGGAGTCAATCAAGAAACATATCTAGTTTTCCCCTTTTTTTATGAACAATAGGTATATGATAATAACAAATAATATACAAATTAAAATATACATAACAGATGTATATTTATCTACATATATGTACAAGTTAAGAATAGCATGTTATAAATAGTCTTGAAAAAAATAAAATAGGCATAAAATACTATATAAAATTAGAAACATTTTTTATTTTAGCAAAAAAATACTAAATTCATTTCTTATTTTTTAGTGATTTTATAAATATTTCTCACCTCAAATTATCTGGTTGGTCCACGTGGACCAACCAAGTTCTTCTATTTATTGACCTTCAGTCAACTATACGTCTGACTTCGGTCGCCATGTCCCTATTTTCTATAAATTTTCACGCTACTACCATGCCTCCCTTCGCCCTGCACCTCCGCCAACCACATCGACCCATGCTTCTTCACACCCATCACTCCCGTGCAAGCAACATCACCTCGATACTCACCGCTTATCAGTCCATAAAACTTCATCGTCCTCTGTTTTTTTTTGCGATTTGATCACTCGTATGAGCAACTTAGCCCCTCAGATAGTGGCAAGGGAGCTCGGTGATAGGAAGCACCTCCCATCCTTTTGCAATGAGGAGGGAACTCGTCGGAGCCAGATCCACATCATCGTTGGAGAAGCTCTCTTGTGGTTTTACTTCTTCGACCTCCGGTCGAATTGAGACCCTATTTCTTGTGTTTCTAGGTAGGTCTTAGGCTTAAATTTCATTTCTATCAATTAATTCCATCTTTTAACAATGAGTTTAGGTTTAATTGTAAACCCCCAATTTGACCTGGAGCTCTAGCTCAAGGCCAAATTAACCCATCTCTGATCGTATCTCCATTATATTTCCATGCCATATCGATCCTCCTCACTTTCTCCGCAAGATCCCCTTTATGTTCAACCTTGATCATCCTTAGATCAGGCAAATCGAAGCTCAACTCCGTAGCCTTTGCCAAAGTTTCGTCATCTCACCGCCTCATTGCTAGCAGCTTCAACACTTGGTCGAGGCGACTCGCCTCGAGACACTAGATGTTTTGGTACATGTCTTGTTGATTGATCAACCTTCTGAAGCTGATTGGAGCACCTAGAGCAGCTCCAGGTAACCTAGAGCAAGAATGAGCCCCAAAGCAATCATCGTCGCATCTAGGCCCCATCGGCCAAACCGGCACGTGCAGAGTAGCCGCAAGAATCCATAGCAGCTATCGAAAGCTCGGAGAGCACGTCAAGGATGGAGAATATCAAGATCAAAGCGAGTCAAGGCTGAGTTCTTCTGCAGTTCATCCAAAGCCCTTCACGATCGTTTGATTAAGAACAAGACCCATATCTAATTTGGGTCGCTCGTTCTATTCGAAGCGTCATCGTCTCCCAGTCACAAGACCCACCATTTGTACTCCAAGCGATGGCCCGATCAAGGGTATTTAAGTGGGTAAATTGCAAAACCCTCTCCTTACTTTTTATTTTTGTTAAATATACCATGAATGATTTAATTAAGTGTAAAAATAGTTAATAGAATTACATTAAAACACTGTATTTATTGAAAATTGCAAGTAGGTCCGCAGCCAGGTCACCTCACATGGTACCCCACTTGAGTTGTTATTCTGTTTTTATACCCCGCTAGGTCTCAAACATTTCTATTAGCATTAAAAAATAAATTCAGTTCAAAAGTTATGGTGTTTTTTTGCATGTGCCCCCTCGCAATGCCCCCCGCATTTATTTTATACCGCAAAGATACACATGCCAGCTTGTATAAATTTCATTTAGCTTTTCCATTTTCTATAAATCGTTCTTGTTTCTAAATATTATGTAAAAATAGGGACAAATGCATGATATGATGCTTATTCACGTCATATTTTTCATTTTTCATTTTAATCACATTTTCAATTTATTAAAAACTAAAAGGAGCCTTTTCTTCCTTATTTGACTTAAAAATACAAATAACATAAATCCTCCTTCAAAAAATGGTAAAGCCTTCTCCCACTTTAAGTAGGGTCGGCTACATGGATTATTGCTCAAATCCATGTTGAAAGATCCAACTACTTTTTACACCGACAATCAACTACCTAACACAGCCCCCACAAGGAGGGATTTAAACCCTGGTCTTTTGGGTGGTAGCCATACTACCACCAAACCATTGGAGTGGGTGAAAATGCTACATCAAAAAATCCAAAAAAATATATGTTGTTTATTATTATATTTATCTCTACAAACCAAAAATCACAAAAAAATATCAAAAGAAAAAAAATAAAAATTGCAAACCCTTGCTAACTCTAAAGAAATAAAAAAATCCTCAAAATTCCAAAAAAAATAGTTTTCTATCTCATATTTATATATTACTATATACTAAAAATATTTTTGAGAAATTTTGGAACTATTTTTTATTTTTAAATCTCGAAATAATTTGGCCTATTTATTTATTTTTGATTTGGGATATTTTGCACTTTAAAAACACATGAAAAATAGCAAAAAAATAATTTAATATCCCAAAAATAGAAAACAATATAAAAAATACAAAAAATATTTTGTAAGATTTGATTGTATATAGCTATATTTATAAATAGACTACCATATATTATACTTATATACATATATGTAATTGTATATAGTTATAATTATTATTAATTAATATAAAACCCTTGAATATATTTTAAATCCTTTAAAAAATAAAAAGGACTATGTTTATTTGTATTTCTTGATTTTTATATATTTATTGAATATTATATATATTATATATTACTACATATAGTTATAAATTCGCTTATTATATATTAAAGAGAAAAGGAGATTAAAAAAATAAATAATATAAAATCCCAAAAAATAATTAAACAAAATTCCCACAAAAATACTAAGTAAATACTATGCAACTAATTATATACATACCTATATTATTAAGAAATAAATAATACCTGCTACACTTGTTTATTCCCTATATTTGGCACCCTACACATACTTGCAAACTATACTCATTTATTGGTAGGGTTTATAATAAATTTGACCTCACATATACTGCATTATTTTATTATTGATTGTGGGTTGATTGTTGTTTGAGTTTCTCGGTTCTCGTGACCGGTTATTTTAGCGACTGAGGTCCACCTTGTGAGACTTCATGGCCGCCTCTCGATTGTCGATGATTGAACATCACCTCAGTTGCATTAATCATAACCCTAATCATTTATCAAGAAACCATTAACCCAAGCATGACTTGGGCCCCTCAATGCATGATATTTCTCACCTCTTTAATAATCATAGTCAGATTACTAATCAAAGTTGAAGCATCTTTATCACCAATGAATTAAATTCCATCATCACATGTGTTCGCTTCCACCATCATATCTTTCTCCTATTTTTAATATGTTTTGCAGCTCCACACAATAATACAATGGATTTCTGTTATGAAACTCTAATAGATGATGGGTGTTGTCTCAAACTTCAAATAGGAATTAAGCCTTTTTTTCATTATTTTATTTACTTGTTGGGTTTCTTAGTAGTCTAATGTCCCAAATTAGTTTAAAAAAGGGATTAAAAGAGAAGAAAAATATGAAAATGGAAAAGAAATAAGTTTTTAATAAGAAGAGAAAGTCAAGTAAAGATGATCTTCTTTTGCATTAGATCCCTCTATAAAGACTCGTCTCTTATGCTCTGTATGGTCCGTCCAAACGAGGTCTCATCTTTGATGTTCATATGTGAGCTAGAGAACATTTCTCAATTACCTATATGAGAAAAAGATAGAGATACATTTTTTAGGCTCTCGAGGGTACTCCTGGAAATTCCATCTAGAAGATGCCCATTATTTAGTTTCCGTATACAACAGACCAACTTTTCCAATTGCAATCTTCTTCATACCAGTTTATACCTCCAACCGACCATATCCATCAAGCATGATTCTCTTCCTAATGTAATCTCCTTAATACAGGTCTCCACCCAACACGACAAACAAGGTTGCAAAAGTCGGTAGTCGGTACTCGGTCGGTTGGGTCACTGCCTAACGATTAATCGGCAGTCGGGCGACTCATCGGATTTAGTCGGACTTTAATCGGCTTTGAATTTTATGATTATTTTAAATATATAACTCATTTTTATACCTATATTTACATAAATTTTGTACATTTTTATACTATCATAATAAAATAAAATATATGAATTTACATAAAACATTAAGCATATTATAAAAGTTTGCTTATAAAAAAGCAATACATTAAAAAATATGGTATCTTCAAGCCAAAAATTGGACGATTAGTGTACCTAGTCGGAATTAGTCGGTACTCGGTCGGCCAACCCACTGACTAGACTAGTCGGACCTACTAATCGGGCCAGTCAGGCGACTTTTACAACACTGACGACAACACCTTCTTCGATTGTGCCTCCTCCTTTCTACAGAAGATAAGAATAAAAGATGGAATTTGCGAGCAAAAATTTGTATTTAATATTCGGTTAGATAGGTCACCGAATAAAGAATAAAGAGAATTGGGATGACTATTTGGATTTCTTTAGTTATGTATTTTTCTAATTATTTCAAATATAAAAATTATAGGGTTTTATTAGGTGTAACCTCCTTAGATATTGCAATATCGGTTATGCTCTCCCTTTTTTGGAATATCAATTCTGCCCCAGACTTCTTGCAATGTTATCACTTGTGTCCTTCAATTAGTTTCACCTTCAATGATTTGAACTAAACTATTATTTATACAAACCATGGTTTGATTAACAAGGACATAAGGTTCAAAATAACCCCCATCCCTCCTCCTCTGCATAATGGCTCCCCTCCTCCCACCGACAGGTTCACGGCTACAGAATCTTCACCTTTACAGCTAAGAAGCCCAAGAGAGATGGAGACAGTGATCGACAGAGGATGGTGAGTAGCCTCACGAGGAGCATCTCATATGAAGGACGAATTCTTGGATTATGGATCTCCAAGGGTTTAATAGCGACAACAGAGATTTGTGGTGGGAGAATAAAAAGAAGAAGACCTCACAGAGAAGGAGGAGGGGCTGCAAGGGGAGGGGCAAAGGAGGAAGAGGAGGTGGGACTAGAGGGGGAGGGTGTAGGGGGAGAATTAGATTTATTTAGCAGTCTCGAATTTGTAATTAATTAGTTCATGAAAACTTCCTAATCAATAAAAACCGTCATTAGATCCATAATAGGTGCTTTATCCATGAAAATACAAACATTTTAATGATTTGTTGGATGGATGATGATGGAGAGAGAAAGTGAGAGAGAGAGAGAGAATAAATAAAGAGGAGGAAGAAGAAGAATAATAAAGGAAGAAGAAGAATAGAGGGCAGAGGAGGAGGGGGGAGAGGCACAGTGGGAGGAGGGACTGGAGGGGCAAAGAATGAGAGGCTGGAGAGGGAGGGTGCGAAGAAGGATGAGTAGGAGGAGGAGGGGTTGGACGGGGTAAAAAGATGTAGGGGATTTCGAGGGATTTGTTTAGCAACCTCGAATTTATGATTAATTGATCATGAAAATTCCCTAAATATATTCAATAAAAATCATCATTAGATCCATAATTTATGATTTACCTATGAAAATATAAATATTTTGATGATTTAGTGGATGGATGAAGGTAAAGGAAAGAGAGAGAAAATAAAAAGGAGGAGAAGAAGAACGGAGAAAGAAGAATAAGAATGGAGAGGCAGAGGAGGAGATGGGGTTGGAGGAGGGGGAGGAGGGGCCGGAGGAGGGGGAGGGGTGGAGGAGGAGGAGGGGCGGGAAGGGGAGGGTAGAGGAAGAGGTGGTAGAGGAGGGGGAGGAGGAGCCGGAGGAGGGGGAGGGTTGGAGGAGGAGGAGGGGCAGGAAGGGGAGGGTAAAGGAAGAGGTGGTAGAAGAGGAGGGGCAAAGGAGGAGGTGGCCAGAGAAGGGGGAAGGGCTAGAGGGGGAGGGAGAACGAGTGGAAGGAAGAAGAGAGAGGAAAATGAGAAGAAAAAGATGTGTCTATTCTCGATTTTTAATCTAATTATCCTTGTACCCTCAAAGTTAATGTCTGTTTGGGATGAAGATAGACAGTAACTAAACCGAGGGACACACATGATCATTGTGGAAGAAGTCAGGGATAAAACCGCTCTTCCAGAAAAGGGATGGGCATAGCAATATCTAAGGAGAGCACAACTGATAATATCTAATAGTTATATATCAAATATATATTCTTATATGTCATCAACTAAAAACATTAAGGTGCCAATTGAATTCAAGATAGTCAAAATACAAAAATTGGTCAGTTTAATTCAAGAAAGAATATGTAATGCATGATAGCTTTTATTTTGAAACTATTTTTTAAAAATAAATACTACACGGGAAATGAGCTGGATCTTTGATATTTTCTAAATATTGAGATAAATCATAAATTTGAAAAAAAAATATAGATTTTTCAACAATCAAGCCAAGTCGACTAGTCGAACTGACTATTCGATTGGACTAAATATTAAGCGAATATTGATTATTCAGTTATCGCATCTCTCCTCCCCCACATTATAGTCAGACCAACTATTAGATCAAGTTGGTCAATTGTTGCAACATTGGATGGAATCATGTTTTTTTTATAACAAGATGTAGCTTTAACTCCAAATTGGCAAGGAGTATTATAGTAATGCATTTAGATGTGTAAATGAATTTCTTCGAGATGTGATAATACTATACTCTTATTTAGTCCCATAGTACTTGACGTTAGGACTTCTGTGAGTTGAGAAGAATATAATGAAAATCTGACCTAGCCTTATGGCCCTTATCTCATAGAGTAAGCATTGTTTGAAGAGGCATATGCCTTGAGGCGAGGTACGCTCTTTAGGCTTAAAGAGGACTACTCAAGCAGTTGTGGCTAGGCATACACCTTGGAGGACGAAGGCGATCCTGAGGCAATGAAGCAAGGAGAGGCATGCGCCTCAGATGCAATATGTTTTTCATTCTTTCTTTATTCTTCAACCTCAGAAACATGAGCCACCTTACCGTTACCTTTTCTATTTTAGTTTTCTCACCAAAAAAGAAAGTTGTAATTATGACCCTTTAGACAAAACCTTTGCATAAATTCCCAATCTAACTAACAAATGAAGAACCTATGCAGAAAAATAGATTTAATAACAAAGTAATAGCTTATGAACTTTGCACAAATTCCCAATCGAATTAACAAATGAATACCCTTTGTAAATAACAGATTTTAATATAAATATCAAACATTATTTACAATATGATATTATACGCGATAGCTCTTGAAAATAAACCTTAAGGATTCCATACAACCATAATAATGATTGTAAGCATTTTTTTAGGAATTTGAGAAAAGCATTGCACATTTTTCGTATGAGAGGTTTAAATATCATAAAAAGATCCCAAAGCTATAATATCCAACCATTATTCATATTTGACATTAAAAATTATAATAAAAAAATATTTAATTACTTTAGTTTATAAGAATTGTGTTATAATATAGTTTCCTTTATTTATATCATTGCAAAAAAATGAAAGAAAATAAAGCTCATGCCTCAACCCCCCAAGGCTATGACTCGCTTCAGTCATAGGTAATCGCCCCCCATTCTACTTTCATTTTTTCAAACTTCGAGTAAGACAGTCATCTTCATTATTTAATATTTCCGCCCCTCCATCGACTTCATATTTCAATATTTTTCAATCATTTGCTATTTCTTATGTATATTAAGGGTTCAATAGGGTTGCCTTTTAGTTGGCTGCCCTCGCCCCATTATTCCTTTTTTCTACCTCTCCTATTAGAAATTTGGGGTTGGGTTCATTATACCTATTGACTTAAGCATTTTTTTTAAAATCCATGTACATTAATATATCTCTTTCTCCAATATGTCATTCGAATTTCATCAGAAACATATACTCATATGCCCTCCATCTAAAAGTGTTAAGATCGTTAAAATTACATGTTCTAGATGAATGGAATAGGGGTATCTGTTTCTGATGAAATTCAAATGGCATATTGGAGGGATATATAGATGAATATAAATTTTGTTTTGCAAAAAAATACGGAAAAATAAGACGGGAGCAACCATGTCCGAGGGCAGCCCATTTTTTCCTTATATTAATACTATTTTGACATCATCTCCTTCTAACACCCAGATAGTAATACGAGTTGACTGGTGGTTTATCTTACGAGGCACGTTAATAGATATCACATGCAACATTATTCCATCTTAACGTTTAGTCATTCCTGAATGGTGGAGACTTCTTTTTAGACAATCCATATGCCTCATGTTCCTCTCCCTTCCGTTAATCCTACATACAATTTGTCCAGGTTTTGTACTTTGTATTGGTCACATATATCCTGGCAAGAACCCTAAATCCCGCTTCGATGGTTGGCTGGAATTTACGTACCTCCACACGCCCCAAAGGAAAAAGAGGCGGATCCTCCAAATTTTTGCTTAAAATAACACATTAAGGCCGAAAAAAAAACCTAGCAAACTCTGGATAACGTAGAGATCCTTTGTGTAATTGAGAAGTGCAAACTGCCATTTTTTCTTCTGCAAGGACAGTCTCTTCATAGAAGGCAACAGTTTCCACGTTATCTAGAATCCGCATTGGAAACAGGCACGCGGTCTGAAAGTTATGCAGGGACGCTCCCAGCAGGCAGATCATCACAGTCCAGATATTCTTTTGTCTTTTTCCTAGTACTATGCAACATTTCCATATTCTCGCTAGCGACATTGACAAGCAAGAGAATACACTAAGAACACAAGGAAGGTAATGATGCCAGGTTATTGGCATCAACAAGCAAGATGATAACACACGAAATCTGATAGCACCCGAAACCAAACTCCCAATATATGCAACCAATTACGTGCAGTTTGGCTGAATGTTGAGGATTTTTGAATGCACACTAGTGATGTTGAAGAGTTGAAGGTTGACGACATTTTCCATGTGGAACCCATAACATATTAAAATGGGTAACAGCATTACTTGGAAGAATATTTTAAGTGAACTGATAATATAATATTCCCCATGAAACGTGGTGCTGCGGCACTGTGAAAAAGTTGCAGCTTCTCTATTCATGTCCGATCCCAATAGGGTCTAAAAGCCCATCCGCGGAAAATATAGAATGATTCAAACCAAGAAGACATTGTTACTAGACTCAGGAGAAAATTCATGGATACCGGGAACAAAATTCCCTGGAGAAAAATTTCTTTTACAAAAGTCGCATAACTTCCTTTTTGCTATATGTTGTTATCATTTTAAACTAAGAATGTAAGTTAGCAATGCGCCAACATGAAGATGCTTCCTTAAGAGGTAGCTTTTAAGATCAAAGGTGGGTTCAATTCATATAGAGCAAAGTCATCTCTTGAAGAAATAGACAACTGCTTTATATAAAAAAATGTCCTAATTACTTGATTAGAAAAAAGCTTTTGCTATTTCTCACACAGGTATCCTATTTCGATGCAGGATGGTATCAATTTATCCCGAGATAAAGGGACATCCCGGAATAACCCATCCAACGATAAGTAGTCAATTAAATCCTCCAGTATATATCATTCTTTATCTCTTAAATCAATTGAACAACAGAGCGGAAAACCCTTACTTCCTTAATCCTTTTCTCCATCAAAGACCCCTAAGATTTTCCTCCTGCAATCACACCCTCGTCATTTTTTTATTAAAGAAAATGGTCTGAACTAATAGTAGACATCCATCGAAAGACTCTTTTCTTGAGTAGCCGATTGCTTGAAAACTTTCCAGAATACTTTAATGATAAACTATTTATTTACTCACGTGACTTTCTTCTACCTTTTCGTTATTTATTAGTCTCATGAGGACGACCAAAGAGCTATTGTCAATGTAATGCAAACAGCCGGATCGATGTCCGTCCTGGGTATATAAGTCATTCTATTTTCCTTATAAAGTTTAGTGATTGTTCGTGATTAAAGTGCAAAGATTTCAAGCAGAGTATAATGTAGAATACTATAATCCACATAATAAAATTAGACTCAATGAGAAATAACTTAAGAAAAAGGAAGGCCGATACGTTAATTGCCAACTTACGAGACAACAGCAGCCAGACTTCTTCCAACTTTAAATCAAGCTAGGATTTCATACTCAACTTATGAAAGAACAAGATTTCAAATCAAAGCATGAAACCAAAACTAAAACATGCACGCACTCTTGATTACTAGAGGAACAATAGTCTTATCAATGGAAATATTCGATGTTCAAACCCAGATCTTTGTGCTAACCACCAAAACTTGCTTCTAACCACATCGTCAAACACAAAAAATAGCTGAACACTCAACTTGGCTAAGACCGAGGATCAATTCTTAGCATCTAATTTCTTGGCAAATTGTATTTGTAGTTGAGTGACTTCAACCACGGCCACAAATGGCCAGAGGAGTTAGGGTTCAAACTTCAAATGTAAGTAGATAGTCGTTTGAACTATGTTTAACTGGATCCTCACCTCAAGATCTACAGCTGAAATGCTCAAAAAATGCCAAACTTGCGATCAAGCTACCAAACTTAGGGCTTATTGTTAAGTTGGATTGGAGTAATCTCCCTTCAAAAGGTTGGTAAAATGGATAGCTTTTTTTGTTGATAGATGTTATTTAAATGGTCGGAAAGGTTTAGATCGTAATATGATGTGATGTAAAATTGTGTATATGTTGTCTTGATTACATCTATAATTAGAAAATATTTTTAATATGGATGTTTTTTTTATTTTAAGGTGATTTAAAATGCCATAGTAATTGGATCCTCACCTCAAGATCTACAGCTGAAATGCTCAAAAAATGCCAAACTTGCGATCAAGCTACCAAACTTAGGGCTTATTGTTAAGTTGGATTGGAGTAATCTCCCTTCAAAAGGTTGGTAAAATGGATAGCTTTTTTTGTTGATAGATGTTATTTAAATGGTCGGAAAGGTTTAGATCGTAATATGATGTGATGTAAAATTGTGTATATGTTGTCTTGGTTACATCTATAATTAGAAAATATTTTTAATATGGATGTTTTTTTATTTTAAGGTGATTTAAAATGCCATAGTAATTGAAACATAAGGCTAACATTCTAATTTTAATCCGGGAATGTAGTGATTGAAAACTAAACAAGGGTTGGATCATGGATAGTCAGGGTAGATAGTTGTTTGATTTCGAAATATTCGAATGCAAAATCACGTCAGATAAAAAAATGGATGCATTTGATTTCGAATTGATTGATCAATGTTAAATACTAGAGCAATAACTTCGAGATATCCTTTCAATCCACGCCGATCAAGTGAAACAATCGAATACTAATTTTTTCATAGACAAAAAAACGTAAAAATAAAAAAAAACGCAAAAAGTACCTGGTCTATGAGCAGGAAGAAACCCAGTGCGTCTCTCTTCCGGCAACCTCCTCGATCTCCAAACAGGTCCCCCTCTCCCTCTCCCGTCACCACCACTCTCCCAACCACCGCCTCCGCCGGTGCTAATACTTATGACTTCCGACTCCCTCCACCTATCGTCCCTCCTCGGAGGGGGATCCTCGTGCACGAAGGCGCAGTTGTCACCAAAGTGACACACCCCGTCGACGGCGTACCTCCTGCAGAGCCCCCACCTCGGCGGCGGCGGCGGCATCCTATCTAGCATCATCTCCTTCCAGTTGGGCGCCGGATCACGGAGCTCCGCCTGTCCGTGCGCAAAGCAGCAGTTGGTGTAGGGGCAGGCCCCGATCCTGTACTTGGCGCACAGCCTCGTCTTGTAGAAGATCCGCACGTTCGCGGAGGAGCACGACAGGTTCTGAGGCGGCGGTGGCGATGGGAGTGGAAGCAATGGCGCGCGGTGGGGATCTTCGCCCTCCATCTTCTACAGCATTCGGATGGAACAGTAGTAGCAGATGGCACGTACGTTCCGAGAGGAAGCGCCGCCGCCGAGACGAGATGGTGGGGGTGGAGGGAGGGAGGGAGGGAATTTAGAGTGGGGTCTGAGATGATCATAACCGTAGGATCGTCATCGTGTGGAAATGGAGCGACGTCGTTGCGGGGCCCTTTCGAATTCAGTTTTGGCGTTTGAGGATTGGTATGTCAAAGTGGAGGGGAGTTTTAAATGAATTTGTTCTTTTTTTTTATTAATACGAAAGAATTGGGGAAAGTTGGCGTTTCCGTTTTTATCGTAATAAATTCGGCTTGTGTGAGGCCTACACCTCGTCAAAGTTCGGTTTGGGTTGATCGAGCCGAGGTTTCAAAACTCTTACTTCAAGGCTCAAGTTCGATCTAGGTCTAGATCGGGATGGGTCTGGTCGGTCCATGGATCAAATGTGAAGTATTTTTTATTAATTTTTTAATCAAATTTACGAAGATAATTAAATTTTTTTAGCATCATAATCTTTCTAAATCCAAATAACCATAATATGTATTACTTTCCATGTAAACTATAAAATGAGATGTAATATTGGTAATATAAATAAAAACTTGAAGTATATTATATTAAATTATCTAAAATATAGTTTTTAAACATATATTTTTATATGTGCGGACCGAGCCGGGTTTTATGGCACATGCCCATGGTCCGCCTAATTGACGGACGGGCCAAAGAGTGGGCCGGGTCGGGCCGGCACATTCCCGAAATCTCTTGCCCAAGCAGGGCCCATTACGGGCTGGACGGACTGGGCGGACGGACCCTCGGTCAATGTATTTACGGGTCAGGCTCGGATTTGGGCCATATGTTTCAAAATATTGCAGGCTTAGGCCCGGTCCGTAGACCTGGAAATTAGAGTCGGGTTCGAGCTGGGATAGGGTGGACCCGGCCCACCCCGGCCCGATGCTCATCCCTATTTTAGACCATTAGATTCAACCATGAGAGAGAAGAAAGAATCTATGGAAATATATATATTCATCACTATATCCCCTTAACATGTCATTCCAAATTCGTAAGAAATAGAAACTCATATGCCCTCCATCTGAAAGAAGTCAATTTCAACAATTCTGAGACCGTTAAAGTTTGACAGTCTTGATGGAAGGGATAGAAGTCTCGAATCAAGCCGTTTTTTAATGACACCTTGACAACATATTGTGATCTAAATTCCAATAGGTTTCATTTCAAAAAATAAAAAAAATATAGGGGGAAAGGGATGTGAGCATATAAGTTAGCTACACCCAGGGAGCATACTCCCGTTTCCCTATATATATATATATATATATATATATATATATGAATAAAAATAATCATAATATATTGAATTCTAGATTTATTTTCAAATGCATGAATAAAAATATATATCTTTATAGCATTGAATTACATATTAAAAAGTTATTGTCTTTAACACAATATTTTATTTTCTTTCTTATTTTGTTGCTTTTGTGTTTATATAATTTTGATTTAGTCAACTATTAAATTTAAGTCTATAAAAATAGGTGTCCTTCTGATAGGATGCATCATTCCTGAGTTAAGGAAGGTCGCACTTTTTTTTAGAAAATACGAGCACTTTAGTACAATAAGTATATATTTTGTGTTACAATTGCATGGTATAAATACAAAACCACATACAAAAATGCACGTTGTAATACAAACATTAAAATTGCACATTATAATACAAACTGTATATATATTCTACTAAAGTCGTTATGTTTTTTTACAAAAAAAATGTCAGTCTTTTTGAACTCAGGAAAATTACATCCTCCTATAGAAAGGAAATCATATAAAATATTCTTTTTTTACCATAAGTATCAATGGTATTTAGTACTCATATGATATAATAATTATATCAGTCTATGAAATATTTATATCCATTTATGAATCATTAATCAGATTTCCCATAATTAGATTGTAAAATGTGCAAGAATATGGTGACATATACACATGAATCTGTCCCATTAAATCCATAAGACTCTGAATTTCGATATACATCGAATGCTCTTTCTGAGTGCAATATAGGTGTGGTGGTTTAGGAAATATTCAATATTTACTTACCTGCAAAAATATGGATGTGGTTGTGGTGTTGTAGATGTAATAGTCTTATTCGATATTAATATTATTATTAATATTGTCATAATGTTGGTAGGAAGTGAGATCCTAAATGTTTGTCAGATTGCTTGTTTATCCTTGTATTACTATCTAAATTCAATATAATTACGGAAAGATTCTTTCATGAGAGGTAACATTCCTTATGCCCACTATGCCAAAAATCCCACTTACAACATTCCATTATTATCTCCAATATCTACATAAAGCAACACCTTTGATCTATTTTGGAAGCATAGGATAGAACTTCAACCACCCCCACTAAAATGTTGGTATATAAAGATCGTACAAAGGAAATATCGTCATATATCAATATCGATATGAGATCAATATCGATATGAGAACGATATCGGTATCGATATATCGATATATCATCCTTTTCAGACTATTCTTTCACAAAAGATTGTCGATATGGGCGATATTTCAGCAATATATCATCAAAATATCGTAATAATACGATATCGAAACGATATCGATGTTGCTTTTCATGATAAAGATCTGATGAGAGACATGATCATATACGTCCACAAGAGTGAGCGCTAGCATTGAACATGTCATTATAGAGGGCAACATCTACACCGCTTACTGGTTAGTTGCATTCTTTACCATGTATATGTATTCATGGCAAGCTCTGTTCACAATTTTATGTAGGAACCACATGACATACGAGGTTTGTCGTGAGACAGATGCTCAAAGTGTACGATGTTTGCGCGTATGGATCCATTAATTTAAAGATGATTCATAGGAGTTACACAGAGACATCACCGAGGACTTCGGCATGAGGATGTCTCTGCGGATGAAGAAGACGGGTGAAGAACAACAAAAAAGATTTACATATAGTTTGGAGATTGTTTTGTATGTGTTCTTGTATTATATTATGATTTTTTACCTTTATTTCTAAGGCCCCATTCGAGTAGGGGGTTTAACTCCCTTAACCCATTCTTTCTCTCTTTCATGCAGGCCCCACTTTTTCTCCTTTTTAATACATTAAATAAATCAAATCTCTTTCATCAATTCCATCAATAAATAATATATTATGTTATCATATCATATAAAAATTATAAACTACACTCCACTTCTACTTATATTTCCAAATTTTAGTACAACCACATCACAATAACTACTCACTTTTCCAAACTTCAATACAACCATAACACAACAAATCCACAACTAACCCACCCCCAGTTTAACCTTCTATACAAACATCAAAACGTAAAAATGAATTACCATCTACCAGTTTAACCCATCCTAACCCGCGAACCAAAAGCACCGTAACAATTTGATTCATGAAAGTTGACTGCATCAACATAAGAATAAATATGAATGTTTTGTAGGAGTAAATACGAGACACATGAAGTAACAAGTATTATTGGCAAATTTTGCAAGAGTGCATGCGTGAAAATTCTTTATTGCAGAGAGTATATTAAATTTTATGGCTCGTAGTTAGAAAATCTTTATTTATATATTATAAAGATGCAAATATTGATATCGATATCAAAAACGATATGCATTCTTATTCTTATTTTAAAATGAATAAGGCAATGAGCAGCTTAAGGAACATTCTTAATGGTGTTGGACCATAGCTTTTCTAGACCATATGCCTTTCTAGTGAATATGTATTATTGACTATTCGAGTCAATGAACAAAGACAGGTGTGGTGTTGGAAGTGAGGTCTTCACCATCTTAATTATAAACGCCACAGTAATGTCAGAAAGGATGGCCATGGTTGTCTTTTCTACGAAAGTGTTAGCGAAGGGAATAGTCATGTGGGATTTTGACCATGACAGGTGATGTTACTTGCCTACGTGGAGTTGGAAGGGAGACATTTCCTGCGGAGGTTACGAGTAGGAGAATAATTCTCATAAAGGGCACCTGCAGAAAATATTTACAAAAAGAGGTATATATCGGCAAACCATTTGCCGTTTATCTACAACGTCACATTTGCTGCAGCAATCTAAGTTCCTCTTTTTTTTTAAATGTTGATCCATGTAAAGCTACCCTTCTCCCTTCTCACCTCCACCTTCATCCAATTTCAAGCAACCACAAAGTTGATCCCAGTCATGGAGATCCCGTCCTTCGACCCATGCTCGGCTAAACGAAACACCACTCGCCATCCCTCGATGGCCTTGGCAGCTCCCAGTGCAACCACCTCTCCATCGTCGATCCCCTCTCCTCGTCCATCTTCGTCTCTGATGACTCCCCCCTTGTCGACCTGACGTCGTCCACTCTTTCCCGACCATCACCCATCAGGTCTTCGGCTTGTCCTCCCAAGTCCCAGACATGTCTGGCTTCGCCAAGCAGGCCACTTCCCTATCCCCCGTCCTCGCTTCCGCTGTGATGCACGCCTTCCGCACCACCACACCGCCTGCACCCCACGCCCTGAACCTCAACCTCCATGCCACCCCACACCCGACCACCCTAGGAATGCATTGGACGTCACATCATCCGAGTCGCACCCAACCACCATCCTATCTAGCAGCACCCCCACCCCCACGAGGTCTACTTCCTCAGCAACCCTGCCAACAACACGTTGTCGGTGACATTGTCCGATGCCGGAGACCCGCATCTGCTGGAGCAAAGGTGACATGGTAGATATGCGGCAAATGGTTTGCCGCTACGGCAAACCGTTTGCCGATAAATACCTCTTTTGTAAATATTTTCTGCAGGTGTCCTTTTTGAGAATTATTCTCTTGCTCATAACCTTTTGAGGAAATGTCTCTTTGGAAGGGACGGGTTTGACCATCATATAAATGATCATGTTGATGCATGTTGACGGTCATTCCCTTTGATAAAATTTTAGGGATATTTACACCCATAACCTTGAAAATTTTTGTAATTATCCTAGAAACATTCTATAATCACAAATTACACCCGGGACCCTGAATAAATGCTCTGTTTTACACCTATGACCTTCTGTTAGTCTAGTTTGTTAATTCAACTATATGAGTGAGCTAATCTAATCAATCTAAAATCTAACGACTACGATTAACTAAAAATAAAATAAGAAAATAAAAATTTATTGCAGCCGGAGGCGGACTTGCAAAGAGGAGCCTGTTGTAGGCAGTGGTACCGGGGGGGGGGCGCTTCGTGGTGTAGGCTTCCACGGGAGGTTGTGGCGGGAGTTGGGCTTCTACTAGAGAGGCTTCGTGGTGCGGCTTCTACGAGGGAGGGGGCTTCCAACGAGGGTAGGGTCACCTTTCGCATGGGGGGCTTCCATTGGGGGAATGGTCATCGTCTGCTTGGGGTGGGGTGGGGGTGGCTATGTGGTGCAACATGGGCTGGGGTTGACTCGTTAGCGGCTGGGGGGATGGTCGGGGACGGGCGACAATGGCGAAGGCGTGGGGGGCTTCGTGGTGCGACGGGGGGTGGGCTTCCACTGGCATTCATGGTGCGACCGGAGTCAGGTGGGTTCTTGCAGACGACCGAGGTGGGGGGGTCTTCTTGCAGCATGGTTCAAGTTAGGTTCTTGCTCTGGCTTCCACAGTTTAGGGAGGGGCTTACAGCAGGCGACGCGGGTGGGCTCTTGTTCTTGTTGGTGGTGAGACTTCGATTGATAGAGGCTGGCAGAGGAGTTGGTCGCAGGCTCAGCTGGTGGAGACTAGCGGAGGGGAGGAGGAGGTTGTCGGTGGGGGTGGGGGTGGAGGTTGCATGTCTATAGGAGAAAGGGGAGGAGGTTGGGTGGTTGGAGGAGGAAGGAGGGTGGTTATTTGTGAATAATGGGAATGTAAAAGATATAAAAATGTAAATTACTTAACGGATATCGTCATATTTAATAAAAAATTAAATGGAAGTTAACACAGGGTTATGAGTGTAAGAGTTAAGCGTAATTCGTGATTATAGAGGATTTCTGAGTTAATTACGAAATTACTAAGGTTATGGGTGTAAATATGTCATGACTCAAATTACAGACCGTCAGATCCTCCCATATCTGGATCTGATTACTCAAGAGTCATTTATTCAGCAATCACAACTAACATTTAGAAGCAGACTGCAAATAAAATACTCATAAGGACATATTTTAACACTTTTCCATTCACAAAATAAAATTTACATGATCAATTGTCCCAGTATAACCATTTACATGTACATCAGTTGGAAGGAAATATACAAAAAGATTACCAACTACCTTATAGAGTAAAGTTATTGTGGCTAGTTGGATAGCTAAAGTCCTTGCGATGACTCATCGATACCTGTTGGTTTTTCCATAAATCATAGTATAATAATTAGCGAATGCTAAGTAACGAAGAAGAGAAAAGTAAACAAATGGTGTAATTTTGCAAAACTTGTTGTCATAAAAAGTTGCATTCCTTCTCATTAGTTTAAGTCATATTCCTTTTAATCCATATCAGAGATTAATCTAGGGGAACCTCACCATTCATGGACTCCTAAGTTGTGGACGCTTCAGGATTGGAGATTGCGTTGATTTGGTAAGCTTATGTCTTCGCACGTCGCCTCAATCAATCCTCCAATACTACCCTGGCAAATTCCTTTTCATTTATTTTCCAAGGTTTTAAACCATCATCCTGACAAATAAAGAAGCACACCATCATCGAGGATCTGATTGTTTAAAATATCATGCTAACCTTTAATCACATAACCTGGCGGTTTTAAATAAATGTCATCATGATGCAACCACTATTGAACCACACGTGCCTCCACATGGCACGACCACATCTTCCGTCGTTCAATTCGAATATATTGGTACCCGATACCACACGTTGCAAATCATTCATTTCGTACGCGCTTATCATAACAAGACAACCGTGTACAACCTAGGTAGGGTAACACCAATAGGGGTTCCTTTCGACAAACCTACAGGTTGCATGTCTGGCATGTAGTTCTGCTCCCAGTCGTTCTTAACGTAAGACATAATCCCTTTCAGGATCCAACTTAATACACATCAATTCCCATGATGTAATTCTTTCATTAAGTCTTTGATTTGCATAATCATCAACCCTAAGTATAGATACATATATTTATATATATATATATATATATATATATTAATTCATACGTATATATATATATTTATTTACATTTATGTATATTTTAACTCGCAACCCTAACTTTCCAAGCCACTACATCTATTCGATGCTAGTTATTATTTTAGTGGGAATTACAAAGCAACTTTCCATATTTTCTCAAAAATAGCCAACTTAGGGTCTTCATAGCAAAGAAAATAAAATCAGAAATTTCAACAATCTCATATGAATACCCAATAGCAAAAGGAAGGATTTCGTTGCCTAATCGAGATCTCTCTCGCGTGTGCAATGCTTTATCATGATTTTTTTCAGAAAGGATGATTTATGGCTCCTGAAATGATCGAATTTCATTTTCATATCAAAAATGCTAAGAACGTCGCAAGAATGTGAAGAACATATTAAGAACACGAACAACGTGAAGAACACACGAAGAACACGAAAAACATATTTTCTCTTGAAATTTCAGCAGAGTTTTCCCTTATACAGGATGATATTTCTAGGAAAATTTTGAAAGAGTTTCCCCTTATATTGGGACATATTTCTATGAAAATTTCAGCAGAGCTTCTCCTTATATCGAGATATATTTAAAAAATGGAAAGAGTTTCCTCTATAAAATCATGGAGAGGAAAACAACAACGAAACTGAAAGAATATAATCAAACAACAAGAGATGAAGAATCGGTAGACACCATGTGTCTTAGGTAACTGGATATCTGACGAATCACAGGGTTTACTGACATGCATAGTCGCCTGCATCTATGTAGGATATTACACAGATTTCATCATCAAACAACTATAAAAGCATAATCGAAAGAATAGAGCCACAAGCGATGGATAATCGATAGATACCACGTGCCTTAGGCGAGTGAAAGTATGAGGGATCACAGGGTTAACTGATGTGCATAATCGTCCGCATCTAAGTAGGGTGTTACACAGATTTCTCCCCGAACCACAATAGAAAAATGAATCGAAAAGGGAAGATGAATCAAAAACTAAGCTAGAAAAAGAAGAATCAAGAACTAGCTCAAGTTATAGCTTACTTACGAACCAAACTAAGAGAGGATCATACCTTCCTCCTCTTCATTTTCCCGGCAGCGCTTCGCTAGCACTCCTTCTCCATGTCCCACTCCTCCTCCCAACCTCTCAACCCTAGCCCTTGGGATGGTGGTGGTAATGAAAGTCGTAGAGAATGAATGAATAGGGGGGCTATTTAAAGGCTTTAGAGAATCGCTAACCATGATTACTAAATCATAGTTTAGACCTTAACCGCAATTAGCAGCCCATGATTTCGGCCCTTTGTTTTGGCCAGAACTTATCCGAAATTTGGAGCTTAAGTTAGAACTATCCGGAAGATTCTAAATTTGCTAATGGCTCTTAATTAGCGCTAATCGTCATTAGCTTTTATTAATCGTGATTTGACATTCACGGTTTGCACTTAACTTTTGCTAATCATTGATTAGTGTTCGACAATTATCATTAATGATCCTCAATCCATCATTAGTTTCTTCAATCGTATTTAATTTGTCTTAATGGCGGTCTTTAAGAGTTAACGACACCTTAAGTCCCCTTACTTCCCTTTCTTCTGAAAATCATAACAATTCCAAACGAAGTTCGATTCATAGGAAACAAATTCCGTTGGTTTCCTCTTGAGGAACCAGATTTTATGACCAAGAGACAGAGAGAGACCAAGTTCAAGGTTTTACTATTATAACAAGTCTTAAAAGAAGTCTCGTCCCCGAGACTTGAAATGCAGGAATAACAACCTTAAAGATGATTGAAATCGTAACAACTTTAAAGAGAATGAACGCCATTTTATTTACAATGAATATATATAGAATACATAGTGTTATCACTCAAACAAATAGGGGTATTTTTCTCTCGTATATACCTCAGGTTCACATGTGGCTTCTTCAAAATCTTGATTCCGCCACAATCCTTTAGCTAAAGGCATCTCTTTATTCCTCAATTTTTTGATATCTCTGTTTAGTATTTGCACATGTATTTCAAGGTATGTAAAGTCTGGCTCAACATGCAGATCATCATAGCTTATCTTATGATCAGGATCCTTAATATACTTCCCCAGATTTGATACATGAAAAACATCATGTATCGCTGAAATATGTGGAGGAAATGCAAGTCTATTTCGGATATTTTACAAGCTAAACAGAACAAAAATTCTAATCAATTTCAGATACCAAGCATCTAACCCAACTAAAATAAGATAAAAATGTTCACTTTTTTATTTATAATAAATGGTTAAAATGCTTAAAAAAGCAAAGTAAATTTGGAGTGTGAAAATATGTGCTACCAGGCATCTAACCCTAATTTTGCTTATTTTTAGAGCAAGTGTTCTATTTTTAATAAATGAAATCCAAACACCAAAATTCATAAACTAACAAGGGTATATTTACAATTAAAAAACATGAGAGGTTCACATACAAATGTGCCAAAAGTATACAACATAATTTAAATTTTATTGGACTTAAATTAAATACAACAAGTCATACGGGCTTCCTTGCAAATACTTAGCTAACGAGGGACGACAAGCGAGTTGAGCTGGTCTAGACCCAAAAGTAAATATAATAAGTACATGGCCTATCTGCAAGATATCTATTTTATTTTAACTTTACATTTTATTTACAACATTAATAAATAAATATACAAAAAGGACAAGGTTAAGGTGCAAATTACCTAAAGCGGGTGCGGTCGAACAACACTACACTCTTAACTAATACACGTGGCAACACAAGAACGCCTGATGACGCTTACATCCAGGATTAGATCATGGAGGAGGATCTGACAGATGTGCTTCGATCGATCGGACGGTGGCTGTAGACCTGGCAGATGTGTTCTTGATCCGACGGCAGAAAAGGGGCGTGCACGAACATGGAAGAACTCACGGTGATGCGAGATTCATCCGACCAGTCACCCTCCTCCTTCATTCTTTAATGCTAAATAATGGCCCAGAAGGTTCCTGCGATAGTTCTCTATCTGCTGAGGACATAAGAAGGAGCAGAAGATCACGGGAGCACCACCACGAGGTCAAAGAAGAAGTGGCACTCCAAGTATCTCCGACGAACTACGAAGTCAGCCCCAAGCATCTCTTTGCTTGTCGTACCTGCACATGACAAAACTAGGGATGAGGGAAAACTGCCTCGTCTCGTTAAAAGGAGGAATGGCCAATGGAGATGTCTGGGCGACGCTCTCCAAAGGATGGCGGAGAAGTGAAAGCAGAGCTCCAGATACACTAGGGAACTGGGGGAGCTGAGGTGCATGGAGTAACGAGAGGGTAAAGGGAAGTGAAGTGGCGGTGGTCGGCACGGGGGAAAACAAGTGAGGTCCGCTCCGACGAACTACGAATCGAGTGAAGCGCGACTAAACCAAGGTCTAAATGCCAAGATAAATGCAGAAATAAACTGCAGGAATCGAAATTTATCTAAAGGAAGGGAAATGCTCAGCTCTTACCTTGGGTGCACCTCCGCCCTCCTCCAGCCATGCCAATGCCTCAGGGGACCTCCCCTATCACGAGGATGCATGCCAGGCTGAGGGTTAGGGGCTCAAGGGTTCTGATGATGACCAAAAAGGAGGAAGAAGGTTGGAGGTCTTAGTTAAATACATGTATGTACCCTTATTCAAGGACGATTTGGCAAGAATCGATCGTATGTACAAGGAATCTAGATGCTCGGCGTGGATCTTGTAGTGTCAGGGATCATAATTGCTGAAGGGCTCGACGATGATGGAGCAGAGGAGAGGCGAGGGAATTGGCTAGAAGGCAAGCCGCTCGAGACTCTGGCAGGAGTCGGAGTACCTGGAGGGGGAGTAAACCGAAGATCAACGAAAGTTACGTTGTGATTGGCCCACGTAAGGGCACTACAGAACAAAACTATCCAATTATTCATTATTATTTAATTAAAAATAGTAAATAATTTTATTAATTTTTGAGTATAAAATAAAAAATGTTTGTTGTTTTATGTAGTATTTTAATATGATTTTTATTCATTTGTTGAGGTTACTTATTAGTAATTACTTTTTAGGGGTATATTTATAGGTATATTCATTCATGTTTTGACTACTTTACTTTTATTTTATATATTTTATTTTATTATTTTATTCTCTTATTTTATATATTTATAACTTATTTTTATGTGTATAAATATATTTTTATTATATTTTTGTGATGTCATTTGTATATTCAAATAAATAGGTATATAAATTATATAAGTATAAATGTAGGTATTTTGTCTATGTATTAATTTGTATTTCAATTTTATTTTAATGTTTATTTTATGGTTTTATCTTATTTTATATTTTTAATATAATGTGAAATATATTTACAAGAGTATAAAAAATATAAATGAATAAAAAAATAAAAAATAGATTTCACTTTTATTTATCCACGAGTATTAGCATAAGTATTTTGCCTATATCTTTATATAGACTTATTCTATTTTGTGTTTTATTTTTGTTTTATTTTGGTTTAAAAATGTACATAAGTTATAAATAATATTTATAAAATTATAAAAATATGAAATTATAAAAATAATAAAGAATGAATAAATTAGATATTTTTTTCGGGTACACTATATAATGAGGGTCCAAATCTTAACTTTAACACCTTAACTCCAAAAATTATCAAACTACTTCATTACATAGCTTATTAAAAGTTATATACAATAAGAGATGATTTTGATATATTTTGAGTTTTTATTTGGAAGATACATGTCTATGAAGTTGGGATTTTGGCTTTTTATTTTGATCATAAATTTTATTTTATATGAAATTAATTTTATATTTTTATTTACATTATTATATACAACTTTTATGTACAAAACTTTTTTATTTCATGAATAAATAATAAAGAATAACATGGGTGTAAAAAATGAATTATTGGAGAATAAAAGAATTGAGTTTTAATTGTATTTTCGACCCTTATCTCCCCCTACTTTTTTCTTTGTCGATCAATTCAATTCTTGACTTGGTCTCAGGGTTTAGGGTCATACAATACTTTTAGTATTTATTTCTTTTCTTCTCTTTATTCTATAATTTACATAACAAAATGCTGTAAATAATGAAAATACTATTTTTGTACAAATTAATGCTATTTACATGCATTAACTAGGGTTTTTAATGCCAAAATGATATAATAAAGGTGATGAAATGGAGATTCATCACCCCTGGAGATCAAGAGAAGACATCTTACACATAGTCGTTTGGCACATATGCATTTCAAATAATGGCCTTTGGACTCTGTAATGCTCCATCTACTTTTCCAGAGGTGCATGTTTGTCGTCTTTACGGACATGGTCAGGAGTTTTCTCGAAGTTTTCATGGATGATTTCTCCACATACAGTGACGACTTTGATTCGCCTTATGCTCCTAAACAAAGTATTGCAGAAGTATCGTGAAGTCAATCTTGTTCTATCATGGGAAAAGAGCTACTTCATGGACACATAAGGAATTGTGTTGGGACAAGTGATCTCCAATCATGGCATGGAGGTTGACCTGGTGAAGATGGATGTGATTGCTAAACTCAAGCCACCTCAAAATGTGAAGACTGTGAGGTCATTTCTTGGGCAAGTCGGCTTATATCGCCAATTCATCAAGGACTTCAACAAGCTTGCCCTACCTCTTACAGAGTTTCTTTGTAAGGAGATCGAGTTCATTGTATATTAGTCGATTCTCCAATCATTTTATCAGTTGAAAGAATTAGTCACTCAGGCTCCCATCCTACAACCATCGGATTGATTTCTTCCTTTTGAGATCATGACAAATGCGAAAGATTTTATAATTGTGGTTGTTCTAGGAAAAAGAAGAGACAAGATGCCCTATGCCATTCACTACACCAATAAGATCATTGATGAAGCACAAAGGAACTAAACAATCACAGAGAAAAAGTTGCTGATGGTAGTCTTCACTTTAGAGAAGGTCAAATCTTATCTTCTAGGATCAAAAGATATCATTTTCGTAGATCATTCTGGTATGTGATACCTACAATAGAAGAAGGATGCTAAGTCAGGTCTAGTCAGATGGATCCTTATCCTATAGGAATTTGACTTAGAAATAAGAGATAAGTTTGGAGTTCAGAATGTGGTAGCATATCATCTATCTAAAATAGAATGCCAAGATACTCAGTTGAGGAGTGAACCAATCATGTAAACTTTCCCTGATGAATCAATTATCAACAATGGATATCTCCCTTGGTATGCTGATATTGTGAACTATCTCATCTCTGGGGTAGTTCCCCGAGGTTGAACGAAAATCAAGAAAGATAGGTTCTTGTCCGATATCCATTTCTACCAATGAGAAGACTATACTTATTCAGGGAAAGAGCAGACCGCATGTGGTGTCAGTGTACTCCTCAAAAGGAGTACACGAGTGTCCTCGAGCATGCCATCAACTCGAATATGATTAACACCATTCTGGAAGCAGAACAACAACAAAGATACTATCACTATTCAAGGATGAGAATGAATATGTAAAAACATGCACCGACTGTCAAAAAATGGGAAGAACCTCGTGTGTTAAAGAAAACATGCTTATCAATTTTATCCAGATATCTGGTGTGTTCGATGCAGAAGGCATTGATTTTATGGGTTTGTTTCCTAACAGTTAAGACTATGAATACATCCTGCTTATCCTAGATTATGTGAGTCAACGGGTAGAAGCTATCCCTGCTCGAGCCGCAAACAATAGAACATTATGTAGATTCTTGAAAGATAAGATCATTTCGTGATTCGGGACACCAAAGATACTGATATTAGATAGGGGTGTTCACTTCATCAATAAAGAGGTAAAGAAGTTAACGAAGGAGTTTGTCATCGATCACCGCATCACATCTCCTTATCATCCTCAATCTAACGACCTGACTGAACTATCCAATAGAGAAATCAAGATGATTCTGCAGAAACTTGTGAGGCCGGATAGGAAGAACTGGTCACAACTCCTGGATTGAGTTCTCTGGGCATACAAAACAGCTTACAAATCCCCCTTGGGCAGGTCACCCTATCGTATTGTATATGGGAAGCTTTGTCATCTGCTCGTGAAGCTCATTCACTAAACACTTTGGACAGATAACATATGTAATATCGACTCACAGAAAGGAGGTCAAAAAAGAAAAGTGGACCTGAAAAAGCTCCTGGAAATTAAAGATTACGCATACGACAACATCTTAATATACAAAGAATGTCAAATGTTGACACAACAAGCATATTAGAAGAAAGACCTTCGAACCTGAACATAAAGTGTGGTTGTTTGACGCGAAGTTGAAGATTTTTTCAAGAAAATTAAAGATCCCATACAGAGTAAGAAATGTGCGTCACAACAGAATTATTTTCATATCAGAATTATAAGCTAACACAGAACCCTTCATATTCAAAGGTTAGTTGCTGAAGCTATGTTTAGAGCACGACACATTCCTGGTCATTGTCGACTTTGTACAAGTAATATTTGATGATGAATTCAGTGCTTCAAAGGCTCCAGTGGAGCCGGGCAATGCTCCCCAAAATACCTTTGATTAAATTTTATTCTTTTCTTCTTTCGTTTAATTTTTCAATTTGTTCATTCTTTCGTATTGCACTCACCCCACTCATTCATGTTATACTTATGACATGCTCAATTCTAAGTACAGGGGATGAGCGTATTCAGGTTATTCATTATTCATCATCTCGCTTTTCTCTCAAAATCTTGACACTCTATCTAAATCTGAGGGATATTTTACACTAAGAATAGGGGGGACAATCCACGCCCATTGATTTTGTACATTTTGTTCCTCGATCATCTCTATTTTTGTATACAATGTGCTATACTTAGGATTAGTTAATCTAAATATAGGGGGAATGATCGGCTTCACATTCTTGTTTTACTCATTGGAGTATAGGCTTTCTTATACTTAGCAAGGGTTACGTCTTCCTTTTTTCTCTGACCTATGAGGGCATAGCTCAAGCTAAGTGTAAAGGGATCGTATATACGTTGTATATACATTAGCCATAACTCGTACTTTTGTATTTTCAATAACATGGCTAATATACTAAATGGACAAGAAATTAATCAACCGTAAATAATACACTATAAATATATATATTTTTTTCCAAATTTTTGTTGTAAATATGATTAATAATTTGATTTAAAGATATTTTTCAAAATGATTTTAAAATGGTTTAAAAATATCTTGAAAAATATTTTGAAGATCGTTTGGAAAAAAATTATGAAATGTTGTAAAAATAATTTTCAAGTACTTCTATTTTTTTCATTTGTTTGAATAAATCTTTTGAAAATTTAGTTTGAAAATGATTTGGAAAATGGTTGCAAAAATATTTTGATAAATCTATACATATTGTTTAAAAAATCTTTGCAAAATAATTATCAAATTTTGTAAATGTTTGCAAAAGTATTTGTAAAAATTATTTGCAAAATAATTTTTTAAATGTTTGATAAAATTTTGCAAATTATTTTGGGAACTTTGTACATAATTATGAGGAACAATAACCACAAGACAACTCTATACATATATAATCATGGTATAAAAGTTTGTAAATAACAACTAATTTAACTTATAAATTCATAGTGCAAAACCTTTACCCAAATCTTGTAAATACACATGCAAATGTAAATATTTGTACATTCTTTTTTCACTAACCTTTATTGAAAACCCCTAAACATTCAAAAATTTCAAAACCCAGAAAAAAATGCAAAATGGATTCAAAATTGTATAAAATTTTGAAAAATATTTTTCAAAAAATCCCATAAATTTTTAAAATTTTACAATTACTCCACAAAAAGATTTTCTAGCATTGTATATAGCATTATCATTTTTCAGAATGATCCAGACATTTGAACAAGTTTGAAATAAAGTATGAAGATCGAAGCTTGGTCTAGACCTTAATACACTTAATTTCAGAGCAACTCAACAAGGACTGGAATTGAGATACTTCAAGTCACCTTGACTTAATTCTTTAGGTTCTATTCGACTATGTTCATGAGTTGATTCGTTGTGTCTAACCAGAACCTGAGATATCATCCAAACGACTCTTAAAATAATGGCTTGACTAGAAACCTCACACTTAACACTTAGCTCAACAGAGATGGATTGTTGAAAAATCTTAAAGTCTAGATTGGGACAATGCGAGATCGCTTCATCAAGGATATTCGAGAACTCGGGGATTGCCGAAATAGGTACTCCAACCAACTTCTTCTGGTAGCCACAACATCTAACGACTGGAGATTGGATTGAAACAATGCTTCGGATGAGGACTGACATGCAAGTGCAACTTTTTCCAAGACCCCAAAACATGGGAAAACAAAAATTTCTATATCCCTCGGAGAAAAAACAAGAATGCAGAGCAACACAAAGAAAAGAAAAATCTAAAAAAAACCGATACAAAAAATTCCACAAAATTATTGAACTTCTAGAAAAAACTTGCTTCTTGGCGAAGAATCAGTTACACTGGCCGAGAATAACAAGGGAATGCAACTACACTGGTACATTCTCACTTCTTTTCCCATTCTTCTGCTTCTCTCTTTCTCAGTTGTGAAACTAGCAGCACCTGACTTTAGAAGGAAATATTTGTCCCCACGAGGACGAGATACCAGAGGAGCATACTCTTTGACAGTTCAGTGATTTGTCTGGGTAGAGCTGAAAAATTCACACGCATGGTTCTATCATTTCAAGGTTGCGAGAGTATGCGACTGAGAGGATGGTTCTAAATTTATTATGAATTGAACTAGATATTAGGATTTTGGAACCTAAAGGTTGTTGTGTCACACTTCCTAACCCTAATGTGGTTTCAAACAAACCAAGAATCCAAAGGTCTTAATTGACTCCAAAGTTTGATTTTGTTGAGATAAATTTAAAAGTCACAAATTATTTCAATTTGTTCCTTTTCCTTTTCTTTTTTCTGCACTTGTAAGCATGAGTATTTGCTAGGGACTAACAAAGGCAAGTACAAGGGGATGATGAAATGCATGTATATAGCATTAATTTGTACAAAATAACACTAAATAATCTACATAAAATATTATGTAAAATATTGCATACTATACTATATTTAATACTAAAATATAAGAAAAAAAGAAAAAAAGAATAAAGTGTCAAAGACACTGAATGACCTTAGATCCTGAGATCCACTCATCATGATGACTTGACCAAGGAATACAGTAAGGGGAGATAGGGTAGTCAATTGTACCGAAAAACATGTCTTAAAAACCCTAATTTTATAGCACAATAATTACCTTTTAGGACCTATTTTATTTTCCATTCAAAAAACTTTGAACATAAATATTGTGCATAAAAATACAGAGAAAATACAAAAAATATTTCATCAAAAAAATAATGCATAGTATTCCCCAGGCACACATAATAAAAAGCTGTAAAGTAAACTTTACAGACTTGTATTTTCCCCATAGAGACTCAAAATCCACTAAACTTGCCTCTGTTGTTCACAAATTTTAATTACCTATTTAATGAAGGTGACTTTCATTCAATTTAGAGTTAAGATACAAACATTGGCTTTTAGGCCGTCGTGAATCCTACCTGCATATAATATTCATTATATTCATCCTTTACATTTTTTAAGCTTATATTTTAATATATTTGTAATTATTATTCAAATACATGTAAATAATAAAATAAAAATAAAAACATAAAAAATTTATTAAAAGAAATAAAGTTATTTAATATATAGGTAAGGTATACGTATAATATATCAATATAATATATATACTTAATTATTTAAGTACACAGACCAACTCATAAAATAAAAGTATGTAAAAGTGTATTTAAATAAGTTATAGATGTATAAATTATGTATGTAAAATAATAAAATAAGTAATATAAATAAAAAATAAAATATGTAAATTACAAGTATAATACCTATACTTATACGTGTAAATATTAAAATATAATAAATTAACTTATAAAAACAAATAAAAATCATAATAAAATACCACATAAAATCATAAAATATTTTTTTTATGTTTTAACAAAAAATAATAAAATATTATTTTTAGCGAATTTATAAGGAATTTTTTATTCCCATTTTCTGATTGGTCCACATGGACCAACCAAAGCCCTTGGACCATTGACCCTCGGGCCAACTATCCTTCTCCCTAGCCGCCTCCATGCCAGAGGTCACGAGACCTCTGACTTTAACCATTTTTACCGCCGTCCTCCTTCCTCCATATCCCTTGAGACCTTCATCATTTGACAACCCTACCATTCCACTACCTCACCCATACCATAGCCTTCACCAATGTCATCCTTCTTCCCTCCATCTTATACGCCATTTCGCCAAAACCCACATGTATAAAGTCCAAACCCCAACCCCCTTTCTTATTTTGACCCCCCTTCTGCTACTGTAACCCTGATGAACGTTAAAATTCACCTCTTAAAAATAAGAAATAATGCTATAGTACAGGAGGCGAATTCGGTTCGTCAAAAACCATGATCTTTGAATGTCGTGGAATATTTTAATTTGGCGAGTATACCAAGGTCGAACACAGGGATACGACTGCCTAATTCAGTTATTGAATTTCGATTCATGAAGGCACAATGTGAGTTAATTTCAATTTCAGGTCCTCATGATGAACTATGTTATTTACAAAGTGATGCTAAGGTGGATGCATTTTTTATCGGTTTTTATGCAGTTATGAAGGATAATACATGAGCAAATTTGCAAGAGAAATTATGTACAAATTAAAGTCTACAATTATACCCTAAAATATGAGCAACAAAATATAAATAGAAATCAGAGTCATTTTAATCCGATCATTAAAGCAGTCGTCCAATCAGAGCAAACACAAGGATAGCAGAGTCTCGGTTATCACATAAAAATTTACTTCATTAAAAACAAGGGCAAGTGAGACAATTAAGCATGCTAAAATGTAGAGGACATGACAATGATCAAAACGACACTAAAATCATGCAATTTGGACCTACAATGCTCAAGTTATGCTAAAAACAATGCAAGGGCATAATTGTAATAAAAATGCAATAAAAAAGGGATAAATATTGCATTTAGGTCCCTGGAGGGACCTAAATGCAACTACCAAAAACCACCTGGACCCAGATGAAGTTCTTCCATATGCGCAAGGGCCTTTCTGTCATTTTGTGAAACCGATTGGGTCTTACTGTAAAATACCCAGGCGCGCACGTGTAAGGCACGTGCCTGGGGACCTGGATGTAAATATCAAAGGAACCAAGGTCTGTCTTTTAATTTTCCCAGCACCCCACGTGCCAAGCACGCGAGGGCTAGGCTTGGAAGGGGGCCTCAGGCTCGGGGTGACGTGGCAACAACTGGTGGCTCAGGTCGAGGTTCAGGGGACCCGAGCGTGTAGCTTTGGCTGGAGGTTCGGGGTGCCATGCGTAGTCATCACCACAGTCCGATCGAAACGATCGGACGGCACCTGCATCTTCATCGTCCACCGCGGGTCACCGGAGGAGGCGGAACTCCAGTGACACGCTAATAGCTCCGCCGTGCCCTACCGTGCAAGATGGAGGTCCGGGGAGCTTGCTGAAGTACTGGCGGAGGTCCCGGAGATGAGATACGGTTCTAATGTGTCTGGAGCAGCAAGGTGGAGCAAGGCTACCGGAGTGGGTGCCTGAGGTCGGCATGGAGGCGCAGACTCCGACCATTAAAGAAGTGAGACCTGCAGACGTTAGTAAAGACGAAGTGTGCCTCGGTGCATTAGTGAGGTGAGTGTAATGAGGTGATCGGAGGCCGTGGAGACGAAAGGAGCCGTGGCCGTGAGGCTTCCTCTCCGGTAAGGTGGAGAAGAAGGTGGGTCGGGGCGGAGGAGGCTCTGGAGAAGAAGAAGGTAGACGACGAAGATGAGGGTGGTCTGGCGGAGCTCATAGGATGGTTAAGCGGTGGTGGGGGTCATCGGGTATGGTGAGATAATTGCGAGAAGTGAAGGGAAACTGAGGGTTGGGGTACCAGATCGGAAGGTGACTGTGGTGGAGGATGTGGCTTGGGCTGAGCGCCTTGGAGGCACTCGGGTCGTCGCCCGGCGAGGTCAGCCGGTTCCTCGGAGCTCGGCGATACCAGGCAGCACCGCGACATGGTCATGAAGACCATGGATCACACCTGGGTTGACCGGCCATTGTGGCCTCGACGAAACCGCCCTCCGCTGTCACCAGAGGGCGGAGGAAGCTAGGGCGGAGCCCCGTAGATGGTGGATGAGGTACGACGGTGGCGGGGGTGGCGATTTATAGGTGGAATCCGGTGGGCGTTACAGATGGGAGGGGGACATTTTGGAGCGAATGTTTAAGGGCGAGGGAGTGATGGCAACGAGTGTTGATGGTGGCGCGAGGATGGCGGAGGAACGGGATAGTTGCTGGTGGCGTTATGACGAGGAAGGGAGGTCAGAGGATCCTTCCAAAAATGGAAGGTGTGATGGGCTTGCGAGGTGAAACCGTCGGGGGGAGGGTGGTTACGGAGGAGGATGATGATGGCGAGCCGTTGGATCTTACGATCCAACGGTCAGGATATGGGCGCGGGCAGAGGGCCAAGATCAGATCCAATGATCTGATCGAACGGTGGTGATTGGAGGGGTGACGTGGAGAAGAGAGAGGCGTAGGATGGGCGCGTGATCGTGTGGGTTGCGGTGAAGAGGAGACATGGCACAATGAAGGTTGTAGGATAAGGCGTGGATCCAACGGCCGTAGATGAGGCAGGGTTGGGTGGCTCAGATCTGATCTGGGAGTTAGATCGGACGGTGGAAAAGGATGGGGTGATGTGGAAGCTTGAGGGTCGTAGGATGAGAGATCGATCCGGCGGAGCTGGAGAAGAGGCACTAAGTAGCGGTGGGGATCTGATCTGGAGACGGATCTGAGGGCTGGTGTTGAGGCGGGATGGAGGGCTCAAATGCAGGCGGAAGGAGAGGATCTGACGGTCAGGCGAGTGCCGGGTGGCGAGAAGAGAAGCAGGCCACGTGGGCGGCCCAGAGGGCGCCACGTGGCCCAATGAGAAAATTCAGAGCAATAATACAAAGATAAATAGAAAAGAAATAGTTAGAGGCCGAATTAGGAAAAAGTCAAAACATGAAAGTTGCTTGTCTCAACGATATCTACAACTTTCATGTTGGTCAAAAAGCCAAAAGAGGTCATTTGTACAAAACGTATTTTTTGGGGTATTTTTAATGGGGATAAAAACACCAAGTTTGTGGTTTTGAGATGTTTTTGTGTTTTCAGTGGTTTAAGGTTAGTGAACTATAGACAATTATTCTACCTAATTTTTAGAGGTTTTTGAGGATAAAATAAATATAAGAAAAATTAAATACAATAAATTAATGGTAAATTATTCACAATATAGTACACAATAAAAACAAAGAATTAAAGGTGATTTTATTGGATTAATTAAGACAGGGTTTTAATATGCAGCTTTTAGTATGATGAATACGAGATTCATCATACCCCTATACTTAAACCATGCTCGTCCTCGAGCATCTAAAAAATGAAGGAGTCGGATTAATTCCTGACGGTGCGCGTGCAAAATTCAAGGCTCGTTCTTTTGAAAACCCTTGATTAAGAGATCCTAAAATTCTTAGTTTATCCATGCTCTAGTCAGAAGGAATCCAACTTCTCTCATTATCAGACTCTCATTTTGTACATATAGTATAAGGATATGGCATTTAGTGTATTGCATTTCATGAGAGTCGAGTCGAGGCATCACTCAAAGTTCCAGTCCCAAAGACTCTCCTCTAGACCTAATCCTCAATACTAGGGAATATGTCTATTCTTGCTTCAGTCAACCGCCTCATTAGTTCGTCAGACTTGAAATGTTGACGGACGGCCAGATGATGGAGGTAATGGGATTGTGTCTATTTTTCTCACCCTCACATTGGAACAAGGGGCCTCTCGAGTGCCTTTTTACTCAACACATATAAAATTTTTAGATTGTTGATCAATGTGTCCGTCAAGAGAGTTGGAGTCGTCTGCACTTATTTTTCTGGGATTACACCGGGGTGTGTCTCTTTTGAGTATCTAAGATACCTTCGACCCCCAGACTTGTAGCATTTACGATGTAGAGCCCTTTTTTGGTGTCAGCCCGACTCCTGATCCTAATTAGCGCTTGGTCCAAGTGGACACTTTGAAAATGTTTGGGAGCGCTCGCCATTGGTGGAAGCTCATTTGTAATTTGACTTTGGTATTCAGAGCTTTTTTCTTTGACATTTCATTTCTTTTGTTGGCTAGCACCACTGCTTTTACCAAAAGTTGGCGCACACTGATCAACAAGATTCATTAAGTTTCATCACACCCTGGCACTTTTTGGTAAATATCAAGAGATAGCATATGAATCTTGTTCACATACTGGCTAGGGTTTTTGTTGACACTCATGTTTTCTGAAGCCTTCATTAACTTTATCCCATCCTCGAATACCATCAGATCGGGTCTAAACTCAAATCTCTAGTCCTAGCTCCTCAAGTGATAACTCAACTCATCTCATCAATCATGCAGTTGTGGAGGTGATTGTGCTGATCATATTTTCTTGAAGGTAGAGATGAAGAGTGCAATATAGCACTCAAATCTTTCAAACCAGGGAAGTGTAGATATTTAAGTCTTAAAAACCCTAATGGCTAAGGCATGTTAACTCAGACTCTCAAAATCATAGAAATCTAGTGTCCTCAAAATCCTCAAGCCTTGAGTGAATGTGAATGTGTCATGAATACACCAACTCCTTAGGTTAGTGAAATTTTGTGTGATTTTTGGCTTTTGCAAATTTTTATGGGTTTTAATTTTTTTTAATTCCTCGGAGAGACAATGACTGACCCAGGGTCAAATAAATAAAAGTATCCACTCTCAGCCAGTATGGGTGTAAGTGCGGGTCGAAACCTGTGATCCTTAAGGACGGTGCCATATGCGGTATCCTTTAAACCACTCACTCTGCTAAGGGAGATCGGAGTTCCCTCACTGAAAATGTCTACTAAGTCTAGTAGTCAGAGTCAAATTCCAAGAAAGATTTTTAATTTTTCAATTTTTTTGAGAAGGGGTTATTTACAAAGATTAATCCCTCAAATTTTTAAGAAACATTTTTACAAGGTTTTTACAAAACTCAATTCACAGGCTTACCAACACCCAGCCCGAAAATAAAATTTTAAAAAGTTTTAAAAATACGAGCTATGGCTAAAGTAAATATACAATAATATACGACATACCACCTTATACTTAAAATTTGCTATGTCCTCATAGCACAAGTGCCATGAAGCCAAGGCTCGTTCAAATATAGGGTGATATAGAGGAACTTAGGAGGGGGGTCCCCCCTATACTTAGGCCAAAATCGGCCTAAGTACATGAAGACAGAACGAGGGAGAGAGGAGCAGGCAGGTCCCCCCTATACTTAGGCTACAAATAGCCTAAGTAAGGTCTGCGTTGGGGGGGGTTCTATGATACAAGGGTGAGGGGGAGGGGGTTCGTGAAAAATATACACACAGAAAGAGATATAGAGATAGAGATAGAGAGTGAGAGAGAGAGAAATATACAGGGGGAGATGGTGGGGGTGAGTATGTGCAAGTGTAGGTGTAGGGGGGGGGGTTTGTGTGTACAACATACAAAACTGGAAATAAATATGCAGATGCAATTTTTTTTTACAATATGCAATGCAATTTTACTGATAAAATTCTCAAATTCCTTCACAGGTTCTTTTGCGTCCTCTTCAGCGGAAGCTCCCGACTTCACGCCTCCATGAGGATCAAGCGTTCTCGATCACCATGGGCCCGGACACAAAAGATAATCGTTAGAATACTCATAGAATTTAAATCAGCAAATACGATGCAAAGAAATGATGCATGAAACGAGGACCTAAAAATTTTGAATTTTTTTCAAATAAAATCAAAATCCAAAAAATAAGCTAAGCCGTATCCCCGACAACGACGCCATTTGATGAACGCGAAATTCACTTCTTTAATAATCGGTAATTGTAGTATAGGAAACAAATTTCGGTCGATCAAAATACCACAATCTTTGAATGTTGTGGAATATTTTTACTTGTTAAGTTTACCAAGGTCGAACACAGGGACACGGGTGTTATTGAATTTCGATTCATGAAGGCACAATGTGAGTTAATTTCAATTTCAGGTCCTCATGATGAACTATGCTATTTACAAAGTGATGCTAAGGTGGATGTATTTTTTATCGGTTTTTATGCAGTTATGAAGGATAATGCATGAGTAAATATGCAAGAGAAATTATGTACAAATTAAAGTCTACAATTATACCCTAAAATATGAGCAACAAAATATAAATAGAAATCAGAGTCATTTTAATCCGATCATTAAAGTAGTTGTCCAATCAGAGCAAACACAAGGATAGCAAAGTCTCGGTTATCACATAAAAATTTACTTCATTAAAAACAAGGGCAAATGAGACAATTAAGCATGCTAAAATGTAGAGGACAGGACAAGGATCAAAACGACACTAAAATCATGCAATTTGGACCTACGATGCTCAAGTTATGCTAAAAATAGTGCAAGGGCATAATTATAATAAAAATGCAAAAAAGGGATAAATATTGCATTTAGGTCCCTGTAGGGACCTAAATGCAATTACCAATAACTTCCTGGACCCAGATGAAATTCTTCCATATGCACGAGGGACTTTCTGTCATTTTGTGAAACCGGCTGGGTCTTACTGTAAAATACCCAGGCACGCATGTGTAAGGCACGCGCCTAGGGACCTGGATGTAAATATCAAAGGAACCGGGATCTGTCTTGCTATTTTCCCAGCACCCACGTGCCAAGCACACGAGGGCTAGACTTGGAAGGGGGCCTCAGGCTCGGGGTGACATGGCAACAACTGGTGGCTCGGGTCGAGGTTCAGGGGACCCGAGCGTGTAGCTTTGGTTGGAGGTTCGGGGTGCCACGCGTAGTCATCACCGCCGTCCGATCGAAACGATCGGACGACACCTGCATCTTCGTCGTCCACCGCGGGTCACCGGAGGAGGCGGAACTCCGGTGACACGCTAATAGCTCTGCCGTGCCCTACCGTGCAAGACGGAGGTCCGGGGAACTTGCTGAAGTACTGGCGGAGGTCCCGGAGATGAGATACAGCTTCTAATGTGTCTGGAGCAGCAAGGTGGAGCAAGGCTACCGGAGTGGGTGCCTGAGGTCGGCATGGAGGCGCAGACTCTGACCATTAAAGAAGTGAGACCTGCAGACGTTAGTAAAGACGAAGTGTGCCTTGGTGCATTAGTGAGGTGAGTGTAATGAGGTGATCGGAGGCCGTGGAGACGAAGGGAGCGGTGGCCGTGAGGCTTCCTCTCCGGTAAGGTGGAGAAGAAGGTGGGTCGGGGCGGAGGAGGCTCTGGAGAAGAAGAAGGTGGATGGCGAAGATGAGGGTGGTCTGGCGGAGCTCATAGGATGGTTAAGCGGTGGTGGGGGTCATCGGGTATGGTGAGATAATTGCGAGAAGTGAAGGGAAACTGAGGGTTGGGGTACCAGATCGGAAGGTGACTGTGGTGGAGGATGTGGCTTGGGCTGAGCGCCTTGGAGGCACTCGGGTCGTCGCCCGGCGAGGTCAGCCGGTTCCTCGGAGCTCGGCGATACCAGGCGGCACCGCGACATGGTCATGAAGACCATGGATCACACCTGGGTTGACCGGCCATTGTGGCCTCGACGAAACCGCCCTCCGCTGTCACCAGAGGGCGGAGGAAGCTAGGGCGGAGCCCCGTAGATGGTGGATGAGGCGCGACGGTGGCGGGGGTGGCGATTTATAGGTGGAATCCGGTGGGCGTTACAGATGGGAGAGGGACGTTTTGGAGCGAATGTTTAAGGGTGAGGGAGTGATGGCGACGAGTGTTGATGGTGGCGCGAGGATGGCGGAGGAACGAGTTAGGTGCTGGTGGCGTTATGACGAGGAAGGGAGGTCAGAGGATCCTTCCAAAAATGGAAGGGGGTGATGGGCTCGCGAGGTGAAACTACCGGGGGGAGGGAGGTTACGGAGGAGGACGATGACGGTGAGCCGTTGGATCTTGCGATCCAACGGCCAGGATATGGGCGCGGGCAGAGGGTCAAGATCAGATCCAATGATCTGATCGAACGGTGGCGATTGGAGGGGTGATGTGGAGAAGAGAGAGGCGTAGGATGGGCGCGTGATCGTGTGGCTGCGGTGAAGGGGAGATGTGGCACAATGAAGGCTGTAGGATAAGGCGTGGATCCAACGACCGTAGATGAGGTGGGGTTGGGTGGCTCAGATCTGATCTGGGAGTTAGATCGGACGGTGGAAAAGAATGGGGTGACGTGGAAGCTTGAGGGTCGTAGGATGAGAGATCGATCCGGCGGAGCTGGAGAAGAGGCGCTAAGTAGCGGTGGGGATCTGATCTGGAGACGGATCCGAGGGATGGTGTTGAGGCGGGATGGAGGGCTCAGATGCAGGCGGAAGGAGAGGATCTGACGGTCAGGCGAGTGCCGGGTGGCGAGAAGAGAAGCGAGCCCCGTGGGCGGCCCAGAGGGCGCCACGTGGCCCAATGAGAAAATTCAGAGCAATAATACAAAGATAAATAGAAAAGAAATAGTTAGAAGCCGAATTAGGAAAAAGTCAAAACATGAAAGTTGCTTGTCTCGACGAGATCTACAACTTTTATGTTGGTCAAAAAGCCAAAAGAGGTAATTTGAACAAAATGTATCTTTTTGGGGTATTTTTAACGGGGATAAAAACACCAAGTTTATGTTTTTGAGATGTTTTTGTGTTTTTAGTGGTTTTTAATGGTTAGTGAACTATAGAAAATTATTCTACCTAATTTTTAGGGGTTTTTGAGGATAAAATAAATATAAGAAAAATTAAATACAATAAATTAATGGTAAATTATTCACAATATAGTACACAATAAAAACAAAGAATTAAAGGTGATTTTATTGGATCAATTAAGACAGGGGTTTTAATGTGCGGGTTTTAGCATGATGAATACGAGATTCATCAAAAACCCATTAGGAACTTCCCGTTACGCCCTCAGTGACAACAGATGCTGCTCCAAAACCTTCTTGGTGCAAATAAAGCAATGGAGGCAGTGATCCAGTTCCACTGAGCACTGCTCCGGTGACCTACTCTGTTCCCTGCCTCTAAGCAGGTACAAGCTGTAGCTTTAGGTTCTATTCATTGCTTTTCATTCCATTATCTTAATCTAGTCTTTAGTTTAGTTAATTAGGTTGGCATATAGTCCAACCATATATTCACCGTAGTCGCCCACTGGTCCAACCCTCATCTGCCTTCATTTCCACCCCCTTCACCTTCTTTGTAGATTCCCCTTATTAGCCCCTTGATCATGCATAGATTGAGTGGGATCGGGGCTCGCTCCTTCGCCTTTGTCGGAGCTCCCCCACCTAATCGATTTCATTGCATTGCATCTTCAACAGAGGTACGAGGAGATAGCCCTCAATCCCCCTATCCTTTTTTGCAGGAGTACGATCAAGGAGAACACTGGATCAACACTACAAGCCTCGAACAGAGGCTTCAGGTGGTCTAAGATCCAATGCCCCTCTGATGGGCCCCAGACTCTTTTGAAGGATCCTGCAGACGCATGTGCACTCCAGGAAGCCAAAGCGACCATCGGAGGAAGAAGAGGAGGTCGGAGCATAAAGAATGAGGAGATCAAAGGTCGGGGAAGAAGAGTTCTTCCCTGTTCTTAGAGCCCCCTCCGGGACTGTTAGATCAAGTCTTCGACCCATATCTGATATGGGTTGTTGAATCCAAAGCGAAGCGGTTTATCCAAGAGCCATCCATCACACCACGTGGAGCGTCCTCCACCGTCCGATGCATGCCTCGGAGGGTAAATTTACTAGTAACCCTTCCATCTTTTCTTTTTATTCATTAGTGCTATAAAAATATTAAGAGTAGTTTAAAAAGTGTTGTAAAAATTATAAGGACACCCCACACATTATTAAATATTCCATATCATTCCATGCCAGCTCAGCTCATATAGTCCCCCCACGTGCATCGGGAAAATTTCAAAGGTTCCCTACCAATTTTTAGTATTTCATTTTAGTACAAAAATTTTGTAAAATACATGTTAAACTTTTATGATATTTGTATGCAAGCACTCATGTTTTATTTTTATTACAAATATACCTCTACTAGGTTGTAAATTAAATTGTTGCCTTTTATTTTCTATTAAATAGCTCCTATACGTGCAAAAATTTGGGAAAATTATAGTAAATGCTTCAAATGTTGTTTTGTTCATGGCGTGATTTATATTTTAGCATTTTACTTGCATTTTTCATTTATTAAAAAACATGTAGGAGCTATTTATTCCGTATCTAACTATAAAAATACAAAAAATATAAAATCACTTCTAAAAATTCCAAAAAATTATATATTACATATTACTATATAATATAACTCTAGACCAATAATCACAAAAATATAAGAGAAAAATCCTAAAAGTTGAAAAACCCTCCTAACCCTATAAAACTTCGCAATTTTTTTAAAATATCTAGAAAAATTAATTTTTTGTTCTACATTTTTATATATACATATTACTGCATATTAAAAATAATTTTGAGAAATTTTAGACTTATTATCTATTTAGAACTCAAAACAATTCAACCTATTTATTTACTCCATATTTTAGAATATTTCAGATTTTAAAATACATAAAAATGTACAAAAATTATGAAAAAAATCACAAAAATAAAAATAATAAAAAAACAAAAATATTTTGTTTTATAAATTTCGAGTATTTATAGCTCTATCTGTAAATATAAAACCATATATTGACTATATATACATATATATACCTATATACTTATTAATATCAATATTATTATAATTATAAATACATACACACACACATATATTTAAAACCTTTTAAAAAAGGAGTGTATCTATATATAGTTCATGAATTTTTACATATGTCCTATATGAAAAAATGGGGCTGCCCTTGCCTCATTTTCTGATATATTTTTATTTTTTTTTCAAAAATAAATCCATGTATTTTCATCACCATGTCCCTATAATGTGTCATTACAATTTCATCAGAAACAGAGACTCCAATGCCTTCCCTCTAGAACATGTAATGTTAGCGGTCTTAAAATTGATGTAATCGACCTATTCTAGATGAATGACATATGAGTCTTTATTTCTGATTAAATTGGAATGACATATTAGAGGGATATACGATGAAAATACATAGCTTTATTTTTTGAAAAAAATACTAAAAAATAGGGCAGGGGCAGCCATGTTAAGGGCAGATCCATTGAACCCTCACTATATATATTTCATATACAGAACTTATATTACACATATTATTACATGTATACATACATATACTTAGGGTGACATCTTGTAAATTCAATCCAATTAAACCCAAATTCACTCAAATCTATGGAATACTATCCACATCACATTAACTCTTCAAGAGGGGAAAAGAAACAAAAGCCCACTGGCAGAGGCAACCCAACCTACCCGCTTTAAGAAAATAATAATAAAACGAAACGGCTCAGTCCATGAGGTGACCGGTGTCCATTTCCTCCCCCTCCGCCAAATAGTTTCGAAGTTTCAAAGCGGCCGAGAAGGTTCATGCCTTCGCCGCCCCCTCACATCACGTGCCGCTCATTAACAACAAAGGGCGAGGGGGAGAGAGAGAGAGAGAGGGAGAGAGGGGCACCCAATCGCACCCATCTCCCAGTGTCCAGCTTTCTCCATTACCGGGATCGTGCCCAATGAATGACGAGATCAAGAAGAGGAGCACGGACTGCGTCTACTTCCCCGCCTCCCCCTCACCTGCAAGAAGGTTCCATGCATTCCTCCCTTTCTTCTTCTTCTCGATGTTATTGTTATTATCATTAAATTTTTTATATTTCAAATGAACGAATATCCCGTCCACTTTTTAAGTAATCTTGGTTACTAGATAGAATAAAAAGGGTCTAATGTATGCCGTAATTGTCTGCTTTCATTCTATGATTTTGGCTGCTGAGATTATCTTGCTTGTTCTTGTTTAGGGTGGCGAATGCGAATACCGGCACTGCGAGAGTGCGAGACTGAACTTGTGCGGACTGCTGGTATTGGCTGAACGGCAACTGCTTGAATCCGACTTGTGCGTTTCGCCATCCGGTTAGTTGTCATTTCCGAGCAGATTGCAATCTTGTCCTATGCTCATTCATTCATTCAGTACTCAATTGTAGGCAATGCAAGATAACAATCTGTTTGGTGTCCGTTCTTCTGTTTGTTATATGGGAATTGTTGTCGATATAAGATGATTTCAGATTCTATGATGCATGTGTAAGTTCATGCTTCCATATTATGTATGCGTGCACCATGGAAGACCGTATCGATATCGTTTCGGTCCACCCGGAAATGGATATATGGGGTATATCGACAATATCGGTGGAAATATCGAAAATAGCGCAAAAAAGCCAATTTTTTGGCATTTTTTTCAGAAATTAAGGTCATCTAAGATATTAAAATAACAAATAACGTAAAAATACACACTTATATCACACATATCAGTCCATTTATAAATCATATATCGCACATATCGGTATCACACATATCAGTCATATCGAACATATCGATATTAGTATGGATTCTTGACTTATAAATATTGGAAATGGATTTCATTCAAGTTCTTATAACATGAAATAATACAAATATACACCTAGAAAATACATATAGATCATTTATGAGGACTATGATCCTTATAGTGCACATATCGGTCATATCGAACATATCGTTGATATTGTTAGTTGTTGACATACTATATATATTGAAGATGGAGTTCATCCAAGTACTTTGATCACTATATAATTTACAAATGTACTCTTACTCTCTTAGATAACACATATCGATCATCTATGAACCTTATATCGCATATATTGATACGGTTGTACTGTTAATTGTTGACCTATATATATATTGAAAATGGAGTTTATCCAAGTTCTTAGATCACTAAATAACTTATAAATATACTCTTAGATCACACTTATCGATCATCTATAAAGCTTATATTGCATATATCGATAATTTCGAACATATCGATATTAATGTTGATTCGTGACTTATAGATTTTTTTGAAGAATTGACTTATAGATATTGGAAATGGATTTCATTCAAGTTTTACAACATAAAATAACTTGTAAATATACACCAAGTTGAAGAACCATTGTATGCACCCTCCTGTCACACCATACCCTACCAGTACGGGGGTCTCGCTGCCTGGTCAGCGAGCCTGGGGGGGCTAGGGGGGGCCGAGGACCCGGAACAAAGTATATAAATCATAAATTGTTTTAATACTAGGTGTAGATTGATAGGCAGTGGAATCAAGCTTGCATGAATAATAACATTCATATATAGGTATATCGATGAAATATCGGCGATATCGGTCGATATCTTGTATTTTTTGTACTGAATCCATTCATTTCTGACCGATATGAGCCGATACGGCGATATATCGCCGATATCCCTGTAAAAAGATATACACTCCGATTTCGATACCCCCAATCTCTCGATACTGATATATCGGCGATATATCGCCAATACGGCCTTCCATGGCGTGCACTTAGGGCTCGTTTGGTTATCGAGTTACCCCTGGTAACCCGGTTTACTCCCAGTATTCTTGGATCATGCATGGGTTGAAATTTCATCACAAATCAATGTGACATCACATCATATTCTTTATTCCAACCCTCTACCAACCCTCATAACCATCCAAACAACTACTATTCACAGGAGGTTACCCAACCCACCTCAACCCTTGAACCAAACGAGCCCTTATAGGTTGTTGGTGAGTGGCACAGAAAATCATGTTCGCAAGGTTATGTATGAATGTGTAAAAAGTGTAGGAGCGAGTGAATGGGGGCAACTAAAAATTCACCATTAGCAGCTCAGTTAATACTAGAACTTCAGAGGAAGAATGTTTTATGCTTTAAACTCCAGATGGGAATAAAAAATGGTTTGTCATCAGTCAATTTTAGAACTTTAGAGGAAGAATGTTTTATGCTTAGTAGACTCCAGATGGGAATAAAAAATGGTTTGTCAAAGGATGTCTAGACTCAGAGAGAAGGGTGTTTTCAATTTAAAGAACACATGGCATTTTGATGATGGAGGAAGGAAGGAATGGACTGGTTAGCATGAAGTACTTTGATGCAGCGTGACCCCAAATTATGGGACCACATTTAGTCAATTAAATAATTATCATTTTTATTTACGTTTTTAGCGGTCGTAGTGGTCTAATTTAATAATTGAGATCGCCTGTGATCTCAACGTTGATTTCGTAGATTTTAATTACAATTGTTGGTCAATTAAATAATTAGAGTCCAATTAAGTTAGTTAGAGGTCAATTAGGATTTAATTAGTTGTAATTTGAGTATTTACTATTTTTGTAAACCCTCTCTCCTATATAAAGAGAGGGTAGGTCCTTGTTTTGGAGACAGTGAATTATGAAGTGAAAATTGAGATTGTTATCTCTATCCCCTCTCCGTCTCTCTCTCCCTCCACGCGATCTCCGCGGTTCTCCTCCTTCAACCCCTCGCGTTCCCGGCGAGTTTCTTCCTCTCAATCCCTCCAATCTCTCTTCTCAACCATTCTCTTCTTCTACCAAAAAATCCACAAAAAAATATATTATTATTTTATTCGTCGACGCCGAAATTTCGTTTGCATCAATTGGTATCAGAGCATGGATTTCGAATCGTACCTACGATTCGACGATCCGATCGACTATTGGTGTGCGAAGTTCGGTCTCCGCCGCCCATCTCGTGGTTCGCGTCGCTCAAAAAAGTTCCATCAACGACTTATAGCATGCATTAAGGTGCACGCATGGTTGGGCGCACAAATCGACGACTATTCCGCCGCCAACGACCGAAATCAGATCTATGCCTCCGCCGTTCAAGTCGATTTCGAAGCCGAAAACGAAGGTATTTTCATTCCAAAGGAAGATCTATTTGATACAACTATTGTGCAAGAGGAAAAGGAGGACCAAGGACCCATATTCGATGAGGATCCCGCAGACGAGGAAGACGAAAACCTCGAAATCTGTGCCGTAGATGCCGCTGTCCAGCACGTCCCCGCACCAAGTACGTCGCCGGAAGCGAACCTGCCACCTCCTCCGGCCACCCCGGCACAATCCCCACCACCCCAGGTAAACCCCCCTTCCCTCCTCGCCCGGCCGAGCCCCCCCAGCCGCTGGTCAACCCCCCTCTCGCCTCCTTTTCCCCTTCCCCACCAACCCATCTCGCCATCGTCCTTCCCCCTCTCCACCTGCGCTTCTTCGTCCCCGCGCCACCCCGCCGCCTGCCCTCTCCATCGCGCCTCCCCCTCCCCACCGCATCGACTCCCCGCAAATCTCTCCTCGCCTCGCGCGCCGCCGGCGCCCTCTTCCCTTGCGAGCCAACACCACCGCCACTCGCATCTGCCCCCCCCTTGGCCGCTACTCACCAGCACAGCGCCGCCCCCTCCAGGCTTCTCCCGCGCCGCCTGCGCGATGGCTCGCGCGCCCCTCCGAGTCACGCCGCCCAGTTGATCTCCGCCCGCGCGCAGATGAAGAAAACCCTAACCGGGTTTGCGGGATCTCCGGGATTTCAATCCCGTAGAATGTGGGAATTGAAGTTGAGTGGTAAAATTTGCAAAATAAAATCCTCAACTTCCGCTATTTACATAGAGGTCCAGAGCAGTGGGAAAAGAAAGAAAAAGAAAGAGGTGCGAAAATTGCGCCAACGCCCCCAGCGACCGAAATCTTTGAAAAACAAGACTGCAATTGGAAAATCAGGGGCTAGTCCTTATCCAAATAGGACTATCATCTTGGGTTCTCCCTATTTAAGGACCCCATGGCTCCAATTTTTAGATACATCTCCTCTTCTCCTCTCCTTGTGCCATTGCTTCATTATGGATGATTCAAGGGCCATATTCTCCATGCCGCATCAATTTTTTGAGCACCATGGGAAGAAGACGACGATCGAGACGACGCCACCGTACGCCCCGCATATGTTTTTCAACCACGGTAGCCACGCCTCTTCCGCCCGCACATGGACTCCACCGTTCGCGCCCCACATGTTCTTCGAGAAGACCCTTGACGCCGCCGAATCATCCTCCAAGCTTGCAGTTCACGCAATTCGTCAGGAGCCGAATTTTTAAAGCGGTGGAGAGTTGATGCAGCGTGACCCCAAATTATGGGGCCACATTTAGTCAATTAAATAATTATCATTTTTATTTACGTTTTTAGCGGTCGTAGTGGTCTAATTTAATAATTGAGATCGCCTGTGATCTCAACGTTGATTTCGTAGATTTTAATTACAATTGTTGGTCAATTAAATAATTAGAGTCCAATTAAGTTAGTTAGAGGTCAATTAGGATTTAATTAGTTGTAATTTGAGTATTTACTATTTTTGTAAACCCTCTCTCCTATATAAAGAGAGGGTAGGTCCTTGTTTTGGAGACAGTCAATTATGAAGTAAAATTGAGATCTTTATCTCTCTCCTCTCTATTTTCTCTTCTTCCTCCACGCGATCTCCGCGGTTCTCTTCTCCAAACCCCTCGTTCCGACGAGTTTTTCTTCTTCTCAACCCCTCCAATTTCTCTTCTCAACCATTCTCTTCTTCTACCAAAAGCCACCAAAAATATATTATTATTTCATTCGCCGTCGCCGATTTCTCGTTTGCATCATACTTTCACTAGCAGTGTTGCAATAGTCATCCAACTAGACCGATTAGTCGGTCCAATTAGACTGATTAGTGAGTCCGACTAATGTATTTGGTGGGGATGACCGAAAAGAATAACTGAGGCTGACGAATCAACTAACTAATGAAGAAATGGTATTTTTGGAGTCGCTTAAGATGGTTTCACCATTTGCAAAGGAGAAATGCTATTGCACCAGTTGGAAGATGCATGATTTGGGATGTTGAGCTTGCTAAGAGAGGGTGATGAAAGCCGAAGAAGTGTTGGAAAGGAGACTATCCGAAGGGATCTTAGTCACTTGGATCTAAGTTCAATAATGGCCCAAAATAGATCTGAATGGACGCAAAGAGTCCATGTGGTTGACCCTAGGAAGAAGGCTTGCTTGTTGTATTTTTTGATGTGAAGTAAAGTTAGATGTGTACAATTGGATTGTAATTCAACATGTACTTTAGTTTTATCTTGTTAGGTAATGACTGTACATGTATCAATGTATGTGATTATAACTATTAGACACAAATTTTATATTTAAAATAATTAAAAATAGGGAAATTTACAACCCATAACCTTGAGTAGTTCCATGATTAAACCCTTGATAATTCATAATTACACCTAGGATCTTGAATAGTGCTTAACTCTTGTATGGCATAAGCATGTGTTAACTTCCATCCATTTCTCTGTTAACTATGACGGAATCTGTCAAATATTTAAATAATCCATACTTTAAGTTCACCTAATTTACAATTGATGCCACTACCCGTTCACTTTCCTCTTCCACACATTTTGTCACTATCCATGGCATCATCATTCTCCTCCTAAGATATCTAACACCCACGAAGTCCATCCCCGTCGTCCTCCTCCTCTTGCGATGCCCGATGGTTGATACCCATGCAGAGTTGCGGTAGACTCGAGGGCATCATGCAATTAGCCTAAAATTTTGAGGAAGGCGCTGTCGTCGGGGATGTAGACTCTCCTACTCATGCGGTAGACCATTGGCGAGTGCAACGAGTAGTGGCGAGAGAAGGAGGGGAGGGGGAGTACAATAAAGTAAATAATTCATGACGGTAGAGGGAGTAAAATCAAAGAATGCATTTACCCGGAGGGAACCGGCAATCTGGAGCATTGTGTGAAGATGAGGAGGCACTCGTTCTTATGTATGCCATAGAGGGTGATGGGGACCGAGTGCCTGCAGTACATGCCAAAATCAGGTGGGTTTGAAGGGCAGAGGTAGGAGGAGGGGGTTGGAGAAGGAAGAGGGGGGAAGTGGTCGACGATCTGTAGGTGGATGAAGGGGGAGGGGGTTAGAGGAGGAAGAGGGGGGAGGTAGTCGGTTGGATGTGGGCAGAGGAATGGGGAGGGGTTGGATGAAGGGAGGGAGGTGGTCTGTGGGCTGTGGGCGATGGAAGGGGAGAGGGGGCTGGAGGAGGAGGGAGGGGTGGTCAGCAGGCTGTGGCCGGAGGAAGGGGGAAGGTGTTGGAGGAGGAAGGTGGAGGGGTAGGGTGTTTTTCTTTCTTTTTATTTTTTTTGCTTTGGTTTAATTCAACCTTGGATCGAGGATATGTTAGATTAACTCAATAGCCTGGTTGAGTTAATGGGCTAAATTAACAGAGAGTTATTAGTGTAGCACGAAACACTTATTCATGGTCTTGGGTAGACTATGATTTATCGAGGGCTCTGGGTGTAATTACGAAACTACTCAGGATTGTTGGTGTAAATATCCCTTTAAAATACCCAACCTATTAGTCGCACTAACAATGGTTATTCTTTATTCGCTAACCCTTCTGACTGAATACTAAATGCGACTTTCACAACATTGGTCACTAACCATCAACCGGTGAGTGCCTTTGAAGTCCCAAAATTTCAAGTTCGACAAATTGCAAATCTAGAGAGATTTTTTTTCGTGGAATTTTCACAAAGAAAAGCTTTAGGATATCTAGATTTTTAAAATTGATATTGGTACATTTTTTTGCTTGCTAATAAGGAATATGGACAAGACGTGGATGTTTAATGTGAAGATTATGAATAACTTGAAATATCTCAGATTCTTAGTCACATTTTTTTTCTATGCATATGACAATAAGATAACGTGATCAATCATAACGATGATGGTCAAACTGTTCGTGAATATGGGTTATGAATGTGATTTAGAATTGTGCTTTCTAGTGCATCTATATATTACGAAGTACATATGGAGTTGTGTTTGTTAATGCCAATATTTACTATAGAACACATAAAATTGCTTGGCCAAAGCAGAAAGATGATATCTATATCCAATTTCATGCAGTAATTTTAAGTCGGTCTCAGCTTGAAATAATGTTTTTTTACCTCCATCCACCAGAGTTTTCAGGGTTTTTACGTATTGTCAAAGTTTAAAACCATCAGCACATCACCTGAAAGCTCCCTTTTTTTGGTTTCAGCCATTAGACGGGATTGCAGAGGCTTCATCAGAACAAGTGTGTGCGTTGCCTTCGGTTGCATTGGCAGGGAAAGTGAATGCTCTTACTACTTCTACTTCAGTAGTTTCTGCATCAAAGGGAACACGTGACATTTCTTGCATGGAGAGGTTATTTACCAACCATACAAGGCACCAAAAACAAGGAATGATTGCATATCTAGCCAAGCACAACAAACAAAGGCTTCTATTGGAAATAATTCCGTGCCAGCTTTGTCAGAGACTTCCCAGACCGGTACTCAGAAAACTTCAAATGAATTGGCCAAAGAAAACAAGTCTGAAATTGTTATGAGAAAAGCCCCTCTTGAAAACCTTGATTCGCGAAGACTGTGGGAGAATCACCAGAGATATCGGAGTCTAAACGTAACAGGTCACTTGACACGTCTTCTGGCAAGTCAGCTGATGCTGCTGAAGACATCGCTGACAAAGCAAGTTCATCTTCTGATCAGAGTACGGAGAACTTTATGAGAGACCATTCTCTTTCGAATGAGCATTGGGAATTCTCACCCAGATTTGATGCACTTGTTGATGATGGATCTGAGCAGGTGTTGGATGAAGGTGATGCAGATTACCACTGGGTTTATGAAGGGGAGTCCGTGTTTTGACGGAGATTCGATGGAGTACAATTATGAGTATTCCAATGGTTATGATCAATTTGATTATCCTGATGATGGAAACTTGCAGGACCAAACATGCTATGAGTCTTACTGTCACTCTAGCAGAGGGTATCCAGATTATATTGACAGTACTGTGGAACATTCTATTAATTTCATTGTCTACATTCTCCAGAGAGGCTGTCAGGAATCATCTGCATAAGGGAGAAATATCATTTGGAGGGAATGAAGCTGGAAGACGAAAAGGTTTGGACTTGCGCCACCACTCAAGGAAACACTGTAGGATTAACGAGAATCGAGCTTCAAATAGTAATTGGACGCACTGTTCACTTCAGTCTAGGGATTATTGTCACGAGAAACCAAGAATGTTCAATGGGATCTATAGAAAAACAGAATGCAGAAGCGTATCAGAGAATAAAGATAAAGAAAACATTAGGGGACATCAGGATTTAACGTGGAACCCTACTCCAGAAGGAGCGGGATGAAACCACGGAAGAAGCCCCTGAATTGGGTATTTCTTCTATTGAAGTTCTCAATGAGTACAGGGGGTGTGGGGCTCCTTATATAGCCCCACGGACAGACCCAATAGTGACCGCTCCCCCATGTGGTACTAAACACATGGGTGGACTCTTTTCTTTTCCAACACTCCCCCTCAAGTTGGTAGCTGGGACAGCTGCAACTTGCAATAATAAAGAAAAATATACATCATTACATCTTCACTTGAAATCACCACAATAAACGTATGTATCCGCAACTGGTAGACAAACCCGCTTGCTGACGGGTATATCAGGTCACCGGAACGTATCTCTGTCGTGCCTGGAAGGTCACCGGACTGTCTCTGTCGTGCCTGCATGGTCCCCGGATCTCTGTCTCAGTCGTGCCTGCGGGTCACCGGACTTTGTCTATGTCGTGCCTTGAAGAAAACAAATCCAGTGCGGAGTCGATGTCGAGGATAGAGACACCACGACGAAGATCGATGCACAGTGAAGATGGCTTGATATTCTGTGAAATCCGGAGTGTTTGGTCTGTCAATCAACGATGTAGGATGCATATGACTTTTACTCCCCCTTTCTCCCAAACTTGTGAGAATAATGAAAATAATAGATAAGTTGGGAGAAGCAAAAATGAATCACATTTTTTATGCGTATGACTTTTTCCTTATACGCGAATTTTTTTTCCTTTTTTTCGATTTTTTTAGCATATGCGTACGGTTTTTCTTGTACGCGCCTTTTCAAATTCCCTCCTTTTTTTTCCTTTTTTTATTGAACTGGCCCTCTTGGCCCAAACAATAAAACACCCTTCATTTTTTTATAACTTCGGCCTCACAGATCCCCTATTTTTTTCCCTGCTGCAGCCCTTGAGCTCCCCCTCCCTTTTTTTTAAACGGCATCCCACTTGGGCTGTCAACCAAATGACCCCCTCCCTCCTTTTTTTAAAAGATGTCACGTTCCTCCTAGGGTTCCCAATCGTGGGGAACCCTTTTCCCTAGAAGAAGGGCCGCCGCCGCCCGAGTTCGAGAGGGGGGAAGGGGCACCTGGAATCTTTTAAAAAAATCACGAGAGGTGCAGCAGAGTGGTGCGAGGAAGAGGAACCGCCTGCTTGGAGCAGCATGCGCCGCCTGCTGGAGTGGTCTGGAGGTGCAGCAGAGCGGCGCGAGGAAGAGGAACCGCCGCTATCTGCGGCTCGGAGAATCGCGCGTCGCCCGCCCATCATGGAGGAGATGCGGGGTCGTGCGCAGGGGTTGGAGGGTGCGCATCGAGTCTGGACTTGATGGGGATGGGCCTTATCACCGCCGGAGTCGGGCGAGATGAAGCCGACGACCTTCTGGTCACGGATACAACAGCATGCCACCCGGCGTGATGCCGCCTTGAATGTTAGGGCTCACGAAGGAGCCCCTGTAGATGCTTTGTAGCAATGAGAACAACGACGAGAAGATTCTGTGGGTTGAATACCTTGTTGCCTGCCGCTGCAATCGAATTGGGGTTTCAAAAGAAACCCTAGGGCCTGATCTTGAACATGAGCTTGAATGGCACAAAACTGAATCTTCAAAAACATCAATCTTTCTTCATGAACAAGAACTCCAAGAATCGAATCTCGAATACAAAAATAAAGAATACAAAATTCCTCGAGAATCGACCTGCTCTGATACCATGTAGAAAAACAGAATGCGGAAGCGTATCAGAGAAAAAAGATAAAGAAAACATTAGGGGACATCGGGATTTAACGTGGAACCCTACTCCAGAAGGAGGGGGATGAAACCACGGGAGAAGCCCCTGAATTGGGTATTTCTTCTATTGAAGTTCTCAATGAGCACAGGGGGTGTGGGGCTCCTTATATAGCCCCACGGACAGACCCAATAGTGACCGCTCCCCCATATGGTACTAAACACATGGGTGGACTCTTTTCTTTTCCAACAGGATCTCTCATGGCAGATTATCTTTGGATGAGCGAATAAAAAATTTATCTGACATCGTAGAAGGAATATCGTTGATTTGAACATCAATCCTCGATGTGGTATAATTGAAAACTCAAACTACAACAGACACATCTTTAGTATCTCAAGTCAGAGAGCAAATTCATTTGTTAGGAAAAGAGGGAATCAGAAGCGTGCTTGTCTATCAGAATTGGCTAGCGTGGATTGTAAGGACATGAAGGATAAGAACTCTTCATTTTTTTCACTGAACCTAAGACCCTAGCACAGATTAAAGAAGAGAAGAAGAGAACAAAACAAAACGAACTTTGGGAGATAAGTTGCCCAAGGAGTGGTTTTCAGGGACCCAAGCCATTAAAAGAGCTCTTTAAGGAGAAAGAAGAGCTTAACCCACACAACAACGGGTTGCACAGATCATTTCCCAGCTCAGAGGAGAACAAATCTGGTGACAACCAAAATGAAATGTCTTATGGAGGACACAATAAATATCTCTCTGATGAAGAATATTACTATGAGAGCAAATCATAACATACATGATGCTATCATTTGTGCTGGAATATAATCATCAATTCATCATAACATGTACGCATGTCCTATTTTTGGGGGGAAAGATCCGAAGAGATTTTAAAATGTTAGCTTATTTTCTTTCAAAATATGTAAGCTCAAGGGAACCTTTTCAGCTTTGGCATCAGACATGCCATATTAGTCCGGTTTCTTCTCCAGGTAACTCCTTTTTCTGAGACACCTAATCTTGTGATCTCTATTTATTTCCATGTCTAGGATTTTCTTTGCAACCCCCAAGTCCGTTTGTCTAGAACTCTCCAACCAACATTGCATTTAAGCTATCAATCTTGATCATATCTCTTGCTGCAATCAACATATCATCAACATAAAATAGAATATATACAGGATATATATATATTTATATTGTCGAGATATTTATATCTCACGTTATTGTTTTTCTCATTTCTATTTTCTTTATGTACCTCTCATGTAATTAACCCAGGGCTTTTCTTCTATATAAGAGAGCCCTAGGGTCTCATCTAATGCATGCTCTTCTTTTCTCCTAAGTCCTAACATGGTATCGAAGCAACAATCCTAGATCGGGATTCTCGTATCCCATAAACCCTACACCCTCCCCCCGGCCCCCAGCCCCAGTTGCTGCGCCATCTAGCCCAACGACTCCTAACCGCCTAGCCCAATGCCTCCCGGCTGCCCAGTGGCCTGGGGTTGCCACCCACCTGCCCAAGGGTTGCCGCCGCTCCCTTGTTGCCAAGCTGCCCAAGGGCTGCCAAACTGCAGTCCATCATGGACAGGCCACTCCTAGCACCAGTTCGGCCTCACCTTTGTGTTCTTACTGCAGTTTGATCATTTCTGCAGGCCACTAAGGTGATTTGGTTCAGATTTCATGATTTTTCACATATAAATCATGACTTCTTCCTTTAGATCACAACAAAAAGTAGTGAGGATGGTTGTATATGTCTACAGATACAACCAATTCTCCACATGATTGTGTAGACTCACTCAGATCAATCTACACCTCAGTTTGTTCCAGATTTCAGCGTTCTTATTACGATGTCAGATAACAAGGGTGACGCCTTCTCACCGTTCGTTGTCTTCAAGGGCCCGACTTCCATTATGAAGATGGATGAGACCAAGTACGAGTTGTGGTCTATGCAGTTTCATACTCTTATACAGTGCCATAACAAGGAGCACATTCTGATGGATTCAGAGTCAACGGACAAGACTGGGGCAAATGCTTCTTGGAAGCAAGATGATGCCTATGCTCACATTTGGCTCTCTGGGACACTCACCACGGAGATTGCCAATGATATTGTCAATCAACCCACAACAAAGGCTATGTGGAACATATTAGCAGACACTTACGAGCATGCAAAGAATGAAAGAAAGATTCTTCAACTGCAGTATGATATTTTTTCGACCAAACAGAATGGTCGACCACTTCATGCCCACTTCTCACAGGTTAGAGGCATGTTTGAGCGATTCAATAGCTTCATGCTCATTACTACCAACACCGAGCATCAATAGGCATATCGTAATACTACTATGACACGAGTCTTTCTGTCTTCTCTTGACTCTAAGTATGATGCAACACGTACTCAACTTCTGACTAAAGAGACGATACCTCCAATGGAGGATGTCTACAAGAGATTGAGTAGGATCAGTACCTTATCTACTACTACGGCACAGACTCCCTCTGCTATGGCAGCCTCTCGTGGTAGAGGGAGGACTTCACAGTTTCGCGGACGTGGACGTCATGGTCGAGGAGGAGGACGTCAACATGGTCCATGTTCACATTGTCACTATCCTGGTCATTCCGAGGATGCATGCTATCAAAAGCATGTATATCCCGTGTTTGCTTGTGTTGCTGATCAGATCGAGCCTATTTCTGCCCCTGCTCATGATGCATGATTTGATGATATTGTTTCCAGATTACGAGAGATGATGTTCACTCCTATCACTTCAGCTACAGGTTCTTCAGATGTAGCAGCTAATGCCAAAGCATCATCCAATTCATCAGGTATTGATTATGCACTTAACAGTTGTAGCAGCTCAGATTTGACCAAGGTTGCAAAAGTCGGTAGTCGGTACTCGGTCGGTTGGGTCACTGACTAAGGATTAATCGACAGTCGGGCGACTAATCGGATTTAGTCGGACTTTAATCGACCTTGAATTTTATAATTATTTTAAATATATAACTCATTTTTATACATATATTTACATAGATTTTGTACATTTATATACTACCATAATAAAATAAAAGAAAATATTGAATTTAAATAAAACATTAGGCATATTATACTAAGTTTGCTTATAAAAAAAGTAAAACATTAAAAAAATACGGTATCTCCGAGCGAAAATTGGTCGATTAGTGTACCTAGTCGGAATTAGTCGGTACTCGGTCGGCCACCCCACTGACTAGACTAGTCGGACCTACTAATCGGGCCAGTCGGGCGACTTTTACAACACTGGATTTGACTGATTGGATTATGGATTCTGGAGCATCACATCATATGTGTGGCAAGTACAATTCAATTCTTATAGGTCTATCCCGCTTGGTAGATCTGTGGTGATTGCTAATGAGGTCCGTCTACCCATTGTTGGTTAGGGGGATATTGTTCTAGCTCCTTTTATGCATCTTCCGAATATTTTATATGCTCTTTATTCTCAGATGAATCTTTTGTCTATTTCAGATCACTCTTCTCTTGTGTTAAGGACGTACTCACGAGCAAGGTGATTGGATATGGCCGTAAGCAGAGAGGACTACACAAGCTTGCACTACCATCGTGTGCTGGGGCTGCTACTATTCCGTCTGGATCTGTTTCTCCTTTTATGTGGCATCTTCATTTTGGACACCTTCCTCTACAGAAGATGTGTCATGTTCAACCTCAGATCTCTACTCGTACTACCTTGGACTGTGAACCCGCAACTTGGGAAGCACCATCGTTCTTCTTTTCCGAACCGTCAGAGTTGTCGTAGTAGTCAGTCATTTGAGTTGTTTCATTTTGGTATGTGGGTCCTAGTCATGTTCCCGATCATCAGGGACACCGTTTTTATATGTTTATTGTGGATGTTTTTTCTATATTATCTTGGGTCTTCTTGTTAAAACATAAGTATAAAGCAGGTGCTATCATTAAATCTTTTCTTATTGAAGTTATCTTTTCTGCTAATGTGAAATTTATTCGTACTGACAATCCTTTGGAGTTTTCCACCTTACACTTATCTAAATTTCTCCAATCTCTTGGTACTATTCATCAGACCTCTTGTGCTTATACTTCACAGCAGAATGATGTGGCTGAACACAAACACCTTCATCTTTTGGATGTCACGAGGACTCTTTTGATTCAGAGTCAAGCTCCTCATTCCTTCTGGGGTGATGCTGTTCTCATTGCTTGCTACTTGGTGAATCGCATGCCATCCACTATTCTTGGAGAAAAGGTTTCCTTCTTGATTGTGTTTTCCGAGGACTTATTCTCCCTTACTCCCAGAGTTTTTTGGTTTATGGCTTTTGTCCACAATTTCACTCCTGGCCGTAACAAGCTCTCACCTAGAGCTGTCAAATGTGTCTTTGTTGGTTATTCTCGTACCCAGAAAGGGTATAGATGTTTTGATCATGTAGGACGGAAATGTTATGTTAGTGCTGGTGTCATATTTTTTGACTCTATTATGTACTTTTCTCATATAGGTGACAAGTTGTCTAACGTTTTTGCTGGTGAGGATGTTGTTGTTCCTCCACCTCCGTTATCTACATCTTCTGCTCCCCATATTGATTCTCAGTCGTCTCCACCACCTCCACCTCCATCTACCTTGATGCAATTCCTACCACCGTTTTACATTCGTAGGTCTTCTACTCGCCCCTCTGCTCATACACCTTTCCCATCATCCAGCACGCCTCAGGTATGTAATGAGCACATTATTTCTACTGATGATACTGTAGATTTGAATGTTCCGCATGATACGTCACAAGATGAGTTGATACCAGAGAACAAAGAGGCTGATGACCTGGATGTACCTATTGCCTTAAGGATGCCACATCGCCAATGTGCCACTTATCCTCTAGCTGCGCATGTTTACATTGGACCATATTTCAGAGGAGGACGAGAGGTTTGTTGTGGGAATCTATGTTGTTACTATCCCGCGAACATATCAGGAGGCCATACAAGACAGTAGGTGGCAACTTGCCATGGAGGAAGGGATGAATGCTTTGCAGTCGCGTGGTACCTGGACCATTGTTACTACTCCTCCAGGTGCCTCTGTTGTGGGATGCAAATGGATCTTTACGGTGAAACAACGAACAGATGGTAGTGTCGATCGCTGCAAGGCAAGGCTTGTGGCACGTGGTTTCACCCAAACTTATGGGTGGACTATCATGATATCTTCTCTCCAGTGGCCAAACACTCTACACTTTACATTCTTCTATCAGTTGTTGTTTCACGGGACTGGCCTCTATACCAACTTGATGTGAAGAATGCATTTTTATATGATGATCTAAAGGAGGAGGTATATATGCAGCAACCACCAGGGTTTGCTACTGAGGGGGAGTCTCAGGAGGTGTGTAGGCTCCACAAGGCAATTTACGGTCTGAAGCAGAGTCCGAGATCTTGGTACCAAAAGCTATCAAAGTTGATAGAGCAATAGGGGTTTGTTCGGTCTATTGCGGATCACTCACTTTTTGTTTAGAGGACACATAGAGGTATTGTTAATATTCTTGTCTATGTTGATGATATTATTGTCACAGGAGATGATGAGTAAGGCATTCAGGCTGCCAAGGAGTTCCTAAGTCAACAGTTTGCAACTAAGGATCTTGGCAATCTCGATACTTCTTTGGATTAGAGTTCGCCATGAATCAGCGTGGTCTTGTGATGACCCAGAGGAAATTTGTGACAGGTGCAACTACCCCTATGGATCCAAGTATGAGATTGCATGATGACACTGAGGAGGTAGATATGAGGAGATATAGAGAGCTTGTTGGGAAGCTCCTATATGCCACTATCACCGGACCGGATATATCTTTTGCTGTAAGCAAGGTTAGCCACTTCATGGTGCAACCCATGAAGGTTCATATGGATGCAGTCATGCAGTATATATGATCTTGAGATATTTGAAAACTTCATTTGATTATGGTCTTATATCCAGCAGAGATACATCTCCTGAGGTGACAACTTGTGCATATGCAGATTATGCAGGTTGCCCTAGAGACAAGAAGTCTACTTCTGGCTTTGCTATTTTCGTTAGGAGCTCGCACGTATCATGGAAAAGTAAGAAGCAGACAGTGGTTGCTAGATCTAGCGCAAAATCTGAGTACATGGCCATGGCACAGGGAAGCACATAGATGATGTGGGTTAAATCTGTGTTGACTGATCTTGCTGTTGAGTTTTCTCTTCCCATGCAGCTTTTTGTGACAATCTGGCGGCTCTATTTATTGACAATAATCCTGTATTTCATGAACGGACTAAGCATATAGAGGTGGATTGCCATTACACTAGAGACATGATCCAGAAAGGTCTCATATCCACCTCCCATGTTGCTACAGGAGATCAGACTGCTGATATTTTCACCAAGGCTCTTGCTAAAGGTCCATTTCAAAAGTGTTGTTCCAAGCCGAGCATGATAGATATTGTTATAAAATAGAAAGCGGAAGCAAAACATAGAAAAAGAATAAACATCATAAAAGAACAGCGGGATTAACGTGGAACCCTACTCCGTGAGGAGCGGGATGAAACCACGGGAGAAGCCCTCAAAGGGGCGTGTTTCTCTATTGATTTTCTCAATGAGTACAGAAGGTCTGGGGCTCCTTATATAGCCTTCCCAGAGCCTCCAAGTCCCACCCACAGGCGGTGTGGGACTAAACACTGGATGGGGGTAAATGGATCTTCTCCAGGATCCATTTACCCTGCTACAACATAAAGGGCGCACAACCAAATACTCTAACACTCCCCCTCAAGCTGGAGCATGCAATGCTCAGCTTGGACAAACAGAAAGAAATTCAACTCAACTCTACAGGACACTACGGACAATATCAACCCAACGCGCACATGCTGCAGTCGAGGACGTTGCTTCTCATGCCGTGTAGGTGAGGAGGACGAACGGGCTGGAGTGAGAGTCAACTGAAGACTCGGAACCTGACCATCGAGTCTGAACTTGCGCCTGGAGTCTCCTCGTCGGAGAACCGGGTCTCTCCCATCTGGCTCAGAGAATGGTGCACTGCTCTGGTGTACCTATGATACCACATGAAAACCCTTGCCCTCAAGGGAATGGTCCTCTGCTCTGGAGTCCCTATGGCTCACATGAAAACTCTGGCCTGACAACTAGAAGAATGATGGGGACCTCGAACAAATGATGGCAACATATGCTCATCTGAAAATGACCGCACACTCGTGCGTGTCAGAAACTGGAGTCTCTCTCTGGAGAACTCGAAAAACTAGACTCGGAATCAATCGTCGAGTCTGAATAACTGCTGTAGAGTCTGAAATATCTAGCTGGTCTGGATAATTTGCATCTGGCATCTGACATCTGGAAAAGACATGTGACTCTACATCATACTCCCCCTTTCTCCCATACTTGTCGGAAAATTGACATCGACTAAGTTGGGAGAAGACAAGATGAATAGGGGGTAAACAAGAACAACAAAAAACTTGCGGCTTTCCTTTTTTTTTAAGCCGTCATCATTTTTTTTAACATTTTTTTATAAGCCGTTACAACCATTTTTTTTCGGTTTTTCTTGCATTTTTTTTGCAACGTATTTGCGTACGGCTTTTTATTGTACGCGCCTCTTTCAAAAAACATTTAAGCCGTGCAAATTTTTTTTTATCGGCTTTCATTTTCCTTTTTTTTGATAAACTTTACGTACTTTTTTTTTCGATACGCGCCTTTCCCTTTTTTTCAATCAGATTTTTTTCTGAAATACTTTGCGGCTTTTTTTTTATATATATATATTTTTTTCTCAGCCGTCCTTTTTTTTTAACTACGATGGGCCTCGACCCAACTTAGCTGCAGCCCTTCCATTTTTTTACATACATACGCCAAAGGGCTCAACCAAATAACCCTAATTAGGGTTCCCAGGGAACCCCCGTTTATTTTATGCACGCTGCCTCCCTTGATGGGAGGTGTTCCTGCTGCTCGCCTCCCACGATGGGAGATGTTTCTGCTGCTGCCGATGGAGACAGGGCGGAAGTCGTGGCGCCACAGAGCTTCAGCACCTGGAGAGGAGCATGTGCACCGTGCAGGAGGCGCACTTCCTGGTCGAGACCTCCGCCTGAGGGTGTACGACGGACTGGGTGCCGCCTGAAGAAGAGGCCTCTGCCTAGGAGGCCTGCGCGAAGTCTGGAGCTGTGCGGGTATTTACGGCGTGCTGGAGGGTGCGCGAGCATCTCCTGGAGATCATCGCCGCTGGGGACTTCGTCGTGCATCGCCTGCGACGCCTGGAGGCCTCCCTGGCCTGGAGCAGGGGCTCGATGTTGGTGGTGAAGCGTGAGTGCGTGCGGCGCTAGGAAGAGTCGGGAGGTCGGGAAGAACCTCCGCCCTGATGCAGCGATGGGATAACGACACCTCCGCCTGGGATCTGGAGTATCTCAAGTTTCCACGATGGGCGCCATATTGAAGGTGCGCACATGCTGTTGAAGTCGCCCTGAAGATTGATAATCCCTAGAGTGCGAGTTGATGTCGCCTCCAGGAACTGTGGAAGAACAAGGTGGTTGCACGAGGTTGTAACGCGCGGCATCAAAAACAGAGAACGACGTCTGACCCGTGATGATCTAGGGTTTCAGATGTAAACCCTATAACTCAGATCTTTAACTCACATAAAAAAAAACTCTTCTCGAACAATCTTTAAGAACAGAAATTACAAAAACGATCGAGAACTGATTTTGATAATCGATTCTCGAACAAAACATAAAAATCACACAAAAAACTCCTCGAGAATCGACCTGCTCTGATACCATGTTATAAAATAGAAAGCGGAAGCAAAACATAGAAAAAGAATAAACATCACAAAAGAACAGCGGGATTAACGTGGAACCCTACTCCGTGAGGAGCGGGATGAAACCACGGGAGAAGCCCTCAAAGGGGCGTGTTTCTCTATTGATTTTCTCAATGAGTACAGGAGGTCTGGGGCTCCTTATATAGCCTTCCCAGAGCCTCCAAGTCCCACCCACAGGCGGTGTGGGACTAAACACTGGATGGGGGTAAATGGATCTTCTCCAGGATCCATTTACCCTGCTACAACATAAAGGGCGCACAACCAAATACTCTAACATATATATATGCTCTAGCTTGAGGGGGAGTGTTGAGATATTTATATATCACATTATTGTTTTTCTCATTTCTATTTTCTTTATGTACCTCTCATGTAATTATTTTAGGGCTTTTCTCCTATATAAGAGAGCTCTAGGATCTCATCTAATGCATGCTCTTCTTTTCTTCTAACATATATCATTCAGCTTTCTGATGTATACACAAACATTATAATTGCTATTGTTGAATCCCCGAACAGTTATAAATGAGTTGAAACTCTTTTACCATTGTCTTGAAGATTGCTTTGAGTCTGTGTAGTGACTTCTCTTGTAAGCAATCATTATCTTTATTTCCTTTCAATGCAAAGCTTTCAGGCTGACGCATGAATATTTGCATCTCAAAATTGCCATGCTAAAAAATAGTTTTCACATGTGTGGTCCAACTCCAAATCTCGCACTGCTAAAATAGCTAACAAATCTTGAAAGGAAGTGTACTTTTCGATTGGAGAGAATATGCCATTGCAATTGATATTTTCCATCTGGCAAAAACCCTGGTCTTGTTTGTGACTTGCCTTGGTAGCTCCTAATATTTTTCTTTATTTTGAAAAATATCGCCTTGCGATATATGATTTATTGCCTTTTCGGAGAATGTTCAAGGGTTCATTTGTGAGAGTCGGCATATTTAGGTGGTTTTATCAGTTTACTCTATGATCCCCCCTTTTTGTAATGCTTTCATCCTCTTCCTTGGTATCTGTTGGGAAAAGAGACTTCGTTGTTTATTCAGAAAACCCTAGGCTCTCTTATATAGGGAGAGACCTTAAGGGTAAATTACAGAGAGGTCTATAGAAAATAAAGAAATAACGACAAACTAAATAAAGAGATAATAACACTACTAACTATTTCTACACTCCCCCTCAAGGTGGAGCATAGATATCTATCATGCTCAGCTTGGATGAACATCTCTGAAATGGTCCTCTGAGCAGTGGCTTGGTAAATACATCTGCAGTCTGATCTCCTGAGCTCACATGTGCAGTAGATATCAATCCTCTCTGGATCAAGTCCCTAGTATAATGGCAGTCAACTTCAATATGCTTAGTCCTTTCATGAAAAGCTGGATTGTTGGCAATGAACAATGCTGCCTGATTGTCACACTGAAGCTTCATAGGTAGAGATACAGCTACATGTAGATCTTCTAGTACAGAGCGAACCCACATCATTTCCGTACTGGCTTGAGCCATAGCCCTATACTCGGATTCGGCACCGGACCTTGCCACAACAGTTTGTTTCTTGCTTTTCCAAGAAACCAACGAGCCTCCAACAAACACTGCAAACCCTGAGGTTGATTTTCGGTCCTTAGGACATCCTGCATAATCTGCATCTGCACATGCTGAGACAGATAAGTCCGTGCCCTTTCTAAATAGCAGCCCTGAACCTGGAGAAGACTTTAGATACCTCAGTATCATGTGTATAGCATCCATGTGAACCTGTCTTGGCTGCTCCATAAATTGACTCACCCTGCTAACTGCAAATTGAATGTCTGGGCGAGTTATGGTGATGTAGAGGAGGTTGCCCACCATCTCTCTATATCTCCTCTTATCTACTTCATCAGTATCACCATCATACAGCCTCACGCTGGGATCCATGGGAATACTTGATGGTTTGCAACCATCCATGTCAGTCTCAGTCAGGAAGTCTGTAATATACTTCCGTTGGGTCATTACCAAACCCTGTGCATTCCTTGCAAATTCTAACCCCAGAAAGTATCTCAGGGTCCCAAGATCTTTTGTAACAAACTGACGGCCAAGGAATGCCTTCGCATTTTCTATGCCCTGTGCATCATCTCCTGTAACAAGAATATCATCCACATAGACCATAATAACAACCGTACCTGCCGATGACTTCTGGACAAACAAATGAGTGATCGGCATTTGACCTCTTGAATCCTTGTTGCTCAATCAGGTTGGACAACTTCTGGAACCATGCTCTGGGGCTCTATTTGAGGCCATATATCGCCTTGTGAAGTCTACAGACCATCTGCTTCTCCCCCTCAGCAGTAAACCCAGGTGGCTGCTGCATGTAGACTTCCTCCTGCAAGTCTCCATACAGAAATGCATTCTTGACATCTAGTTGAGATATACTCCAATCACGGACCACAGCAACAGATAAGAGAATACGAAGGGTAGAATGTCTCTCCACTGGAGAGAATGTATCCATGTTATCCACACCGTAGGTTTGCGTAAACCCACGAGCGACCAAGCGTGCGTTGTACCTATCCAAGGTTCCATCTGCATGGTATTTGACTGTAAAGACCCATTTGCAGCTCACAACGGATGCATCAGAAGGTGCAGGGACCAAAGACCATGTACCACGAGACTGTAGGGCCCTCATTTCTTCTTCCATTGCTAATCGCCAGCATTCATTCTGCAAAGCTTCCTGGTATGTCCGTGGTATATCCATGGAAGACAAAGCTGTGGCAAATCTCTGAAAATCACCTGTGAGACGGTGAAAAGAAATGAAACGCCCCGCCTCGACGGGAGCGCATCTCAATATCCATTATCAATATTACCCAACAACAATCATAAACAACCTGCATGATATACCATTTATACAAAATAAGGAAATAGGGAAGAAAAAAAAATCAAGTTTCTACTGATAACAAAAGTCCACATACGGATAACAATAAGTCATCAGAATCTCTTTATTACATCATAAATACTCATAAAGGAAGGATAACAGAACTACTAAGAAACTAGTCCTCGACCTTAACAACACCCTGCAGATGCACCACCAAAGATGTGAGCCTCTGTCTCCTGCTCTACACTCCCTGTTGGATTTCCAAAGAATGTAACTGGTGAGTCAACTGACTCAGTAAGGAATAAATAAATTATAAATCAAGAGATTGTAGGTAGGTAATGCAATTGCAGTAACTGAGCAAGTTTAGAAGAGAACAACTTAAAAACATCTAGTAATAAGCAATCAGTAATATTCTAGGCATTTAACAAGTACGCAATCAAAACCAATTCTTTGACATATCTATATTCATATTTTCATTTACTTATCCCGGACTCGTTTGTCAAAGGAGAAAGCCTACACTAGGAATGAAGCCTGCAACACTCCATTCATAGTGCAATCTAAATCCCGTGCGCAAACGCGATCCTTCAGCTAGTCTAGTTGGTAGTACTCTAACACCCATGACAAGGAGCATATAGCTCGAAGAGTCGTAACTCCGTCAACCGAGTCTGCCGGAGGAGTCCCGCTCGCTCCAAAACAAGTACCACAAAACGGATCCGTACGGTGCGATGCACGTGTGCATCCACCTCAATTTCACCAGAGTACATACCAACACCCCACTCTATGATGCCCCTCGAGTGGGGATGACTCACTGTCGGCTCAGCCGGACTACAAGGGTGTGCACCCACCTTGTAGTATTTTTTTTCCACCACATGTGTAATATATTTTATTCAAAGTAACCCAACTTAGGATTAGAAGCCAAACATCTCTGTAAGCATTAGACAATCATTGTCATATAAGACCCCAAAGTTCATAAATCATTTTACTAACACTTAATCCAGATGTACTCACAATTATTCAACATTGTACTTGAAGCATTGGATTTCTCCTGTCTAGGCGTTAATAAACCTTCCATTGAATATTTTATCTGAGGTTACCCACAGTCCATTTTCATAATTACATGCCTGGAGACTAAACACGGCATCATCCATCTATGTTCCATGTAAAATCTAAGTTTGTGAAAGGACCTATATCATTAATCATGGGATTAAGAACTATTACAAAAGGTGACATCGCAGAGAAACCAATTTGATCAGTAATATAACACTTAAATATAAATGTATTGCAAGATTCGTATGGCCAGATAAACTAGGATATCAACTATTGTCAAGAGATAGACATACCCAGAAAATAATCATATAACGTGATGTTATTACTTAGTGTTGACTACTAGTATATACCTGTACAATTCTATTTCTGTAATCTAAATCCCAACCACATACTAGTTAACTATTATCTAAATAAACTAAAATGAAGAGGATGTGGAACTCCATGTTGGAGTTTCATACGTATGAGACATTGTTTGCAACAATGGTCATCATCTTGAGGTATTACGCATAATGTAACTAGGGAATACGTGTAGTAATCCTACAATCTTGAATTTCAAACCCAACAATATCTCGCGTCAAAAGATCAATTAGGCAAGATCTCAAAGTTTTATTGCATCTTTAGATCTGATCACAACTCGTCGATAGGTCAATTAGACATAATTGAAACTTTCCTTTTTCTATAAATAAAACTTTCTGTAAGATGGATCAAACCCTATTCGTTGATGTTGTCCGTGATAGTCCCTTGAAAATCAACGATATACCATCATACTATTCTATTCCTCAATATATAAAAAAAACTTCTACATTCAATGATTAAAATATTCTACATCGACACAAGTATTTGGAAAAAAAACCATCGAACATTCTTGCGTTCATTTTGCCTTCACTCTCAATTTATAATATCAACAGGACCTCTTTTAAATCAAACATGAAATCCACGAGCCACGTTTTACAAGTAGATGATCACGATGTACCAACAGCAAAAAGGAAGATCCAAGTGGGATTTGATCAAAGCGAATAAGCATCCATCGAGATAGCATTCTCCATAATCGTAAAAAGAAACGATTTAGGAGAGAAGGTTGAGATCCATTACCTATACTCGTGCACGTCTTTGATCCACGTGCTCGATAGCCGATCACGAATCCGATGAGAGGGTTGCTTTTCCCTTGCGTTGGCCCTCCTCGTCTTCTTCTTGTCGCGAGTCTACGAGACTTCGAGAGTTTTTGATAACGGTGGTGACACCGTTCTCTCCTTGATTCTCTGAATAAGGAGATGGAAAAAGAGATAAGAGAATGACTTGGGGAGGAAGAAAGGGTGGATTAGGGTTTGGAAAAGGAGTAGGAATGAGGGAAGATAAAGGGTGTGGGTCTTTATATAGTTGGGGATTAAAACATTAGTTTTAGAAACCCTAAAACAACCCTAATTCGAAATTAATTAACCAAAACCCGTAACCCTTAAATCCCTCAAAAACCATGACCCCTCTTCACTAAAACAGGCATATCTCCCACATACGGACTCGGAATTTCGCGTTTTTGGGCTCGTTGGAAAGCTTGCGACGAGACGCTTCTTTTGAGTATAATATTGAATAGGTTTTAAAGCTTCAGAAAAATCCGAAAATTACGGGGTGTTACATCATAACAACCTTAAAAACAGTCTCGTCCCCGAGACTTAGGATGTAAAAGGTGTAATATAACAACCTTAAAAGGTTGGATCCTATCGAGTAAAAGATAACAACCTTAAAAAGGATGAAAGTAGATTATAAATTACCTTAAAAAAGGTATGGGTAGTCCCGTCGCATATCCGCCTCAGGTTCCCAGGTGGCCTCCTCGGAGTTGTGTCGTTGCCAAAGGATCTTCACCAAGGGTATCTCCTTGTGCCTTAACTTCTTCACTGAACGATCGATGATCCGAACTGGTTCCTCCGGATAACTCAGATTAGTATCCACATGAAGATCATCATAACTAATCACATGCGATGGATCATGCACATATTTTCTCAAGTTGGAGATATGAAAAACATCATGCACACCGGCAAGGTGAGGAGGAAGAGCAATCCTGTACGCAACTTTACCAATCTTGTCGAGAATCTCGAATGGTCCGACAAACCGTGGTGCTAATTTTCCCTTCACTCCAAACCGCTGAACTCCCTTCATGGGAGAAACTCTCAAGAAGACAAAATCTCCAACCTCAAAACTAAGATCAGTGCGTCGTCTATCGCTATAGCTCTTTTGCCTACTCTGTGCAGTAAGCAATTTCTTCCGAGCTATCTTGATTGCCTTAGCGGTCTCCTCCAAATACTCTACCTTATGTAGAAGGTTATGTCCAATCTCCTACCAACTCAGAGGTGTAGAGCATCGTCTTCCATACAATGCTTCAAAAGGAGCCATACCTATGCTGGCATGGTAACTGTTATTATACGTAAACTCTGCTAACGGCAAATGGTCTTTCCACGACCCTTTCCACTCTAGCACACATGCTCGAAGAAGATCCTCCAGTGTCTGAATTGTCCTCTCAGATTGTCCGTCGGTCTGAGGGTGGTAAGCAGAACTGAGGCATAGTTGTACTTCTAAAGAACTCATGAATTCCCTCCAGTAGTGAGAGGTGAACCTTGAATCACGATCAGATACAATCTGCTTCGGCAGCCCATGAAGTCTGACAATCTCCTTAATAAAGATCGCTGCAAGTTGTAAGGGAGTGCATGTCATACTCACAGGTATGAAATGTGCTGACTTAGTAAGTCTATCAACCACGACCCAGATGGCATCATGACTACTAGTGGTCTTAGGAAGACCCGTCACAAAATCCATAGATATACCCTCCCACTTCCACTCAGGAATAGGAAGGGATTGCAAAAGTCCAGGTGGCCTCTTATGCTCAGCCTTAATTTGTTGACACGTCAGGCATTTTGCCACAAACTTGGCCACATCCCTTCTCATTTGCTTCCACCAAAAATTCTTTTTCAAATCCTTATACATCTTTGTGCCACCAGGATGTATCGACAAACGTGAACTATGTGCCTCACGCATGATCTCTTCCCTCAATTGTACATCTGCTGGAACACACAATCGATTCCCATTTCGTAGCACACCATCTTGATAAGAAAAGCCAACTAAGGTTCCTGCGATAGCCTTCTCCTTGAGTCTCTGCATACTCAGGTCTTCCTGTTGTCCTTGGATGATTCGCTCAACTAACTCTGGACGAGAAGGGGATGGAACTATGACAGTCTCTCGACTACTCTGAAATGGATGCCAATCACTGAAAGCTGCAAGAAGATCCCATGCTTTAAGCTGAGGACGAGATTCATTTGAATGAGGCCTACGACTAAGGGCATCAGCAACCACGTTCGCCTTACCAGGATGGTAAGAGATGGTGCACTCGTAATCCTTTAAAAGCTCCAGCCATCTCCTTTGCCTCATATTGAGCTCCTTCTGATCAAAAAGATGCTTGAGACTCTTGTGATCTGTGAAGATTTCGAAAGCAACACCATAAAGATAATGTCTCCACATTTTAAGAGCAAAGATAACTGCTGCCAGTTCCATATCATGAGTTGGGTAATTTTTCTCATGTGGCTTCAACTGTCTAGATCCATATGCAACAACCTTACCATGTTGCATCAAAACCGCACCCAGACCCTCCTTTGATGCATCAGTGTAAACTGTGAATCCGTCTGGGCCCGACGGAATTGTCAAGATGGGAGCTGTAGTGAGCCTTTCCTTCAGTGTCTGGAAGCTATTCTCACACTCTTCTGACCAAGCATATGGCATCTCCTTCTTGGTCAGCTGGGTGAGGGGAAGGGCAATCTGAGAAAATCCCTTCACAAACCGTCTGTAATAACCGGCTAAGCCAAGAAAGCTTCGGATCTCAGACACGTTCTTCGGTCGTTCCCAACTAAGGACTGCTTCGATTTTTGCAGGATCCACAGACACTCCTGCACTTGAGATAACATGGCCTAAGAATGATACTTCTTGAAGCCAAAACTCACACTTATTAAACTTTGCATATAGCTTGTGCCTCTGCAAGGTCTCCAGCACTGTCTGTAAGTGAGTGCGATGTTCCTTCTCATCTAGAGAGTAGATAAGGACATCATCAATGAAAACCACAACGAAACTGTCGAGGAAAGGCTGAAAAACCCGATTCATCATATCCATGAATGCTGCTGGGGCATTAGTCAAGCCAAAGGGCATCACCAAGAACTCGTAGTGACCATATCGGGTTCTGAATGCAGACTTAGGTATATCCACATCCCGAATACGTAACTGGTGATAACCAGATCGTAGATCAATCTTAGAGAAGATGGATGACCCTTGTAGCTGATCAAAGAGATCGTCAATGCGCGGCAAAGGATAACGATTCTTGATTGTTACTTTATTCAACTGCCGATAATCTATACACATGCGCATAGATCCATCCTTCTTCTTAACAAAAAGGACAGGCGCTCCCCATGGAGATGTACTAGGGCGTATGAAACCCTTCTCTAGCAGTTCTTGTAACTGCACCTTGAGTTCTTTCAACTCAGCTGGTGCCATCCTGTATGGTGTCATGGATACTGGTTGAGTTCCTGGAATGATAGAAATCTCAAACTCCACCTCACGAGGTGGGGGAAGCCCAGGCAAATCTGCAGGAAATACATCCGGAAAGTTCTTTACTATTTCAACATCCTCTATTCCTTCCATGGGAGTTTGATTCCCAATGACGTGAGCAATAAATCCTTCACACCCTTGAGATAGCAAGCGATGAGCTTGCAATGTTGATATGCAGGTTACCCCTCTCGACGAGATGCTTCCATCAAATATGAATTCTTGTAGCTCAGGAATCCCGAAAATAATCTGTTTTTGGAAACAGTCTAAACATGCGTGGTGATTCTCAAGCCAGTCCATGCCGAGAATAACATCAAAATCCTCCATCTGAATGAGCAGCAAGTACGCCTCCAGCATATAACCTCCAATATAAACTGGACAATCGGGAAATACCCGATGGACAACAAACACCTGACCCCCAGGTCCCTTAATAAGATAAGGGTCTGAAACTATGGTAGGCTCTCGGCCTAAGGTATCCGCAAAACTCCATGATACGAAGGAATGAGATGCACCCGAGTCAAAAAGAGCATGAGCTGTAAAGTCGCCTACTGAAATCATACCTCGTACTACTGATCCCGAAGCATGTGCTTGCCCATCAGTGATGGCATTGAGTTGTCCTCTTCGTGGCCCACTGGAACCTGTCGTGCTCCGAGTCTGGTTGGGATGTCCTCTACCACCACGAGAGGTAGAACCACGTCCCTGGTGCTGCGGACGTCCCCCTCGTACAGTACCTCGCATCTGTGAAGCTCCCAATGGACAGTTGGACCTGATGTGCCCCTCTTGATTGCATCGGTAGCAAACACGTGCATCGGTTATGCTGTTCACCATTGGATGTGCTGGTCGTGATGGCTCGGAAAGTGCTTGCCCCAAGGTAGGAGCTCCTCCATGTGCGGACCTGGTAGACATGCCATGCCGGTAGGGGTGGGTACGTTGTCCTCTTCGTGCTGTCGAACGGTCATTACGAGCAGTCTTCCCATAATAGCTCGATCCTCCTTGCCTGGTTTGCACTGACCTGCCTTCACGCAAGTCCTCTTCTACTCGTGATGCAGCATCAACCACTTCCTTCATAGTAACCAATCTAAGGGGTACTAGTCTCTCGCGAATTTCCTTACGGAGACCCCGAAAGAACTTGAATGCTTTGTCAGCCTCAGTCGGCACAGTGCTAGCAGCATATTTCAGCAACTCCGTGAACCTGTTTAGATAAGCAGTCACAGTCTTGTTCCCTTGCTCGAGTAGTGTGAACTCCACGCGGCGCTGCTCTAGCCAGTATTCCGGATAGAAATGCTTCCGGAACGCCTCAGTGAATTTCTCCCAAGTAACTGGCGTTGTAATCTGCGGCTCCATAGAACTCCACCATTCCTCAGCATAGCCTGCTAAGGAGTAAGTGGCAAGGGTAACCTTCTCCTCATCCGGTACATGTATGGTGCGAAATACCTTTTCCACACGCTTCAGCCACCTCTCTGCCACATCTGGGCTTGTATTGCCCAGAAACTCCGGAACTTTCTCCTTGCGATATTTTGAAAATATGTCCTCTTGTCGTGGTGGTGGCGGTGACGGAGGAGGAGGAGGTGGCGGTGGTGGTGGATCACCATCTCCCCCACCCATTCCAGACCCACCCTCTGATGCAGATCTCGACAATCGCTCCTCGAGCATAAGCTGCCTCTGCTGCACATCCTGTAGCATCGCCATCATCGCAGCCAACTGCTGCGCAGTCTGATCTCTACGAGGCGGCATGATCTGCATGTGTAGAGATAAAAAGAGAGATACAATTAGATCCCAGAGTAGAGATTATTAGTCAGCCTTGATCATTTTTTTTACTGTAGTCAAAAGTCTACTTGTCTCCTGTATAATGGTATTTCTCCTACCATACAGTTGTCTATGACTGATGGGGTAATTGGGCTCTGATACCAAATGAAACGCCCTGCCTCGACGGGAGCGCATCTCAATATCCATTATCAATATTACCCAACAACAATCATAAACAACCTGCATGATATACCATTTATACAAAATAAGGAAATAGGGAAGAAAAAAAATTTAAGTTTCTACTGATAACAAAAGTCCACATACGGATAACAATAAGTCATCAGAATCTCTTTATTACATCATAAATACTCATAAAGGAAGGATAACAGAACTACTAAGAAACTAGTCCTCGACCTTAACAACACCCTGCAGATGCACCACCAAAGATGTGAGCCTCTGTCTCCTGCTCTACACTCCCTGTTGGATTTCCAAAGAATATAACTGGTGAGTCAACTGACTCAGTAAGGAATAAATAAATTATAAATCAAGAGATTGTAGGTAGGTAATGCAATTGCAGTAACTGAGCAAGTTTAGAAGAGAACAACTTAAAAACATCTAGTAATAAGCAATCAGTAATATTCTAGGCATTTAACAAGTACGCAATCAAAACCAATTCTTTGACATATCTATATTCATATTTTCATTTACTTATCCCGGACTCGTTTGTCAAAGGAGAAAGCCTACACTAGGAATGAAGCCTGCAACACTCCATTCATAGTGCAATCTAAATCCCGTGCGCAAACGCGATCCTTCAGCTAGTCTAGTTGGTAGTACTCTAACACCCATGACAAGGAGCATATAGCTCGAAGAGTCGTAACTCCGTTAACCGAGTCTGCCGGAGGAGTCCCGCTCGCTCCAAAACAAGTACCACAAAACGGATCCGTACGGTGCGATGCACGTGTGCATCCACCTCAATTTCACCAGAGTACATACCAACACCCCACTCTATGATGCCCCTCGAGTGGGGATGACTCACTGTCGGCTCAGCCGGACTACAAGGGTGTGCACCCACCTTGTAGTATTTTTTTTCCACCACATGTGTAATATATTTTATTCAAAGTAACCCAACTTAGGATTAGAAGCCAAACATCTCTGTAAGCATTAGACAATCATTGTCATATAAGACCCCAAAGTTCATAAATCATTTTACTAACACTTAATCCAGATGTACTCACAATTATTCAACATTGTACTTGAAGCATTGGATTTCTCCTGTCTAGGCGTTAATAAACCTTCCATTGAATATTTTATCTGAGGTTACCCACAGTCCATTTTCATAATTACATGCCTGGAGACTAAACACGGCATCATCCATCTATGTTCCATGTAAAATCTAAGTTTGTGAAAGGACCTATATCATTAATCATGGGATTAAGAACTATTACAAAAGGTGACATCACAGAGAAACCAATTTGATCAGTAATATAACACTTAAATATAAATGTATTGCAAGATTCGTATGGCCAGATAAACTAGGATATCAACTATTGTCACGAGATAGACATACCCAGAAAATAATCATATAACGTGATGTTATTACTTAGTGTTGACTACTAGTATATACCTGTACAATTCTATTTCTGTAATCTAAATCCCAACCACATACTAGTTAACTATTATCTAAATAAACTAAAATGAAGAGGATGTGGAACTCCATGTTGGAGTTTCATACGTATGAGACATTGTTTGCAACAATGGTCATCATCCTGAGGTATTACGCATAATGTAACTAGGGAATACGTGTAGTAATCCTACAATCTTGAATTTCAAACCCAACAATATCTCGCGTCAAAAGATCAATTAGGCAAGATCTCAAAGTTTTATTGCATCTTTAGATCTGATCACAACTCGTCGATAGGTCAATTAGACATAATTGAAACTTTCCTTTTTCTATAAATAAAACTTTCTGTAAGATGGATCAAACCCTATTCGTTGATGTTGTCCGTGATAGTCCCTTGAAAATCAACGATATACCATCATACTATTCTATTCCTCAATATATAAAAAAAACTTCTACATTCAATGATTAAAATATTCTACATCGACACAAGTATTTGGAAAAAAAACCATCGAACATTCTTGCGTTCATTTTGCCTTCACTCTCAATTTATAATATCAACAGGACCTCTTTTAAATCAAACATGAAATCCACGAGCCACGTTTTACAAGTAGATGATCACGATGTACCAACAACAAAAAGGAAGATCCAAGTGGGATTTGATCAAAGCGAATAAGCATCCATCGAGATAGCATTCTCCATAATCGTAAAAAGAAACGATTTAGGAGAGAAGGTTGAGATCCATTACCTATACTCGTGCACGTCTTTGATCCACGTGCTCGATAGCCGATCACGAATCCGATGAGAGGGTTGCTTTTCCCTTGCGTTGGCCCTCCTCGTCTTCTTCTTGTCGCGAGTCTACGAGACTTCGAGAGTTTTTGATAACGGTGGTGACACCGTTCTCTCCTTGATTCTCTGAATAAGGAGATGGAAAAAGAGATAAGAGAATGACTTGGGGAGGAAGAAAGGGTGGATTAGGGTTTGGAAAAGGAGTAGGAATGAGGGAAGATAAAGGGTGTGGGTCTTTATATAGTTGGGGATTAAAACATTAGTTTTAGAAACCCTAAAACAACCCTAATTCGAAATTAATTAACCAAAACCCGTAACCCTTAAATCCCTCAAAAACCATGACCCCTCTTCACTAAAACATGCATATCTCCCACATACGGACTCGGAATTTCGCGTTTCTGGGCTCGTTGGAAAGCTTGCGACGAGACGCTTCTTTTGAGTGTAATATTGAATAGGTTTTAAAGCTTCAGAAAAATCCGAAAATTACGGGGTGTTACATCATAACAACCTTAAAAACAGTCTCGTCCCCGAGACTTAGGATGTAAAAGGTGTAATATAACAACCTTAAAAGGTTGGATCCTATCGAGTAAAAGATAACAACCTTAAAAAGGATGAAAGTAGATTATAAATTACCTTCAAAAAGGTATGGGTAGTCCCGTCGCATATCCGCCTCAGGTTCCCAGGTGGCCTCCTCGGAGTTGTGTCGTTGCCAAAGGATCTTCACCAAGGGTATCTCCTTGTGCCTTAACTTCTTCACTGAACGATCGATGATCCGAACTGGTTCCTCCGGATAACTCAGATTAGTATCCACATGAAGATCATCATAACTAATCACATGCGATGGATCATGCACATATTTTCTCAAGTTGGAGATATGAAAAACATCATGCACACCGGCAAGGTGAGGAGGAAGAGCAATCCTGTACGCAACTTTACCAATCTTGTCGAGAATCTCGAATGGTCCGACAAACCGTGGTGCTAATTTTCCCTTCACTCCAAACCGCTGAACTCCCTTCATGGGAGAAACTCTCAAGAAGACAAAATCTCCAACCTCAAAACTAAGATCAGTGCGTCGTCTATCGCTATAGCTCTTTTGCCTACTCTGTGCAGTAAGCAATTTCTTCCGAGCTATCTTGATTGCCTTAGCGGTCTCCTCCAAATACTCTACCTTATGTAGAAGGTTATGTCCAATCTCCTACCAACTCAGAGGTGTAGAGCATCGTCTTCCATACAATGCTTCAAAAGGAGCCATACCTATGCTGGCATGGTAACTGTTATTATACGTAAACTCTGCTAACGGCAAATGGTCTTTCCACGACCCTTTCCACTCTAGCACACATGCTCGAAGAAGATCCTCCAGTGTCTGAATTGTCCTCTCAGATTGTCCGTCGGTCTGAGGGTGGTAAGCAGAACTGAGGCATAGTTGTACTTCTAAAGAACTCATGAATTCCCTCCAGTAGTGAGAGGTGAACCTTGGATCACGATCAGATACAATCTGCTTCGGCAGCCCATGAAGTCTGACAATCTCCTTAATAAAGATCGCTGCAAGTTGTAAGGGAGTGCATGTCATACTCACAGGTATGAAATGTGCTGACTTAGTAAGTCTATCAACCACGACCCAGATGGCATCATGACTACTAGTGGTCTTAGGAAGACCCGTCACAAAATCCATAGATATACCCTCCCACTTCCACTCAGGAATAGGAAGGGATTGCAAAAGTCCAGGTGGCCTCTTATGCTCAGCCTTAATTTGTTGACACGTCAGGCATTTTGCCACAAACTTGGCCACATCCCTTCTCATTTGCTTCCACCAAAAATTCTTTTTCAAATCCTTATACATCTTTGTGCCACCAGGATGTATCGACAAACGTGAACTATGTGCCTCACGCATGATCTCTTCCCTCAATTGTACATCTGCTGGAACACACAATCGATTCCCATTTCGTAGCACACCATCTTGATAAGAAAAGCCAACTAAGGTTCCTGCGATAGCCTTCTCCTTGAGTCTCTGCATACTCAGGTCTTCCTGTTGTCCTTGGATGATTCGCTCAACTAACTCTGGACGAGAAGGGGATGGAACTATGACAGTCTCTCGACTACTCTGAAATGGATGCCAATCACTGAAAGCTGCAAGAAGATCCCATGCTTTAAGCTGAGGACGAGATTCATTTGAATGAGGCCTACGACTAAGGGCATCAGCAACCACGTTCGCCTTACCAGGATGGTAAGAGATGGTGCACTCGTAATCCTTTAAAAGCTCCAGCCATCTCCTTTGCCTCATATTGAGCTCCTTCTGATCAAAAAGATGCTTGAGACTCTTGTGATCTGTGAAGATTTCGAAAGCAACACCATAAAGATAATGTCTCCACATTTTAAGAGCAAAGATAACTGCTGCCAGTTCCATATCATGAGTTGGGTAATTTTTCTCATGTGGCTTCAACTGTCTAGATCCATATGCAACAACCTTACCATGTTGCATCAAAACCGCACCCAGACCCTCCTTTGATGCATCAGTGTAAACTGTGAATCCGTCTGGGCCCGACGGAATTGTCAAGATGGGAGCTGTAGTGAGCCTTTCCTTCAGTGTCTGGAAGCTATTCTCACACTCTTCTGACCAAGCATATGGCATCTCCTTCTTGGTCAGCTGGGTGAGGGGAAGGGCAATCTGAGAAAATCCCTTCACAAACCGTCTGTAATAACCGGCTAAGCCAAGAAAGCTTCGGATCTCAGACACGTTCTTCGGTCGTTCCCAACTAAGGACTGCTTCGATTTTTGCAGGATCCACAGACACTCCTGCACTTGAGATAACATGGCCTAAGAATGATACTTCTTGAAGCCAAAACTCACACTTATTAAACTTTGCATATAGCTTGTGCCTCTGCAAGGTCTCCAGCACTGTCTGTAAGTGAGTGCGATGTTCCTTCTCATCTAGAGAGTAGATAAGGACATCATCAATGAAAACCACAACGAAACTGTCGAGGAAAGGCTGAAAAACCCGATTCATCATATCCATGAATGCTGCTGGGGCATTAGTCAAGCCAAAGGGCATCACCAAGAACTCGTAGTGACCATATCGGGTTCTGAATGCAGACTTAGGTATATCCACATCCCGAATACGTAACTGGTGATAACCAGATCGTAGATCAATCTTAGAGAAGATGGATGACCCTTGTAGCTGATCAAAGAGATCGTCAATGCGCGGCAAAGGATAACGATTCTTGATTGTTACTTTATTCAACTGCCGATAATCTATACACATGTGCATAGATCCATCCTTCTTCTTAACAAAAAGGACAGGCGCTCCCCATGGAGATGTACTAGGGCGTATGAAACCCTTCTCTAGCAGTTCTTGTAACTGCACCTTGAGTTCTTTCAACTCAGCTGGTGCCATCCTGTATGGTGTCATGGATACTGGTTGAGTTCCTGGAATGATAGAAATCTCAAACTCCACCTCACGAGGTGGGGGAAGCCCAGGCAAATCTGCAGGAAATACATCCGGAAAGTTCTTTACTATTTCAACATCCTCTATTCCTTCCATGGGAGTTTGATTCCCAATGACGTGAGCAATAAATCCTTCACACCCTTGAGATAGCAAGCGATGAGCTTGCAATGTTGATATGCAGGTTACCCCTCTCGACGAGATGCTTCCATCAAATATGAATTCTTGTAGCTCAGGAATCCTGAAAATAATCTGTTTTTGGAAACAGTCTAAACATGCGTGGTGATTCTCAAGCCAGTCCATGCCGAGAATAACATCAAAATCCTCCATCTGAATGAGCAGCAAGTACGCCTCCAGCATATAACCTCCAATATAAACTGGACAATCGGGAAATACCCGATGGACAACAAACACCTGACCCCCAGGTCCCTTAATAAGATAAGGGTCTGAAACTATGGTAGGCTCTCGGCCTAAGGTATCCGCAAAACTCCATGATACGAAGGAATGAGATGCACCCGAGTCAAAAAGAGCATGAGCTGTAAAGTCGCCTACTGAAATCATACCTCGTACTACTGATCCCGAAGCATGTGCTTGCCCATCAGTGATGGCATTGAGTTGTCCTCTTCGTGGCCCACTGGAACCTGTCGTGCTCCGAGTCTGGTTGGGATGTCCTCTACCACCACGAGAGGTAGAACCACGTCCCTGGTGCTGCGGACGTCCCCCTCGTACAGTACCTCGCATCTGTGAAGCTCCCAATGGACAGTTGGACCTGATGTGCCCCTCTTGATTGCATCGGTAGCAAACACGTGCATCGGTTATGCTGTTCACCATTGGATGTGCTGGTCGTGATGGCTCGGAAAGTGCTTGCCCCAAGGTAGGAGCTCCTCCATGTGCGGACCTGGTAGACATGCCATGCCGGTAGGGGTGGGTACGTTGTCCTCTTCGTGCTGTCGAACGGTCATTACGAGCAGTCTTCCCATAATAGCTCGATCCTCCTTGCCTGGTTTGCACTGACCTGCCTTCACGCAAGTCCTCTTCTACTCGTGATGCAGCATCAACCACTTCCTTCATAGTAACCAATCTAAGGGGTACTAGTCTCTCGCGAATTTCCTTACGGAGACCCCGAAAGAACTTGAATGCTTTGTCAGCCTCAGTCGGCACAGTGCTAGCAGCATATTTCAGCAACTCCGTGAACCTGTTTAGATAAGCAGTCACAGTCTTGTTCCCTTGCTCGAGTAGTGTGAACTCCACGCGGCGCTGCTCTAGCCAGTATTCCGGATAGAAATGCTTCCGGAACGCCTCAGTGAATTTCTCCCAAGTAACTGGCGTTGTAATCTGCGGCTCCATAGAACTCCACCATTCCTCAGCATAGCCTGCTAAGGAGTAAGTGGCAAGGGTAACCTTCTCCTCATCCGGTACATGTATGGTGCGAAATACCTTTTCCACACGCTTCAGCCACCTCTCTGCCACATCTGGGCTTGTATTGCCCAGAAACTCCGGAACTTTCTCCTTGCGATATTTTGAAAATATGTCCTCTTGTCGTGGTGGTGGCGGTGACGGAGGAGGAGGAGGTGGCGGTGGTGGTGGATCACCATCTCCCCCACCCATTCCAGACCCACCCTCTGATGCAGATCTCGACAATCGCTCCTCGAGCATAAGCTGCCTCTGCTGCACATCCTGTAGCATCGCCATCATCGCAGCCAACTGCTGCGCAGTCTGATCTCTACGAGGCGGCATGATCTGCATGTGTAGAGATAAAAAGAGAGATACAATTAGATCCCAGAGTAGAGATTATTAGTCAGCCTTGATCATTTTTTTTACTGTAGTCAAAAGTCTACTTGTCTCCTGTATAATGGTATTTCTCCTACCATACAGTTGTCTATGACTGATGGGGTAATTGGGCTCTGATACCAAATGAAACGCCCCGCCTCGACGGGAGCGCATCTCAATATCCATTATCAATATTACCCAACAACAATCATAAACAACCTGCATGATATACCATTTATACAAAATAAGGAAATAGGGAAGAAAAAAAATTCAAGTTTCTACTGATAACAAAAGTCCACATACGGATAACAATAAGTCATCAGAATCTCTTTATTACATCATAAATACTCATAAAGGAAGGATAACAGAACTACTAAGAAACTAGTCCTCGACCTTAACAACACCCTGCAGATGCACCACCAAAGATGTGAGCCTCTGTCTCCTGCTCTACACTCCCTGTTGGATTTCCAAAGAATGTAACTGGTGAGTCAACTGACTCAGTAAGGAATAAATAAATTATAAATCAAGAGATTGTAGGTAGGTAATGCAATTGCAGTAACTGAGCAAGTTTAGAAGAGAACAACTTAAAAACATCTAGTAATAAGCAATCAGTAATATTCTAGGCATTTAACAAGTACGCAATCAAAACCAATTCTTTGACATATCTATATTCATATTTTCATTTACTTATCCCGGACTCGTTTGTCAAAGGAGAAAGCCTACACTAGGAATGAAGCCTGCAACACTCCATTCATAGTGCAATCTAAATCCCGTGCGCAAACGCGATCCTTCAGCTAGTCTAGTTGGTAGTACTCTAACACCCATGACAAGGAGCATATAGCTCGAAGAGTCGTAACTCCGTCAACCGAGTCTGCCGGAGGAGTCCCGCTCGCTCCAAAACAAGTACCACAAAACGGATCCGTACGGTGCGATGCACGTGTGCATCCACCTCAATTTCACCAGAGTACATACCAACACCCCACTCTATGATGCCCCTCGAGTGGGGATGACTCACTGTCGGCTCAGCCGGACTACAAGGGTGTGCACCCACCTTGTAGTATTTTTTTTTCCACCACATGTGTAATATATTTTATTCAAAGTAACCCAACTTAGGATTAGAAGCCAAACATCTCTGTAAGCATTAGACAATCATTGTCATATAAGACCCCAAAGTTCATAAATCATTTTACTAACACTTAATCCAGATGTACTCACAATTATTCAACATTGTACTTGAAGCATTGGATTTCTCCTGTCTAGGCGTTAATAAACCTTCCATTGAATATTTTATCTGAGGTTACCCACAGTCCATTTTCATAATTACATGCCTGGAGACTAAACACGGCATCATCCATCTATGTTCCATGTAAAATCTAAGTTTGTGAAAGGACCTATATCATTAATCATGGGATTAAGAACTATTACAAAAGGTGACATTGTAGAGAAACCAATTTGATCAGTAATATAACACTTAAATATAAATGTATTGCAAGATTCGTATGGCCAGATAAACTAGGATATCAACTATTGTCAAGAGATAGACATACCCAGAAAATAATCATATAACGTGATGTTATTACTTAGTGTTGACTACTAGTATATACCTGTACAATTCTATTTCTGTAATCTAAATCCCAACCACATACTAGTTAACTATTATCTAAATAAACTAAAATGAAGAGGATGTGGAACTCCATGTTGGAGTTTCATACGTATGAGACATTGTTTGCAACAATGGTCATCATCCTGAGGTATTACGCATAATGTAACTAGGGAATACGTGTAGTAATCCTACAATCTTGAATTTCAAACCCAACAATATCTCGCGTCAAAAGATCAATTAGGCAAGATCTCAAAGTTTTATTGCATCTTTAGATCTGATCACAACTCGTCGATAGGTCAATTAGACATAATTGAAACTTTCCTTTTTCTATAAATAAAACTTTCTGTAAGATGGATCAAACCCTATTCGTTGATGTTGTCCGTGATAGTCCCTTGAAAATCAACGATATACCATCATACTATTCTATTCCTCAATATATAAAAAAAACTTCTACATTCAATGATTAAAATATTCTACATCGACACAAGTATTTGGAAAAAAAACCATCGAACATTTTTGCGTTCATTTTGCCTTCACTCTCAATTTATAATATCAACAGGACCTCTTTTAAATCAAACATGAAATCCACGAGCCACGTTTTACAAGTAGATGATCACGATGTACCAACAACAAAAAGGAAGATCCAAGTGGGATTTGATCAAAGCGAATAAGCATCCATCGAGATAGCATTCTCCATAATCGTAAAAAGAAACGATTTAGGAGAGAAGGTTGAGATCCATTACCTATACTCGTGCACGTCTTTGATCCACGTGCTCGATAGCCGATCACGAATCCGATGAGAGGGTTGCTTTTCCCTTGCGTTGGCCCTCCTCGTCTTCTTCTTGTCGCGAGTCTACGAGACTTCGAGAGTTTTTGATAACGGTGGTGACACCGTTCTCTCCTTGATTCTCTGAATAAGGAGATGGAAAAAGAGATAAGAGAATGACTTGGGGAGGAAGAAAGGGTGGATTAGGGTTTGGAAAAGGAGTAGGAATGAGGGAAGATAAAGGGTGTGGGTCTTTATATAGTTGGGGATTAAAACATTAGTTTTAGAAACCCTAAAACAACCCTAATTCGAAATTAATTAACCAAAACCCGTAACCCTTAAATCCCTCAAAAACCATGACCCCTCTTCACTAAAACAGGCATATCTCCCACATACGGACTCGGAATTTCGCGTTTCTGGGCTCGTTGGAAAGCTTGCGACGAGACGCTTCTTTTGAGTGTAATATTGAATAGGTTTTAAAGCTTCAGAAAAATCCGAAAATTACGGGGTGTTACAAGAAACCTGTGAAGCAAACGGATAAGCGGCACATTGCCGCTTCTGTTTCCGAATAGCAATCGGAACATCAAGATCATCATCTGCTGTACTAGATGGGCTAGTGTCTGCCTGTACTGAAGGATCCTGCACATGTACCAAACCTGACCCGTCAGTAGTAATGCCATCTGAACATACCTGAGGCGGGATGATCGGCTGCTGTGTGGTCTGAGCAGGACCTGACCGACGCGTATAGAATTTCGGTAACGGTGATATGATAGGCCGTGGATTGGGTGAAGGTGGAGGTGGTGGAGGTGATACCGGCGTAGAGACGGGCACAGGAGACCCAGGTGTACTCACTGTAGGTGGTGGAGGAACATAAATGTCATCAGTGGTAGTGGATTGTACCATTCTGTCACCTGTAGGAGAAAAATACATGACAGACTCAAAGAAAGTGACATCAGCACTCACGAAGTATCTCTTAGTTGCAGGATCATAACACCGGTAACCCTTCTGAGTCCTGGAATAGCCAACAAAGACGCACTTGACTGCTCTAGGAGAGAGCTTGTCAAGCCCAGGAGATAGACGATGCACGAAACACACAGTACCAAAGACACGTGGAGTCAAAGAAAATAACTCCTTGTCTGGAAAAATAAGGGAGATAGGTATCTTCTCACCAAGGACTGAAGATGGCATCCGGTTAACCAGATAACAAGCAGTAAGAACAGCATCGCCCCAGAATGAAATAGGAGCACAACTCTGAATCAACAGTGTTCGAGTAATATCCAAGAGATGGCGATGCTTTCTTTCCGCCACACCATTTTGTTGTGAGGTATATGCACAAGTGGTTTGGTGAATAATACCCTTTGATGAGAGGAATTGTGAAAGTGAGCGTGTACAAAATTCAAGGGCATTATCCGTCCGAACATATTTGACCGAGGAAGAAAAACATTTTGCACTTCATTAAGCAAATTCTTGATCACATTTCCTGCTTCAGATTTATTTTTCAAAAGAAAGACCCATGACACACGCGAGAAATCATCCACTACCACAAGATAAAACCTGTGTCCCTGATGATCGGTTCATGACTTGGACCCCATATATCTATATGTAACAACTCAAATGTGGAGCTACTGCTCCGACTCGGACGACTTGGAAAGCTAGACCTGTGATGCTTTCCTAACTGACACGCTTCACATCGAAATGATGAACTAGGAGAGATCTGGGGCAGAAGATGACGCATTTTCTGAAGGGGAAGGTGACCAAACCGGAGATGCCAAATATACGGAGAGACTGCTCCAGCAGAGAGAGAGAGGAGACGCCAGCATAGGAATCCCGAACCAGTCGATATAAACCATTCTGCTCAGAGCCACAGCCAATCACCTTGCCCGTGAGTATGTCCTGAAAAATGAGAGTAGACGGGTCAAAGATGGCACGACAATTCAAATCCTTCGTAATCTGACTAATAGATAGCAAATTCATGGAGAACTCAGGAGCATGCAGAACGTTCTGTAATTGCAAAGTGGAGGATAGAGACACCTCCCCCTGTCCAACAAGGGGCGAATGGGTACCATCTGCTATCTGTACGGATCGACCGGGAGGAATGTCCCTGTAGGCCTGCAATCTACCTCTATCCCGGCAGAGATGATGTGTGGCCCCAGAATCAATAATCCAGTCAGATATATCATGAGATGTAGTAGATCTACCTGAGGAGCTCGCGGCTGCGGATGAACTGGCAGAGGCAGAGGCAGCAATATCTGAGGAGCCACCAGACGAATCACCAGAAGCATGTGGCATAATATCACGGAGACGGGCCACAAGTTCGTCAAATCGACTATCTGCAGTAGAAGTCAGTGGAGACTGGGAGTGCTCTGCAACACGTGCCGATGCTGGAAATCCATGCTTTGAATAGCATGTCTCCTCCGAGTGTCCTGTACGGTGACAATAGGAGCATGTCTGACTGAAACGAGCACCCCTCCCTGGGGTCCACGGCCACGTCCACGACCACGGCCAGATGGTGGTCCACCTCTCCCACGCGAGACTGCCATTGCTGAAGGAGGTGGAGTAGAAGAACTGGAGAAAACTGGAATGCGACTAAGTCTTCTGTAAACATCTTCAACTGGAGGAATAACTGCATCAGCGAGAATCTGAGATCGAGCTGCATCGTACTCAGGGTCAAGAGCCGCAAGTAGAACACCAACCATGGTGGCGTTTCGAAATGCCTTCTGCTGCTCAGGAGTTGCAGTGAGAGGTATGATACTGTATAACTTCTCAAACATCCCTCTTAGGGATGTGTAAAGAGAATGGAGAGGTCTGTCGTTCTGCTTCATTGTGAATATGTCGTGCTGAAGCTGCAACATCTTCGTCTCATTTCGCACCTGCGAATATGTGGCAGCAAGAATGTCCCACATTGCCTTAGCAGTGGGCTGATGGAGCACGTCGTTAGCAATCTCCATCGTCAAGGTACCGGACAACCAGACCTTCGCATAGGAATCATCAGCCTCCCATGAGGCATAGATCCCAGTCTTCTCTGCGGGCTCATCCTCGGTAAGAATGTACTTCTTACCATTCAACTTCATGAGGCTCATGAACTGCATAGCCCAGAGCTCGTAGTTAGACCCGTCCATCTTGACTATTGGCCCAGGACCTTTGAATGCACCAGTGGAGGGCATATCAACTTTTGATTCTGACATACTGCCGCTCGGAGAAGAACTAGGATATGTAGACGTGATGCTGAATGTCTACAACAACTGCATCGGATTTGAGTGCGTATGTAGACGTTACGCACTCAAATCCATAGAACGGACGAGGGAGAGACTAGGGCTCGCCCAACAAGGGGCTGATAGCCCTTTCAGCGGCTGAGAGCGCCTTACGCGGCTTGCTGGGAGAGCCGAGGAAGCCCTCCTGGTGTTGGCTGGCGGTGGCTGGAACCTACTGCAGCAGTCGAGGACTGCTGGCAGCGACTAGGAGCGCCGTGAGGGCACTGGCGGCGGCTAGAATCGCTGGGAAAGCCGCCTGGGGCTGGCTGGCGGCAACTGTTAGCGCCGTGGGGGCGCTGGCAGCGGCTGGAATGGTTGGGGAAGACCGCCGAGCGCCCGGTGGCAGTGGGGCTGGGCCACGGGGAGGGCGCGTGAACGAGAGAAAGGCGGCGGCGAAGATCGTGTCGAGGAGAGGGCGGCGGGTGGGGAGAGGGAGGCGGCGGGTGGAGAGCCCTAGGGTGGCTCTGATACCATGTTGGGAAAAGAGACTTCGTTGTTTATTCAGAAAACCCTAGGCTCTCTTATATAGGGAGAGACCTTAAGGGTAAATTACAGAGAGGTCTATAGAAAATAAAGAAATAACGACAAACTACATAAAGAGATAATAACACTACTAGCTATTTCTACAGTATCTCCTTTTCTTCTTCCTCTACGCCTTGGTCGTGATTCCATAATGAGTTGTTTGACTTGACAAATTGATGATAAACTCCACATATTTGCCAGTAGTTGCATCTCCCCATGCATTTGAATACTAATAATAGAATGCCATAAAGAAGGAAATTAAGCATACGCTTAGAATATGACATTCTTCTCTTTGATGATCTTAGAGGAACCTAACTTCCACTATACATATCCCTTTACACCGGAGGCATAATCAATAAGCACGTTAGCGATTTAGAACTAGGTTTTCCCTGATCTATTATACATATACTAGATAACCAAATGCTCATAAATGAGTATTTTAAAAGCATGTCTTGACCAGACCTTCTTTGCTGTTTTGTTGTCTAGAGTTGTTAAGGAAAGTGTCATATAGAAAGAACACCAAGGAGCTACATCCGGTAGTCTCTAGATTAGCATGATATGGCTGTCACATTGTAGCAATGATCTGTGCACATGACCATACAAATCCAACTTCTAAAACATATTTCTCGCTTGATTTAGGCTTTTGTCGTCATTTGTGCAGTTTCCAACAATCACTTGTCATATGACACATCTTCTCACAATGAGAACAAGACTTCTCAAGTCCTGATTTCTTCTTTTCCTGTCCTTGGATTTGTAAGAAGAACCATGTTCAGGGTTCTTCCCTCATGTTCAGTGTGATGCTTAATACATCATGTCTAGATAAGTTTATCAACTCTCCATCCACCAACTCTCCTAAATGTAGGGCTGGCTTCACTTCGTCTAAGGAAATCTTATTTTCATATAGATGAGAGTTTCTAAATGTGCTTATATAGGGGCTAATAATGAACACAAAGTTGATATTTGTCCTGGAATACATTATAATGGAATTAAATGTATCGAGATGGTATTTGATTAATGCACTTTCGGTCATACATAGAATGAATAACCATTGCTTCAAATAGAGGTGAGTAGCAATGACCAATGATCTTTGTCATGCAGAGGTTTTCTAGCTTCAATGGCTATAACGGATTTCTCCTTTGTGACTTTGTGAAGAACTTTGTTAGAAAACACAGCTATATGCTTTCTTTCACATTCATGCCCACCTCTTCTTTCTCATATGTGAACGTCGTTGTCAGCATCTTCTCAAACCCTTTCAGTACCTTCATTATGCCTTATTGAATGAGGATTGCCTTTATGTTGACTTTTCACATGCCAAAATTGACGTTTTGGCTGAACATACTGATTTCAAACTTCATTGTCGTCACGAATTGGTGAAATCTGTAACATGTCTTTGATACCAATTTGTTGAGTCACCTAACAAGCAAGCAATCCCAACAATCAGCAATCATAAGACATGAATTTTACATGGAAAAAAACCTTCCAGAGTGCAAGGAAAGAAAATCACAACCCAAGAGAATGGTTTCACTCCAAGAGAAAAAAACTATGAAGTACAAGATGGTTCCCAACCTCCCATCAATCCTAGGAGATGGCTTTATATAAACTTCAACTCCACGCCTTTTATTTGCTGTTAGTTCTTTATGCAAGAATCGCGAAAAAAGAGTGAAGGGGGTCAGGAAAAGATGGGTCTTTTCCACAATCTTGCAACTGACTTGGTAAGCGGAAAGAGAGATCATCTATCCCTACTATATACATTTTTTCGAGAAGGCCCTAATATATACATATATAGGATGTATTCCCAATCAGATCCATAAATGGGTCGAAAACCATGTGGTCACGATCCATAACTTTTTTTAGCAAACCGTTTGTAGTATTCTGAGGCATGAGTCGACGATAAATATTTTAAATATTTCTGTCAGTTCTTTTTTTCCCACAAGAGACTTGATTACGCATTCTCATGCAAACCCATCTTATCTTATTTTTCCTATACTCATTCATGGGACTTTTTACACTTTGTGTCCTGAGTTTTTCCACTAACACGTTGCCTTGACTTTTTTTGCAATTACACTTGTAACCCATGTTCTTCCAAAGCTCACAGTAGTACCCTTCTGTTAACAAAAGGGTAATATTGTTAGTTTTGTGAGATACATGGTCACTAGTGTAATTGCAAAAACGTTAGGGGCAAAAGTAATTATTGGAAAAAATCGAAAGGGCGCAAGTGTAAAAATCCCATCATTCATTAATTTAATGTTCTCTACTATTGATCAAACAATGTGTGCCTATATGATGCGTACACATTATTGTTAGGACAGCATGCCCTGCTATGTTAATATTGATGTGGACTTGTATCTGATTGGCTCCATGTTGTGGACAAATGCAGATCTTTTCATAAAAATAGTGTAGACCACAGCAAGTGAAATGAATCTTGACAATTTCCAAAAACAACAATTTCGGCTATTCAAAACTGTGAGCTATTTTCAGACGCTAAAAAGCTGATGCGCTTGGCTTATTTTCTGTCTGCTGTATTTTGATTATTTGTCTCCTGAGATAGACTGAGTCAAATTCCAAATTTACCAGATATTCACCCAAAGACTTTGCTGCGAGTTAAGGATGGCAGTCCATGTGAATATTTCAAGTCGAAATACTAGTCTTAAAGACATGATCCTATTGTCTTCGGAGGTAGGTGGCTACCTTCTTCCGGTGAAAAAAGCAAATTATGGATATCTAATCATACGCGGAGTATTTGTTCTAATCTTTTCTTCCCTGGATAGGACACTAGCGGATGGCAATTTATACTATGTGCGTCAGCAAGGAAGTGGTGGTGGCGGCCCGCATCTTCGTTAGGATTGATAAGCAAATGTGCTGTTCTTTGGATTCTAGTACCTTGCCCCATCTTAAATCTCATTTTCCATAGGTATATAACACAGAAGCCTTTTCAGATCCTTCCCAGAAACCACCAAATTTTTTTTGGGGAGAAAAGTCTATGCATATGTTTGTGTGCAGCATAAGGTTCTTGTGATCTTTCCTCCCTCTGAGATCTCTCCCAACCGAAGACTTACCTTCCCTATATAGAGAAAGATGCATATATAGATGGAGAGATAGATAGATAGATAGATAGAATAAGAGAGATTGTAATCATGGAGGGATTGCAGAGATCGACGGCAACTTTTAGGAGGTCTGGGTCATCTGGGTTGGTCTGGGAGGATAGATTCTCCAAGGAAGTTGCGCAGAAGGCCGAAGACAGCAAGCAAGGGGGCAGTGATCATGTGGAATTCAGGGAGCTGAGACCATCACGTAGTGTGGGCTCTACAGGCACGCTGCAGCATGGCTTGGACCCTCCAGGGAAGGTACTGCCACTCAGCAATACGAAGGACAAGGTTAAGGGTGGCACCGGTGAAGCAGCTGTCGCGTATCGTGCATCCAAAGATGTCGCTCCGGTTGTTGACCCTCCTTCTCCCAAGGTCTCTGCTTGCGGCTTCTGCGGCTTCTTCTCAGCCAGCAAGCAAACCAACGCTGCGCACAAGCAGCGAGCAAAGAAGGCCAGACGATGACGAGATTGAGGTTGGCCTTGCTTTTATGATCAATTGCATCATCCTTCAACGTTAGCGTTCTTCGCTTGCCTGCTTGAATTGCTTGGATTTTTATACTTTTTCCCTTGTCTCCATATTCCAATTTATACCAGATAAATATGTTGTGTATCGAAATCGCAACTTTAGTCAGAGATCATAGAGAAGCTTTAGTTGTGGATGTGTAAATTTGATTTTATTTCAATCCCCAATCTGTGTTTTTTCGCTCAATTCCTGTCATTTTGTATCCATGTATTCCTTTTTTTAGAATAGTAGAATCTGATTCCTGATTACCGATCACAGTGAAACTATAATTATGGACACATATGTTGGGATTGCATTTCCATTTTCTTTTTTTTGCTCTCAAAGACTCAAAGTGTGTTCCTTTGTTTGGAAGAAGGCTTCTGGTTTAGTTGAATTCGGTATTAATCGACTTCGGCAAAAGAGCTAACCACCATCTTCAATCAGCTTGCGATTCGAGTTGTAAGACATGCTAATCTACTTAAATGATCTGGTGGTTGAGCAGTTAGTTTCTACCGTGCATGATTGAAGGCGTCGCACTCGCGATGAAACAGAGGGATCCACGAGGTTGGACGGCTGCATGGAGGACATATACATCAGCATCAATGCTGGCGTACCGCGGTGAGAGCTTCTTTTGTTTTCTTTGCCCAACCCTATGGGCTGCCAGTTGCTTGATGTGCTTTCCTTTGTGTATTATAAATTTGCGTGTTTGGATGAGATTCGATAGGGCATCAAATTGGGTGGCTTGGTCATCCTCTCCACCTGAATGGGTCCTCCATTGCCTCATGCTTTCTGAGGGTATCACCAACAAAGCAACTAGTTTATTGGGATTTTTATCGCTTGTATCCTTCGAGTTTTTTTCCTGATAACATTTATACTCCTAACTTTTTTTTGATGCCTCCTAATTTTTTACGAAATTCATGGCAGTATCTTTATAGTATTAAACTCATGCTCTTGTATCACGCGGACGGAAGGGAAATACTGTGAATTTTGTAAACAAATAGTGGCATAAGTGTCGTTACAAAAGAGTTAGGGGCATGAGTTTTATTAGAAAAATCCCTTCTATTCTCCCATCACATCCTGCCTAACTCATTACCCAAAATTTTCAAGCTCTGTTGAACCTTTGTATGCAGAAATGCGTGACTTCATCGTTTGCTACGTTTGATTAGTCGAAAGTTTGGTACTAGGTTCTGCCTCTGAAATGAATTTTGAACCGTTTCTACCACCTCGATAGAAGAGTAAGTCGAGAGTCTCACAAAGCTACCTTAGAATAGCTCCGGATACTTCGTTAGAAGAACAAATCATGGGAGGATCCTCGAGGGTATAGATCTTTTTCCACTACCCTTTCACTCTGTGTCCCAGACTCGGCCTTTTAATGACGTCTGCTTAACTTTCTTTTTTTACTTTCATTTCTCTTATGACTCTGAGCCTCTTCTATTCCCAAGCATTCGATGCATCGGTCTCGTAGGAGCTCTTATTCCTCATTCCTACATCTCGGAAAGCAAGATCTCATTGCGGCTCCCCCTGGAGTATAGCTGAGTAGAAAGGTGGGGTAGTCGAGGGAGCTCTGACCTTTATGACTACTAAATTATATCAGACGTTTGTAGGGGTTTTCGGATTGGCAGTCCTCGAGGTGGGCATCAGTCAAATGCGATATGGGATCGAGGATGAAGGTTTGATCCGTTGATTATATAGTCAACATCTGGCCTCAAATAAAGACCTGAGAAGTCGTGGTCTGCTATCAGGAGTGAACCAGGCCTGATGGTACGCCTCATTCTCGAATGTTTGAGTCCTTCGATCTGAGAGGAATCTTCTTGTTCCTTAGATGCTTCACATCTCGATCCAGGATCGAGACTGCTCGCTCCTCGAACATCAAGAGTTGTCGACCTCATGTCTCTCACAGACAATCATCATGGATCGGGAATCGTAGACATACCTCTTGAGATTTGATACATGAAAGACATCTCTATACATGCTCGGTATCATATTTACATATATTAGTCATGTGATAATCGCATATCAACTTGATGATAGGAATTTGAAGAAAACGAATAAAAGTTAGTTCATCATTTACATACCACGTTACAATTCTATTTTTTTTTCATTTTAACATTACAACCTTTGCATACGTATATGCTTTCCTTCCCTACGCACAACTAAATTGTTGGAAATTGATCTGTGGTCAAACTCGATGCAAGTGATCATTATAGTTCCTTGCCCGTTTTCGAGGCGTAAGCGAATCGAAAAACGGTGAAATCTCCCTTGAAAACACGATGATTAAGTCGAACTCGACTCTTTTCTTCTTCCGTTCGGAAAAAGAGATGCAGAAGATCGAGACGGAAATTCTGTTGTCACAACTGATTTTCTTTCAGGTGTTCCCGAAACCATTAGCTTATCTAGGGCTGTCTACCGAATCGAATGGGTGAAGTCAGTCTCGGATTGGCCCGACTCGATAACTCAGCTTAGACCTGAACTCGGACTCGATACAGTTCAAGTCCACGATGGCTAATCCGAGCTCGAGCTAATTGAGTTCGAGTTGGCTGATGAATCGATTAATTACCTTTTTGTTTCATTGCTTGTGAATAGGGGTGTGAACGAGCCGAACTTGAGCGAACTAACACATGCTTGGTTCGGTTCGTTTAGCATACTTTCAAGCTTGAGTTCGGTTCGGCTTGATAAAATGAAAACTATAATTATGTTCAGTTCGACTCGGGTAAAGTTCGTAAAGGTTCGGTTCAGCTCGTTAAAGGTTCGTTTAAGACTAGGGAAGTGTCGTAGCCCGCATGGGAGGGTTTTGTAGAGGTTTCGGGAATAGGGACTTAGGGAGTGAGTGACTGGATGGGTTTGGGAAAATAAGAGAATAACCCTTATCTTATGATAGAATGTCTTTTTTCCGTTATACACACACACACACACAATATGTATGTATATATACTTTTATGTATATATGTACGTATATAATTGAACTTTTAATGAACTCAAACTCATGTTTAGGTTTGGTTCGTTTATTTTCGAATCTGATTCGAACCTTTAGCGAGTTGAATCTGAGCGGATGTCAAACCCGAGAATTTTCTGACAGTCCTACTTGTGAACTTTCTTTACTAATTAACTTGAACGACATTTTCTCTTCGTCGTTGATACTGGACTAAAGTGTCCCAAATCGAGTAAAACAGATGCCAAAAGGAAATTATCTTTGAACTATACACATAAAACTCAAAATCGACTCATTATGGCTAGCCAGTTGAAATTGTGGCTCGAGCTTGACTCATTAAGCTGTTAAGGATATTCGTCCCATAACTCTCAAGCAAACTTTCATTAAGAGTGAAAAATGGATATGTTTAACACAGAAATGTCATATAAATATCAATAACACTTGAAGGATAAAGAATGAAATAACAATTTCATTATATTTTGAGGGAAGCCTACTAGAAGGATAGAAAAATGAGAAGAGAAGAAGGATAAAAAAGGAATATATTATACTTTGAGGACCGATTTATAAAAAGATTAGCACTTGCAACGGTTAAAGTGAAGCCACAAGTGTAAATAAAAATGTTTCGTAGGAGTTGTATTATTACGAAATACTTGAGGATACAGCTGTTATCGACAAAGTTCTGAGGGTACAAGTGAAAAAATCCCAAATACCAATACAATAGCTTTTGAAGATTTAAACACGTTCTGTTCTCTTAGACTAGTCTCGAGGGCGTTTTTGATCTAGGGTTCAAAGTTCGGAAATATAAATTTGTGAAGGGCTACAAGTTAAAATGTTGTGCCATTTGGATCATTTTTTGTCGGCCTAAGTTGCTAATCATATGTAAAATCAAGGCTTTAAATATCGGATTTCGGTTTCGTTTGAGTGTCTGATCGAAATGAAAATTTGGCTGAATTTCGATCAAAATTTCAGTTATTTCGATCAGTTTTTGAACTAAGACCTCCAAATTTCTGCCAATATAGGCTCTTTCGGTTGAATTTCGTTCACCCAACGAAATCAAAATTCTGCCGAATTTCGGTGAAATTTGATCCCAAGCTTGTTCATGTGGAGATATAAGCAAATTGTAATTAAGACCTAAGTTGGTCGCATAATCTCATATGCATAGGCCCTCGGAATCTTTATTTTTCGGCGTCTTTCTTTGCAAAATCACCATCAAATTGCAAGAAAACAGGACATCCATCCAGCTATTTTTATTATATAATTCGGTAAGCTAGTGGAAAATCCTGTAAGGCCTTTTTAAATATAAATTAAAATTATAATAAATAAATAAAAACCCAGATCATAATTTGGAATGGATGGACACCATACGATCTACCAGACCAATCGAGATTGTGTCGAATTCAAATATCCGAATCTCGCCTTATTGCACCCACTTAAATTTGCAAGCTCGATTTGATGTGAATATTATATACAGAAAAAATGAGGCTTCTTCCACCCCAGTTTTTGACATTTTTTTTTATTTTTTCATAAATATTGTTATGTATTTTTATGACTATATATCTCTAATATGCCATTCCAATTTCCGAAGATTATCTAATCTAGGGGGGAAGGCACGTACAATGATATGCAGTGGGAATCCAAAAGCTCCGGCCTATCTTCGAGGCCTTAAATATTTAATAGAAGGCGTACTTTTCTTCTTTCTTCCGTGCCCCCCCCCCCTTTCCCCCTTTCTCAGGTTGATGAGGCGGATTATTGTAAGCTAAGTTGGATGTTGCTTTTTTTGAGTGATTTTTTTCTCGATTTTCCCACGTAGTTCGTCGGTCAAGCCAACGATCCTCCTCTTCGTGAAACAGAGACTATAATGTATCACTATATCTCTCTAATATGTCCTAATTTTGTTAGAAATCGAGACTATAGCGTCCTCCATCTAGAACATTTAATTTTAACAGTCTTAACATTGTTGTAATCAACATACTCTACATGGAGGGCATATGACTCTCTATTTCTGACGAAATTAGAATGACACATTATAGGGATATAGGGATGAAAATATATGACAATATTTAAAAAAACAAAAAAAATCGCCAGAAAATGGTGTGGGGGCATCCTCACTGAACCCTATGTTCCCTATGGTATATATAGGTTAAAATGGGGCTGCCCCCGGAGGGAGCTATAACTTGGATCCCCATCCCCATTTTTCTTTATTATTATTTTTTAAATGAATAAGTGGGTTTTTATCATTATATCTATATATTATGTCATTCAAGTTTCGTGCGAAACAGAGACTCCTACAACATCTATCTATACAACCATTTTTTAACGGTCGTAGAATTATTGAAATCGATCTTCCTCTGGATGGAGGCCGTAGGAGTCTCTATTTCGCATGAAACTTGAATGACATAATACAGTGATATAATTACGAAAATACGAGATATTTTTCAAATAAAAAATAGAAAAAATAGAGCAGGAGAGGCAAGTTAACTTTCCTTAGAGGGAAACCCCATTTTACCTACATATATGTATGCATGTATGCATGTAACGTATGTACGTACATATGTACGTATGTAAGTATGGATGGATGGAAAGTAGTCTCTTGTGTATTAACCATGTGGGTCAAATATACGGATCATAGAAGTGCATAACCTCTTTGTAGATGTCTTACCAAATTGAAACGATAGAGAGAAGATTAGCATGAATCCTGAGCAGGGATGGCACTCACGAATCGAGAATGACAAGGTCAAGATGGTACACTATCTCTGTATTTTGAGCATTGGTTGTAGGACAAGCAATGTCACATCCCGGGTTTCGAAAACAGAATAATAGCGGAAGCACTGTTTTTTTTCCAAACCACGGGAAGCAACAAGATGATCATTAAGATTCATCATTACAAGGTAGACAGTTGCACAAAGATTAGATAAGCTAATAATAAGCTTTTATTCTAACAAAGGGTAACATAGACCACCATAAAGTTCTACTAGGACTGAGAAAATATTACATTGAAATGAAATGCGAACAACGAAAAGTAGGTGTCTTCCTTGGACCTCGATAACCAATGATCACGATCACCGGCCGGTTGATGCACTATTTGTGGTGCCCGATTCCACGAGGTTAGCCTTGCGACTAAATATGTAACATTTAAAGAAAGGACAACATATATGTACAATATAAAAAAAATATCTAACAGACTTTGCAAGTGTAGATGATCATGAATAATATTTGAAAACCTTAATGTGTCAAAAACTCTATACAAGATAAAAACTCACCATATCTACAGAATAGATTATTACTAATTAGTCCTCTGAAAGCACAAATATTTCATGTGTGTAAGTGAGTACGTATGTTCCTCAAAATACATACTTTATTACTTATAATCTATTTCCCTTACCGTCGACACCAGACGGTCCCATCTAGACTCGGATAGGGCCCATCTCATCCCTTTAATTTATTTTCTTCACGAGGTTCCCTATCGTTGCCTTCATAATTCTTGGACATCAGTTGAGTCAATTGCATCATTAGCAATAAAGTTGTGAGTAGAGTAGTGCAGATATATCCGTCTGCAAGCGGTCTTATGCGGCATTCACCGATCATAGGGTACCCGGCCAGGTAGGTCTCTATTTGGACCAAATCATGAATCATAGATCGTAATTACTCCACCACCAATCCTTTAGGTGTCAGAAGAAAACTTGCACTTAACCAATAGTCTTATTTCTTTGCATCAATCATTTGTATATGTTTAAAACATGACCACTCTCTCTTACCATATCAAAATTAAGTTGCTTCTATTCATAACATGATAGCTAAAATCTTTGCATAGACACGATCATTTGATATGTACTGATTATGCCTACATGCGAGTATTTATATTCTTAATCCATGGTAAAAATTAGAATGCTTGAGTATATAATTATCAATGGAGGAATTCTTGTGCAAAATTACAAACGGCATGGACGCATGAATTCAACAGTAACAAAATACAATCTAATTACGATATTGCTACTATTTGGAAGGTAGGATTCATAAAAATTTTATGTAGAAATCTTTCGATGAATATTACATACCTTATTTCCAAACAGAAGAAAAGCTCCTTCAATTGATAGAGATCAATGCAAGATCTTCATATTCTACCCGAAACCCAAATGTAACTCATCAAAAGGACCTAAGTGTACTCACTAAAACCTTAACATGATACCGATTTGCTTTTCCTAAAGTGTCATGTCTGCAATATTTTTTTATATTATATATTAATTATTGACCAATAAGATCGAATATGGACCATCACAAATCAGAAGGTAGCATCATATTAATTTAGTCCATTGGAACAAGTCTAATAATTCATCTACGTAGATTCCTAAAAGAATTAGTGTTTATTCTTTACAACTAATGTCTTAAAAGAAAATATGCAGTCCATAGAATCCTTGATCTTTAGTCCCGTCGACGTCTTTTGCTCTCTCTTTTTTTTAAGACTCGATAATATCCAGTAAAAGTCGATTCTTTAACAAGGCCTTATCTTATCCTATTCTCTTGCTAACATAAGGGAAAAAAACATATTGAGTCCTTTGGAGAGTTACGTTCGGGTCAAGTATACAGTGATGTATGTCATCTACCAACAGATTTTTCTTATCATAAACTTTCACTAAAAAAACTGTAAGGGCCCTAGAAGTGTTTAATAGGGGACGGTATCGATTAGCTCCTAGGATAATCCAACCGACAATAAGAAGACATTGATTTAAAAAAAGATTTCTATCTAGGTATGCAGTATTGATGAAGGCTATAGGAGTTGAGTTGGATCGATACCATATCGGTGATCTATTGCTGATCATACGAGAAGCATACAATCTCCTAGACTGCCTCCATCGTGTCTTCCTTCGACTATGAATCACACCTACGGAAAAGTTTAGGGTTTTCTTTTCCTTTTGAGTGAATGAAAGAATGGAGGCTCATCTTATCAATATAAACTAAAGGTGAGCTGTCACCGAAAATCCTCATTCAAAACTTCTCTTTTCTCTCAGTATTTAATCACCTAATTATTCTCTTGATTCTTCTTCATACGGTAATGGAGTTAAGGAAATAAGAATATTCTTTTTGTAATTAATTAGTTGGATATCCAAAAAGGAAAAGATCCCAACGAGCAAGGTGATATGACAGATTTATTGCCTCATTTAGTTAGTGACGTGTTCCAACGTATATTATCATTATCTAAAAAAAATAAAATTAAGTAAAGTACTATGTTACAACTCTACCCCTCTAAAAAGGATTTTCGTCCTCGAAAAATTGAAATCGTACCTAAAAGTTCAGGATATTTCTCCTTCACTTCATCTTCTAGTTCCCAGGTTGCTTCGTCTTCGGAGTGGTGATTCCATACTACCTTGACCATACGAATCGACTTCCTCCTCAATTGATGCTCTTGTCGATCAATAATACGAATTGTCCTTTCTTCATATGACATGTCTTTTCGAATTTCAACCGGTTCATATCTAATTTCATGAGATGGATCGTGAACATACTTTCGCAGCATTGATATATGGAAAACATTATGCACATTTGAATATCGTGGTGGCAATGCAATTCTATAGGATACTTCACCAATTCGTTCCAATATCTCGAATGGCCCAATGTACCGCGGACTTAGTTTTCCCTTAAGCCCAAATCGTAGCACGCCTCTAGCAATGAGATCTTCAAGAATACGTGGTCCCCGACCTCAAAAGTTAGGTCTCGACGTCTACTGTCAGCATAACTCTTCTGTCGACTTTGAGCAGTAAGAAGCCTTTTCTTAATCAAGTCGATCTTATCAGAACATTCTTGAACTAGCTCTGGACCGAGCAATCTTCTTTCTCCTACTTCACTCCAACAAAGAGGTGATCTACAAGGTCTCCCGTAGAGAGCCTCGTATGGGGCCATCCCAATACTAGACTGATAGCTATTATTGTACGCAAATTCAACTAGGGAAAGATGATCATCCCAACATCCTACAAAATCCAAGGCACAAGCTCGGAGCATGTCTTCTACAATCTGGATAGTTCGTTCGGATTGCCCATCAGTTTGGGGATGGAAGGCCATACTAAACTTTAGCTTTGTACCCATTGCTTCTTGAAGTTTTTTCCAAAACCTTCCAGTGAATCTTGGATCTCGATCAGAAACGATGGAGACTGGTACACCGTGAAGCCTCACAATCTCCTTTATGTACAATTTTGCAAGGCTCTTAAGTGGTTGGTTCTTTCTTACAGCGAGGAAATGTGCTGACTTGGTTAATCTGTCCACTATCACCCATATAGAATCATGATTTTTCATTGTCCTCGGGAAACCGACAACGAAATCCATAGTGACATGTTCCCACTTCCATTCTGGCAAGTCTAGTGGTTGGAGTTTCCCCGCAGGCCTTTGATGCTCTGCCTTGACCTGTTGACATACGAGGCATCGGGACACGAATTCAGCAATTTCTTTCTTCATATTTTTCCACCAGAAGTTCCTTTGCAAATCTTTAAACATCTTTGTACTGCCGGGATGAATGGTGTATTTAGACTGATGTGCTTCTGACATGATTTCATCCTTGAGTTCTAGATGATTAGGAACCCATAAACGATTCCTAAATCTCAGACCACCATCAGCAGCACTGGTGAATTCAGACTCCCCTTTTTGTGATTCCTCAATGAACTTACTATACTCATGGTCTTCCTTTTGAGCTTGCACGATTCTTGTTAAGATCACAGGGTGCACTTGGATGTTGGCAAGAAAAACTTTATCCTTATCTTGAAAAGGTTTCCAATTTACTATATCTTCAATAAGTTTCCATTCTCGAATCATCAGGTTGGCCATAGAGGCGTGGCTCTTCCGACTCAAGGCGTCAGCAACAACATTTGCTTTACCAGGGTGGTACGATATAGAGAAATCATAGTCTTTAATAAATTCCAACCACCTTCTCTGTCTCAAATTTAGATCCTTCTGAGAAAAAATATATTTAAGGCTTTTGTGATCGGTATTCACCTCAAATTGCTCACCATATAAGTAATGACACCATATCTTTAAGGCGAATATGATGGCCGCTAACTCTAAATCATGAGTTGGATAATTTCTTTCATGCACTTTTAGTTGTCTTGAAGCATAGGCCACTACTTTTCCATGTTGCATGAGTACGCAACCTAACCCATTCAATGAGGCATCACTGTATATAACAAATCCTCCATTTCCCGAAGGTAAAGTCAGCATAGGGGCAGTAGTCAACCTCCTTTTTAGCTCTTGGAAGCTATGCTCACATGCATCTGACCAAGAAAATTGCACCCCCTTCCTGGTTAATGAAGTGAGGGGTAAGGCAATTTTGGAGAAGTCTTGTACAAATCTTCTGTAGTACCCTGCAAGACCTAGGAAACTTCTTATTTCAGAAACACTCTTCGGACGTTCCCATCATGTCACTGCCTCTACTTTGACAGGATCAACGGAGATTCCATCTTTGGCGATAATGTGTCCAAGGAACATTACCTTCTCTAACCAGAACTCGCATTTGGAAAACTTTGCATACAACTGATTTTTTCTCAAGGTCTCCAAAACTATCCTCAAATGTTCTTCATGTTGCTCATGGTCTCGAGAATAGATGAGGATGTCATCAACAAAGACGATAACAAACTGATCTAAATACATCTTGAAGACTCGGTTCATTAGGTCCATAAATGCAGCAGGTGCATTCGTTAATCCGAATGGCATCACGCAAAATTCATAATGCCCATATCTACTTCGGAAAACTGTTTTCGGTATATCTTCCTCCCTTATCCGTAGCTGATGGTAGCCTGAACGTAGATCAATTTTGGAGAAGACCTTAGCTGCTTGAAGCTGGTCAAATAAATCATCAATCCTTGGAAGAGGATATCTGTTCTTTATAGTCACTTGATTAAGCATCCTATAATCGATGCATAACCGTAGCGATCCATCTTTCTTTTTGACGAAGAGGACTGGAGCGCCCCATGGTGAAACACTGGGCCGAATGAATCCCAAATCTAGTAGCTCTTGAAGTTGCTTTTTCAATTCTGCAAGTTCTGCTGGGGCCATACGATAAGGTGCTTTAGAGATTGGTGTTGTTCCGGGAACAAGTTCAATCACAAACTCAACTTCCCTTTTTGGTGGTTGTCCAGGTAGATCATCTGGAAATACATCTGGAAATTCCCTGACCACACTAATCTCATTTAGAGGCTTGGTGGAAGGTTTCACCTGTACCACACCAGTAAGATAGCCTCTACAGCCCTTTAGTAACATTCGATTAGCCTTCAATGCAGAAATAATGCAAGGATTATCTCCTTTGATGTGCCCCCTTATCACAATTTTAGGAATAAGCCCGACAATCACCATCTTCTTTCGACAATCGATGAGGCAATTATGTCGTGATAACCAATCCATCCCAAGGATAACATCAAAGTCAGTCATATCCATAATCACCAGATCAGCAGGTAGCTTATAACCCTCGACCATGATAGGAGCATCTAAGATATATTTATCTAACTCGATACTTTCCCCAATAGGAGTTTTTACCTCCAAAGTGAATCCCATATGCCTATGGCTTAAGTTCAACTTATTTGAAAATTTTGCAGATATAAAACTATGTGTTGCTCCCGAATCAAAAAGTATTTTGGCATAAAAATCAGATATAAGGATGTTACCTTCCACAACCCTTTCGGTGTTCTCCTTAGCGCCATCTCCTGTCATCACGTAAACTCGTCCTGGTGTCTTTAGCCTTTGCTCACCCGACTTGAAGTCATGGTGCTTCTTTGGATTCGGACAATCACGTGCAATGTGCCCTTTTTCACCACAATTTAAGCATTGCCCAGTCTTAATAAAACATTCACCAGGGTGTCTTCTTTTGCAGTAGGAGCATGCATCAAAGCTTTTGAAAGTAATTGTTGGTGAGGTAATCTTTTGCTTCTTATGATGGTGAGGAGCATGTATATTTGGCTTCTTTTGTCTATCTCTGCGGTCATTCTTGATCTTTTCCTCCTTTCTACGATTGTAGTCCCGTTCCATTACAGTGGCACTGGCAATGGCACTCTCTGTAGTAGTCGGCATGCATGACAAGACTCGTGATCGAAGACCCGGACTAAGTCCCTCAATGAACCTCTGGCATGTATGGTAATCGTCTGGGCATAGATGTGGAGCATACTTCAAAAGTCGGTGAAATTTATTGTTATACTCAGCCACCGTCATATTTCCCTGTTTTAAATTATCAAACTCTTGCTCTTTCAAAATTTGAAGATGAACTGGATAGTAGTGATCATTAAAAAGCTCTACAAACTCCTTCCATTGAATAATCTGCCCAGGTTCAAACTTCTGAGCAAAAGTGGTTGTCCACCAATCCTTTGCTGCCTCTTTCAACTGATGTGCAGCGAAGACCACCTTATCATTTTCGGGGCACTTGACCTCGAACAACCTTTCCATCTCTTCTACCCAACGATGGGCAGCCTCAACATCAATAGCACCATCGAAAGTTGGAGGATTCACCTTTAAGAACCTTTCAAAGGTCACAACATTATCCTTCGAGCGTTGTCTTTTCTTCCCATATTGAGCTAGGTGACCTCCTCTTTCTTGAGTTTGAGCCTGCTCTCGAACGAGCTGAGTGAGTTCCTTGATGGTGTTCATCATGGAGATTCGTTCTTGTTCCCAATGCTTTGAGAGTCGGGAACTTCGAGATCTCTTGTGCAACTTCGCATGAGACGACATCTACAAAAGGAGGGGAGAGATCAAAAGATGATACTCATTAAGAGGTGGACCTTACTACTCTAAATAGGTTTTCTAACTTAGTTAACTCCTTCGGTTCTGATACCATGTTGTCACATCCCGGGTTTCGAAAACAGAATAATAGCGGAAGCACTGTTTTTTTTCCAAACCACGGGAAGCAACAAGATGATCATTAAGATTCATCATTACAAGGTAGACAGTTGCACAAAGATTAGATAAGCTAATAGTAAGCTTTTATTCTAACAAAGGGTAACATAGACCACCATAAAGTTCTACTAGGACTGAGAAAATATTACATTGAAATGAAATGCGAACAACGAAAAGTAGGTGTCTTCCTTGGACCTCGATAACCAATGATCACGATCACCGGCCAGTTGATGCACTACCTGTGGTGCCCGATTCCACGAGGTTAGCCTTGCGACTAAATATGTAACATTTAAAGAAAGGACAACATATATGTACAATATAAAAAAATATCTAACAGACTTTGCAAGTGTAGATGATCATGAATAATATTTGAAAACCTTAATGTGTCAAAAACTCTATACAAGATAAAAACTCACCATATCTACAGAATAGATTATTACTAATTAGTCCTCTGAAAGCACAAATATTTCACGTGTGTAAGTGAGTACGTATGTTCCTCAAAATACATACTTTATTACTTATAATCTATTTCCCTTACCGTCGACACCAGACGGTCCCATCTAGACTCGGATAGGGCCCATCTCATCCCTTTAATTTATTTTCTTCACGAGGTTCCCTATCGTTGCCTTCATAATTCTTGGACATCAGCTGAGTCAATTGCATCATTAGCAATAAAGTTGTGAGTAGAGTAGTGCAGATATATCCGTCTGCAAGCGGTCTTATGCGGCATTCACCGATCATAGGGTACCCGGCCAGGTAGGTCTCTATTTGGACCAAATCATGAATCATAGATCGTAATTACTCCACCACCAATCCTTTAGGTGTCAGAAGAAAACTTGCACTTAACCAATAGTCTTATTTCTTTGCATCAATCATTTGTATATGTTTAAAACATGACCACTCTCTCTTACCATATCAAAATTAAGTTGCTTCTATTCATAACATGATAGCTAAAATCTTTGCATAGACACGATCATTTGATATGTACTGATTATGCCTACATGCGAGTATTTATATTCTTAATCCATGGTAAAAATTAGAATGCTTGAGTATATAATTATCAATGGAGGAATTCTTGTGCAAAATTACAAACGGCATGGACGCATGAATTCAACAGTAACAAAATACAATCTAATTACGATATTGCTACTATTTGGAAGGTAGGATTCATAAAAATTTTATGTAGAAATCTTTCGATGAATATTACATACCTTATTTCCAAACAGAAGAAAAGCTCCTTCAATTGATAGAGATCAATGCAAGATCTTCATATTCTACCCGAAACCCAAATGTAACTCATCAAAAGGACCTAAGTGTACTCACTAAAACCTTAACATGATACCGATTTGCTTTTCCTAAAGTGTCATGTCTGCAATATTTTTTTATATTATATATTAATTATTGACCAATAAGATCGAATATGGACCATCACAAATCAGAAGGTAGCATCATATTAATTTAGTCCATTGGAACAAGTCTAATAATTCATCTACGTAGATTCCTAAAAGAATTAGTGTTTATTCTTTACAACTAATGTCTTAAGAGAAAATATGCAGTCCATAGAATCCTTGATCTTTAGTCCCGTCGACGTCTTTTGCTCTCTCTTTTTTTAAGACTCGATAATATCCAGTAAAAGTCGATTCTTTAACAAGGCCTTATCTTATCCTATTCTCTTGCTAACATAAGGGAAAAAAAACAGATTGAGTCCTTTGGAGAGTTACGTTCGGGTCAAGTATACAGTGATGTATGTCATCTACCAACAGATTTTTCTTATCATAAACTTTCACTAAAAAAACTGTAAGGGCCCTAGAAGTGTTTAATAGGGGACGGTATCGATTAGCTCCTAGGATAATCCAACCGACAATAAGAAGACATTGATTTAAAAAAACAATTCTATCTAGGTATGCAGTATTGATAAAGGCTATAGGAGTTGAGTTGGATCGATACCGTATCGGTGATCTATTGCTGATCATACGAGAAGCATACAATCTCCTAGACTGCCTCCATCGTGTCTTCCTTCGACTATGAATCACACCTACGAAAAAGTTTAGGGTTTTCTTTTCCTTTTGAGTGAATGAAAGAATGGAGGCTCATCTTATCAATATAAACTAAAGGTGGGCTGTCACCAAAAATCCTCATTCAAAACTTCTCTTTTCTCTCAGTATTTAATCACCTAATTATTCTCTTGATTCTTCTTCATACGGTAATGGAGTTAAGGAAATAAGAATATTCTTTTTGTAATTAATTAGTTGGATATCCAAAATGGAAAAGATCCCAACGAGCAAGGTGATATGACAGATTTATTGCCTCATTTAGTTAGTGACGTGTTCCCACGTATATTATCATTATCTAAAAAAATAAAATTAAGTAAAGTACTATGTTACAAGCAAGCTCAGAGTCAATGTATTGTGGTCCATGCCCCCAGAGTATCCATTAAGCTAAAATATGCCAGGATGGACTTGAAGCTTGGAGTTAAGGGAGGAGCCTTGTTCTCGACGAAGTGATTAACGTCGAAGGTTCATCGTTCACACCCTTCAGTTCTTCAAATAGATCGTCATGCCAATCCTATGTTCATCTACTTATTTAACTTTAAGCATATCTCCCTTCCATCTTCCATGTCTCTCGACTTCCTTCCTCCACCTTCCAACATCCATCAACAATGTCGTTTGTCTAACGATATCTTTACGATGTTCTCCTCCTCTTTCATCGCATCATTGTCTCTAATGATATCACCCTCTAATGTCCTCCCCTCTGCTAAAATACTTCAACAATGCCTTCCTTTCTGGTGACCTTCTTCAACGACATCCTCCTCTTTGATCTCGCCTTTCTCTCAATGACGATCACGTTTTGTATCGTCTTTCTTAGATGAGGACGTTGTTAGTTTTTCTACGTAGTAGGGGTATTTCGATAATGTCACTCAACATTTATGTAACTATAACCATAAAGTTGTATATAAATGTCTCTGATGGCAATAGTTCATTACACTCCGACAACATATTTCATGAATAAAAGGAAGAGAGCACGGTGTGAGAAAGTGGACGTAAGCACATTACCAACCTTTTGTAAATCCTGTACAAGATTAGTGTTTTGATCATTTTTCTACACTGATGACATGTTAATAGTATCTGTTTCCAACAATTATATCCCCAAAGAAACCTCTACACGTATGGAGCAAATATCGAGTTCTTTGTACTTTTACATCAAATATACATGGTATTTATACTTTTTAGGATGGACAAGAATAAATAGGCAGGATTAAACATAGTTGTGGAAGAGATAGCATGTGGGAGGAAGAAGTAGCATTCATACTTTTCTCACATGATAAAATAACATGGGGTGGAAATAGCAAATGCTCTTCTCACGTGAGAAAATAGCAGGGGCAAAGAAAAAATAACATGAAACTATACAATCCCATGCCAACCTTCAATAAGTAGAAAATCATTCTCTTCTACGTAAAAAAATAGCATGTGGAAAGACTTGTTTGGTTGTCAGGTTACCCCATGGTAATTACATGATTTACCTCAAAATTTACCCATTGCATTCTTGGATTGAAAATAGTTGTATGGACCCCATAATTTCTTTGTTATAATATTTTTTAACTACGTTTAAATAAAAAACTTAACATAAAAGGCATGTTATAATCATAAAAAAATTAATATAACACATAATCAATGTGACATCACATCAAATTTATCACTCCAACCCCCTTAACCATCCAAACAACTATTATTCAAAGGGGGTTACTCAAATTTAACCCGACCGTGTTACCGAACAGACCCTACTTTTTTTTAGATACAAGGTCAGTCTCTTACTCCCCTCTACATACCTTTTTTCTAGTATAATTGGGGGTTTGGGGGGATTCAAACCGTGGTCTTTAGTTTGGGGGAGCCACTGCTCAACCACCAGACCCTACGTGGAGCAAGAAGTAGCAATCACAACTCTTTTCACATGAAAATTACATGAAAAAGGCATATGGGGGTGAAGAAATAGTAACCACAGTATCATAAGTATTTAAGCTACATATTACGGAAAAGTTGCACATTGATCACAAAAGGTAGTAAAAGAAACTATTCTCATTCTATAAAATAAAAAAAATGAAAGAGTATAAGTTCCACAAAAGAGAGGAGATGAATTCTACCATTACAATAATTCCAACAATTGTAAGTTGAAATTTCACAGGATACAAAGCCAAAGCAGAAGAAATGCAAACCACAATGTACACAAGATGTTTATATGTCAATCCACATGAATAAAACCATGACCTAGAACATCCCATTTAGGGTTGTCCCCTTCCATCGGCGAAACAACCTTCCGTTGTTTACGTTGTTTTGAACCAAGAGTAGCACAAGCTCACATACAACATGTACCCTTGAATATCCTCAAGGTAACCACCTTACTTGCTCTTAGAGTAGATGAAACAAAGTCTTGAGATGGAACATAGGAAGTGGATAAAACATAAGAGCACTTGAGAAAACCATTAAATTTGAGCACATGAGATCATGCAAAATTGATGCAAATTGTAGATCACAATTAGAGTGCATAGGAATGAAAGCACTTGAGTTCCATGTGTTATCATGAAAGAGGACTTGCATGCCTTATTTATAGGCTTAAGAAGTTCACATAACTATTTAAGTATATTAAGTAGGGTTATGTGAGTGTTCAATAATGACTATAATGAAAATGTTCAAACCAAAAATAGTCAACTGAAAAAATTAGTTGACTGAAAATAAAGTAATTTAGTGAACAACAGAGTTAGTCGACTAAAAATATTTTTTTCATAAATTTCAAGGTCTAATGTTCCAATTTTTTTATCATTGGAGCACATGATAGCGATGATAAATGTTCGTCAGTTGAAATATAGAATACAGAACTATGTTATCGGAATGGATTTAGTAAACTAAAATATTTGGATAGCCGATTGAGAGGACAATTAGTCAAGTGGTGTAGGAATTAATAAACTAAAAATATTGTAGAATATATTTCTAATAGTTTTGCTTGATGCAATACTAGATTGAGGCTTTTTATGGCACTAGAAATAAAATTACAAGTACACATATCTCAATAAATAAACGTCTTGAGCTCGAGTTCCTTTGAGCTATGACGCTTTGCCCTAATCATATTTACTCATTCATATTAACTAGGTGTGGCATTCACTTGAACAGCTGTAGAAACACTTTTTTCATTGTAACGTCCCGGGCTTAGGTCCCCGGTTCGTTATCGAGGAAAACTGAACATGACAACTTGTTGGGTTCGGGTCCGAGCTAGATCCGATGACAACCACCCAAAATGCTTAAGCTCAAGTTGACAAGTAGTAATCCCCACCACTTATAAACCACACCCACACTTCATGAGTTTTAGGTATGACACTATATTTTGGGGTATGGGTGTTACAACCTCCCCCATTTATATTCGCAACATCCTCGTTGCGACATGGCCCATTCACTTATTCCCAGTGATAGTGGCGGCTGCACGCTCCCGGCTTAGTTCCCTTCGGGTAGCCCTTTCCACTATTAGAGGGAACCTGCTCTGATACCATTTGTAACGTCCCGGGCTTAGGTCCCCAGTCCGTTATCGAGGAAAACTGACCCTGACAACTTGTTGGGTTCGGGTCCGAATTAGATCCGATGACAACCACCCAAAATGCTTAAGCCCAATTTGACAAGTAGTAATCCCCGCCACTTATAAACCACACCCACACTTCATGAGTTTTAGGTATGGCACTATATTTTGGGGTATGGGTGTTATAAATGGTATCAGAGCCGAACGCCCTCTGACAGTAGAAAGGGCTACCCGAGAAGTAGAGCCGCCCCTACAAAGAGGTTGGAGGAAATGGCTACTCGGAGCGTGAAGCCACCACTATCACTGAGAAGAAGTGATGTGCCTTGTCGCAACGAGGACGTTGCGAATATAAGTGGGGGAGGTTGTAAACCCCCCCCCCCCCAAAAAAAAGTCCCACACCGTAGAAACATGATATTTCCGGGTGGGATAAAAAGTGAGGAGGTTACTACCGAACAACCCGGCTTGAGCATTTTGGGGGTGGTTAATCGGGTCCGTACGGGCCCGATCCCAAGAGGTTGTCAGGGTTAGTAATGCTCTGCTAACGGACCGGGGACCTAAGCCCGGGACGTTAAAAGCTTGAATTCTTCCTTCTTGGATTCTTATTGAGTTTCCTTCCTATCAACAAAATAAATATAATAGTTTACCATGAAAACATTGGGATTTGTACATCACGGATGCTAGAAACTTTGTCAATTTTCTCCTCGACCCTATAAACATCGTAATTGTCGCCTTAACCCCGCGAACATGCTAACTCTTAGATTATGAACCTTGTGGTCAATTCCTAACTAGTTTGCCATTAAAATAAACAACATCTCGTCCAAAAAAAATTTACATTATACTTATTGTTTATCATATTTATAAATGTATGCCCTCTTCATCCGACCCTCATCCTCACCTCCTCTTCCCCTCTTTTATGACATTTGCCCCCCTCTCCAACCCTGCTTCGACCTTCACCCCCCTCCCCTCGTCACCGCAACCTTCGCCCCAATCCTCGCACCACCCCGACCTCTGGCCCCCTCCCCCGCACTGCCTAGGACCTCCGCCTCTCTCCCCCGTGCCACCTAGGACGTATAACCCCCCTCCCTCCCGTCGCCCAGGACCTCCGCCTCCCAATCTCCTCCTCCAGCTCATAATCCATCCAATGTCTCAAAATACTTCTTCTTCGTAATAAAATCCCCATGAAGAAAATTCGCCTCAATGGTACATGATATTTCTTATTCTATGTGATCTCCAGGCGACTTTATATTTTGTTAAGTACAGTAAGGAAGTTGTTGCTACTAACAATGACTCCCTTTGAGGAGGAGCTGTTTCCAGAGGCAACGACTCCCATACCAAATAAGCTCGGGAGCCAAATACCCCTAGAAACGGTTGTCTATCCCTTGCGACCAGAAACCTCCCATTTCGAGGGAGTTGCTTTTTGATTTAAAAAATCAAATTATTTTGGCCATATAAGGAGCTTCTTTCAGGTTAAAAAATCAAATATTTTGGTATGCAATCAAACTTTTCAATATCTTAATAAACTACATTTCAAAACCTTAATAAAAAAGAGCATGCCATTACAGTTGAGCCATTTCAATGAAGACAAGAAATACATATGATATATAACAACTACACCACTGACGCTTCCTCCTAAGGAAGATTCTCAGCTTTTCCGACCTTTCCTCTCGTTCCTACAGAGGTGCCTTGGGCTCCATTTGGGTGGAGAGCTAGATCTAGAGAACTTGGTCAATTTGTGAATTATAAGATCCACCAACATCGACAATTCCAACGACATATCTGACTTCTTTTCTAGCTCCACTTTTCCACCAACATGACATAAACACATCACTTAATGACTTGGAATCTCTTTAAAAATGAGAACACACAACATCACATACTCGCAATACACTACTAATGTAAGACCTCCAAGTATATGAAATCACAAATTCTAAGTTTCAGACATGATTCAATGTTCAAATGATATAAATGACTACTCTATCTTGTAGTACTCGTAGAGACCTTTCCAACGAGACCAAAAACATCAAAATCAGAGTCCTTATGAGGAAGTTACGAGGAAAATGAAAATAATTTACGGCTTTCAAACCTGGATCTGATTAGGCTCAAGCCTACAAAAGAGGTGAGCTCAAATGGTTTAGCTGACCAGATGACTTAGCCTCGCTGGAGTTCTTCCCACTTCACCGAAGGTCCTTCATAGGAGAAATTTTCGATGTTCAATTGAATATCCAAGGGAACAATCCCGAAGGTCTCAATGTGGCGAGGCAAATACACCTTGGTAAGATGACATGTTGTCTCTTCTTTCTTTCATTTTCCTCATCCACAGTTTCCTTACAAATTCAAGCAAACTGATTATGGGTTTGTCCTTCATTAGTAAGATCATTTTATTCCAAGACTCACCAGTATTATTAAGTACCATGTTGCACTTTGAGAAGGGGGTCAAATATTGAGCATGACCACAATCATGTGTCTTCATGTCTAAGCCATTGGAATGCATCTTCACCGCCTGGCTTTTCTTCCCATATCTTTCGTAGAGCGCATTTGAAATTAAATGTAGTACATGCTCTAGATGCACTCTAGAAAAGGTTCTTCATTGCCACACCCTTGATTTTTTTAAAAATTTTATATAAATGTCTCCTATAGAAATGATACTCTGCTCCCAATATAAATTCTTCTCAAAATGTCTCCACAATTCTCTACAATATTTCATGAAAGTTATTGTAAAAAAGTAGCTGAAGATTACAACAAAAGGAAATTTTGTAGTCTTCGTAAAGTTTGTATTTCAAAGGAATAACAAGAGTACCTTCTGTCTATCTGAAATGAACGTTCGTTTCTTCTCTTCAACCGATCCAATCATTTCTATTAGGAACCTTAAAAACCACGACCATGTCTCATGTGTTTCTTGTTCCTCTACAGCAATTGCAATTGGATATAATTGATTGTTTCCATCTCAACCAATTACGCTCAAAAGTTGCACTCTATAAGAAACTTTGAGGTGGCATCCATCTAGGTCAATGAATGGTCTACATCTCGCTAAGAAGCCGCATGCAATTGGTTCAAGGAACACAAATATGCGTCTAAATCGTGATTGGCGTGAAACACTTGCACCAACAACGTCCACCATCACCTTCAACCCCAACATCTTCATGTTATAATATTTGCATAGTCCCAAAGCCATGCACAGTGGTTCTCATGGTCACCACCAATCATGTCCAAGGCTAATTTCCTTGCCATGTATGCTTTCATATTAGAAGTGGAGATCATATAGTCATAACGAACAACATTTTAAATGGAAATAATTTTTCATTTAGGATCATTTCAGATAAGATCAATATACTTCTTTGCCAACTACTCCGAAGTCACGAGATGATTAGAAAATTTTTGTACACACGTGTGGTCACCTTGGAATCTCTTGATCATAGAAGTTTGCATGTGAGTTGCCCACTAAGCAAACAATCTGTACGGGTAATTAGTCAAATTACAAACGACTGATGAATCCCCATTCATCACTCTTTATTCTTTTATTTTAGCTAAATATCTTGACAAAACATAATGTATGTAGTTATAAATACAACAAGTTACAAATAAGCATGCATCTGTTACATACCAATAATTAGCATGTATTTGTGCAAAAATAAAAGAATAAAGAATAAAAGAAAAAGAGGGAAATATTTAGAATAAATATTGAGTGACCTACTCCCAAGAGAGGGCCCAACATGGGTCTGATCGCCAAATAAAATAAGTAGAGAGAGATAGGGCCACTCAACCTTGTACATATTCCTTTTATGTATATAAATATTTTATTTTCACAAAAATAAAAATAAAATGTGTTTATATTAATTTGTATATATTCCTAGAAATAAAAAAATTAGAAAAATAAAAATAATTTCTCTCTCACCTTGTACATATTACATGTATATATGTAACATATACCTATTTATTTAACACTTGTAAATAACTCATAAAAATTAAATAATTTTTTTATACTTCAAATTTTATGTTGTAAATAAAGAAAATATGAAATTGGGGTATTTGTACAAAAATAAACAAAATAAAAATAAAATAAATAAATACTTTATACATGTACATAATGTAATATAATGTATATACCTTAATTTATTTTTCATAAAAATAAATAAAAATCACAAAAAACAGTTTGAAATTTAATAAACATTTTTTATTTTGAAAATATTTTAAAATAAAATCGTTTTCTATTTTTAATTTATTTTACAACTCTTTTCTATTTCCTGAATTCTGATTGGTCCAGGAGGGTTGTTGACCCCGGTCAACTCCCCCTCCCAGACCAGTCTTTGTCCGGATCTGGATTTTGGCCACACTTCTCTCATTTATTCCACTCGGATCTGGCCACCTTTCACTCCGATTCCACTACCCACCTCTTCCCCTTGGGTCCACGACCCTCGCGGATCCCTAGGGAAGAGCGGATCTTCCTCGGTCCACGCATCCATCCTATTCTTCCTAGCCACCTGGGACTCGCATATAAAAGATTCACTCCATTCCCCAGTCCCTCAGCTCGCATCGCACACCCTCCTACTACCCTAGTCTCCTTCCCCTTGGTGACAACATTCGGCCGGAACCTTTGGTGGCCGGAGAGAGTAGCTGCAGCCGACGCTCAAAGAACGTGGCTGGAGATCCGTCGCGTTTGAGCCTCCCCGCCTTCTGCAGAGTGGTAGAGGCGATGACCCAGTCCCACCTCACCTCCTGGAGCTTAGGATCAACTTCGGACCCTCATGTAGCTTTCATTTCCTTCATGGCTCCAGTTATTTTGATTCGTTCATTCATCCCTCCGTCGGCTCCGATCCGGATCGGAGCTCCATCAGTCATATCCACCCGCTTCGATCGATTACCCCGTTCACCTTCATCCTTCCCCCGTAACCTAATCACCCAAATCTTGGCTATCCGAGCTAAGATCAAGTCTAGGTTCCACCCTCCGCGTCGCCGGAACCTCCCTTCACCTCCCACCGTCGCTTCCCTTTATTTCCAGCCAAATAACCCCGACCGGAGTCTCCCTCCGAGTCGAAGCCTTCATCTGCAGGTCAGAGCGTGCGTACTGCGTAGATACGCCCTAGGACTCCTTTCATCCACTTCGTCGGAGGTCACCCAGGTCACGCACCCTGTCCAGGAGATCCGACCGTTGACGACTTCATCCGACCTCGCCACCGACACGGAGGAGGATCACGAGTTGAGCCTCGCTGCCCGATCATTCATCGGAGCGTCGGATCACCGCCGGTTCTCCAGCGAACTTCGCCCAGGAGGAGTTCTTCTAGGACCCTCCTCAGCCGTCGGATCTTCCCTCTCCGCCAGTTCACATCAGGGTCGTCCATCGCCTGTGCCTGTCAGGCCGTTAGATCCGACATCTAACGGCCTCCGTACTCCCACGTTCGCTCCTTCGTCAGGCCGTTGGATCCTCCAAGTGTCAGCGTCAGAGGCGCACATCGCCAGCCATTCAGGACGTGCCACATGGCACCCCACATGACTCGCACGACTCACTTGGGTAATTTGCGCCACCTTCCCTGCATTTCTTTCATGTTTTTATTTAGTTTGTTAAATAAAAAGTACACGATGGACTTTTTGCATATATGCCCCTACGGTTTTCGTTATTTACAGTTTAGTCCTCCATGATGGTTGCACGTGAATCGTCATATGTAATTTAGGAACATTTGCATCTATTATCCTGAGTTTAGTGGATGTTATGTGTTGAATTTATAGTTTTACTATTTACATCTATGCCCCTGTGCGTGCTGAGTTTCGCCATGTGCTAATATTGTGTGAAAATTACAGTAGGCCCTCCTGAGTTTTTGACGCGTGTTATCATTTGGTCCCTGGAAATTATTTTCCTTGCATATTGGTCTTTGTGTGTTGTACATCTTTGATTGGTTAAAATAAATAGCAATTTTAGTCCAAAAATTATGAAGTTTCAACACATGGCCCCTTCCATGGTGTAGGAATTTCTGTAAATGTTTGGGTTCATTTTGTTTTTGTTTGGTATTTTTAAAAATTGAAAAAAACTTAAAAATTGATTCTGTCCAGTTTTAAATATCAACCAAAAAATATTAAAAACCTTCTAAAAAATCTAAAAAAAATCATTTTTGTTTGTTTCGTTGTGTTTACACTTCTGTCCAATTTTCATTGCATTTGGATTTATAAAAACCCTAAAAATTAAAAACATTGAAAAACTTAGAAAAATCATTAAAAATTCACAAAATTCAAAAAAATACATTTCTAGTTTCTGTAGTTAGAGTTTTATTTGTAGTTTATAATAAAATTGTTGCTCGAATTTGATAGGCACTTTATGTATTTTTAAATGCCTTTAGATTCTGGCTGCACATTACCTTTTATTTTCAGCCTTGTTTCATTTTTATAAAATTAACTAAAATCATAAAAATCCAAGAAAATATCAAAAACATCTGAGTATTTATTTTTTTTGAAAGAACATCTGAGTATTTATAAAACCCAAAAATATTTTTATTCGAATTTACTGAGTATTTTTGATGTGCTTAATAATGGTTTGATTGAGATTTTGTGAGTGTTTTTATCCTTTTTGCTGATATTAAAAATTAAAAAAAATAAAAAACATTAAATCCATCCAAGATAGTTGTTTATAGATCTCCGACTACTTCATAGGTTTACCATACCGTGCTCCTTGTGTTCGACCCTGGTAGCTATACCAGGTAAAATAAAATAGCAAGACCGCTATTTTTGAGCTTGATTGTTTGATTTTTATATTGGTGCTCTTTCGTGATTTTTTTGATCGATTCCGATCCGAGTGATTGAGGTCGCAATGACCAGTGACACATTTTACCCTTAGTCGCTCGGGTTTTCGGGTCATCAACGACCAAAAATTTTTCTTGATAAATTTTCACGAACTTCACTTCGTGTCCTCATAGAATGTGGCTTGCCTAACAACATACTTGAGTTTCGATGTGCTTGCAAACCCGAAACCAATACCAAGCTTAGGGTTTTCAATTTCATCCTCATTAAAATTCTTTACATCTTGGATAAAACCCATCTGCTTCTGCATCAGAGCCGTTAGGCATGTTTAACTCGTCGCTAAATAGGTCATGGTCTCCAACATAATTGAAATTTAGACGAGTCTCCATCAAAGTTTTTTAAGCATTGTATCATGCTTAAAAGGAGCTTCAACATCCTCATCTGTAAGACTATTTAAGGATACTGAGCCACTCTCATCATCTGAGCAAACAAAATGTTCATAATCAGAATCTAATGAAGTTTGCATTACGTCACATTTTCCATGTCCAAGGTAATTTGTGATACATTCTCCATATCATTCTTGACTCTCGAATCTGCTTCAATGTGCTCTACAAAGACTATTTTGATATCATTGTCCTTGCTTGTGGAGAACATCTCCAGCACTGAGTGTAAAGCCTTGAACTTGGCATATCAGATCCTATATAATAAGATCCGACTCGTTAAGAGAAAACCAACGAAATTTGTTTCATGAGAATCGGACTTCGTTTCGAATTGTTATGATTTTCGGAAGAAAGAGAAGCAAGGAAGGCTAAGATGTCATTAACCCATAATGACTGTCATTAAGACTAATTAAACATGATTAAAGAAACTAATGACAAATTGAAAACCGCTAACGATCATTAGCAAACACTAATTAATAGTTAGCAAAAGATAAGCGTAAGCCGCGAAAGCTAAATTGCGATTAGTGAAAAATAACCACGATTAGTGTTAATTAAGCATCATTAGCAAATATAGAATCCTCTAGAATGTTCGAACTTAAGTCCCAAGTTTGGGATAAGTTTTGGCTAAAATCATGGGCCAAAATCATAGGCCGCTAAACCATCGTTAAGGTCTAAACCATGGTTTTCTAACCATGGTTAGTGGTTTTCGAGAGCCTATAAATAGACCCCCCTACCCATTCATTATCTACGATTTCCACTACCACCACCACCCCAAGGGCTAGGGTCGAGAGGTCGGGAGGACGAGTGGGAGGCAAGGAAGGAGCGCTAGCGAAGCGCTGCCGGGAGAACGAGGAGGAGAAAGGTATGATCCTCTCTTAGTTTGCTTCGTAAGCTAGGCTTTCAATTCATCCTCTTGTTCTTCCAAGTTTTATTCTTGATTTATCTTTCTTTCTGATTTGTTTTCATGTTGTGGTTCGAGGAGAAATCTGTGTAACACCCTACTTAGGTGCGGGCGGCTATGCACGTCAGTGACCCTGTGATTCGTCACACGTTCACTCATCTAAGACGCGTGGTGTCTACCGATTCTCCATCGTTTATGTTTCTATTCTTTCTATTATGCTTTTATAATTATTTTGATGGAGAAATCTGTGTAATACCATACTTAGGTGCGGGCGGCTATGCACGTCAGTGACCATGTGATTTATCACACGTTCACTCACCAAAGATGCGTGATGTCTACCGATTCTTCATCTCTTTTGTTTGAGTATATTCTTTCAGTTTCGTGGTTATTTTCCTCTCGATTGATTTTGTAGAGGAAACTCTTTTCGTTTTATTTTGAAATATGTCCCGATATAGGGGGAAACTCTGCCCAAATTTTCCGAGAAATATGTCCCGATATAAGAGGAAACTCTGCCGAAATTTTCCGAGAAATATGTCCCAATATAAGGGGAAACTCTACCGAAATTTTAAGAGAAAATATGTTCTTGGCGTTCTTCGTGTTCTTCGCGTTCTTCGCGTTCTTCGTTCGTTCTTCGTGTTCTTGACACATTCTTAGCATTTTTGATATGAAAATGAAATTCGATCTTTTCAGGAGCCTTAAAATAGTCTTTCTAAAAACGAAACACGATAAAGCCTTGCATACACGAGAGATGGCTCGATTAGGTAACGAAATCCTTCCTTTTGCTGTTGGATTTTCATACGAGATTATTGAAATTCTTGATTTTATGTCCTTTGCTATGAAGAACCCTAATTTTGGCTATTTTTGAAAAACCTGATGAGTTGCTTTGTGATATATACTAAAATAAGATTTAAGCATCAAATTGATGCGGCAGTTTTAAAAGTTAGGGTTTGGGAGTTAAAATAGGCATAAATACAAGTATATATGCATATGAATAATATATATGTGAGTCTACACTAAGTGCTGTTGATTATGCAAATCAAAGACTTAACGGAAGAATTACATCATGGGTATTGATGTGGTTTGAGTTGGATCCTGAAAAGGATTGTGTGTTACATTAAGGATGACTGGGAGTAGAACTACAGGTCGGGCATGCAATTTGTAGATTTGTCGGAAGGAACCTGTATTGGCGTTTCCCTACCTAGGTGGTACATGGTTGCCCTGTTATGTTAAGTGCGCACGAAATGAATGTTTTGCAACGCGTGGTACCGGGAGCCAATATCTTCGGGTTGAACGACAGAAGATGTGGTCGTGTCATGTGGAGGCACGGGTGGTTCAATAGCGGCTGGGTCACGATAATATGTATTTATAGCCGCTAGGTTATATGATTAAATGTTAGCCTGAGATTTTAAGCAACCGAGTCCTCGAGGACGTTGTGCTCATTTGTTTTCCAGGCCTAAGGTTTGAGACCCTATTTAATAAAAGAAAAGGAATTTGTCAGAGTAGTATTGGAGGATTGGTTGAGGCGACGTGCGACGACATAAGCTTACCAAGATCAACGCAATCTCCAATCCCGAAGTGTCCACAGCTTTGGAGTCCTTATAGTGGTGAGGTAATTCTCCTGGACTAATCCCTGACGTGGAATAGAAAGGAATAGGACTTAAATTAACAAGAAGGAATGAAACCTTTAATGATAACAAGTTTTGCAAAATTACACAATTTGTTTGCTTTTCTCTTCTACTTAGCATTCGCTAATTTTTATCCTATGATTTATGGAAAACCCAACAGGTGTCGGTGAGCCATCGTGTAACGCCCCGCCCCGCCGGCTACCGAAACCGACGAGACGGGAGCGTCGGACCTACGATCCAAATACGCCCACGATCTATGACACTCAGCAAACCATCTTATGCACATTAGATTAACATTTGAAATATAAATAACAACAGGAGAATAATGTGAAAAGGAAAGTAAAATACACCATCCATTCTCATTGATAATGATAATCAAGTCCATGTCCATAGAAGAGATACATCATGAGATCTTAAAGTTTGTAGAAAAAGCTCTCAACATATCTCACTACAATGTCTCTCAGTAATAACATAAAATGATGCGGAAGTAAATAAGTTACTCTAAATAGGACGCACCCTGTCTAGTGCAAATATGACGTAGGAAGTGCTGATCTCCTCAAAGACCGCTACTATAGCGGCTGCTGCTCAGGTATACCTGTTGGGTTCACACGAGGGTAACGCTATGAGCAATTGCCCAGTAACGAGACAAACACTATAATGACTAATGTAGGGGTAAGAAAAGAATGTATACTCAACTTTATTTAATGGCACATGCATCTATTGAAAAAAAATTAGAAAGAACACCAAGTCATTCTAATTCACATTGGATCTCATAATTATTTACTTTTATTTATTTATATAATAATCATTTAAGTATAACCACCATAATCTTGATATTTCTACAAATTGATTAGAGTCCACAACGGTATACATTTTTCCGACACCCCGATCAATAATCATTTCTCGTATTATTTTAGCACATGCAAGTACGCGACTCGCAGGCCTCCGCTACGCGGGAACTTGTTTGTCATCTTGGATAAACCTCCAAGTATTTCAACCTCAATTTCTCCAACTTCAAACCATATCCCGGAACACCTCTCACAATAATATTACTCGAAATAGAATTTGATACGGCCACATCCAATTCTACTCCGAGTCCTAATATTGTGTATAAGTGAGAAACCAAGAACGCCAACCGCGTCACCTGCCTACTCCGTCGAGCGACTCCGGATGCTACCGGGCTGCTAGGTGCAACGCGCCATCCAACTCGTCCGTTGGGGTCGCGGCCTTCATGGCATCTACCCGGGGCCCAAGGGTGCATGCACAATCCCTTGCGACACCTAACTCCATCGACCCAGACGCTGTTGAATCTTACTACGGGATACTTACTACAAACATAAATAATGCTAGATAATTGATGGTATTTACTTACAACCCGACAATTGATGGCATTAACGATTATAAGAGTAAGAATAAATATATATTACCTATATACAAATAAATATGATCATTTGTGTCCTCTTGGACTTGTGATTGTATTCTAATATCAAGTCTAGTTTTTTATCAATTGCGTGAACAATTAGACGAGAATGCCTTGCCATACCTTATTCAAAAAAGGTAAGAACCCCTTGCATACTATACATAACCTTACACTAATGTTCGATAATATTGATCGTTACGTCACTAATGAATTGATATATGCATCTCATGCCTAAATTAATACAAATGGTGATACGTGGTAGTTGGTTAATGGCATAGGTATAATATAACTAATATGCAACACATATTGATTTAAGATGGAGGAGCCATATCCGTATAATATGTTATATGGACATTGTTGTTTACATCACCCTATGCAAGCCATAATCACATTATCATCTACGTCATATCTCATAAAAACTTATTGTATATTTCAACAATAATATATATATATATATATATATATATTTCAAAATATAATATGATTGGTTGTTTTGTTTACAGAGACAATTAATGAAGATAATGTGATTTCCCCCTCTTCTTTTTCTAAAAAAAACGTAATGCATGGACTTATTAATGTAATAATAAATGTTTAGATTTGGTTGAAATCACGTATGGAGTTACCACAATTATGTTAATGCATGAATCTTTATTATTTCAAAAGAAACCGTAAAGGTATTATGTCCGTTTATCTTCTTTAACGAAAATTTCATTGTTATCTCACATTTTTCATCTCACTGTAATTGCAAGGAATTGTTAGGAAATTTATGAGTAGTCAATCAAAACGTTGACAGCATATGAGGAATCACAGATGTTACAACGTTGTCGTCCATGATGATGTGTTGAATGGAATCATGAATCTATAGCATGAATGGAGTTTGTTATCATCTATTTACACATTTCGATTTCTGTACGACAATGACAATAATCCGTGTAGTGTTACTAATGGAAAAATGATCCGACATTGATACAAACAATGAAGCATCGATAATCACATAGGAATCATATGACAAGGATATCAAAGGCTACATTGACACACAAGCACATGAGACAGAAAATGCATGGAATCCAATAGCAAGAGGGGGTATTTATCGTTACTCGTATATGAAGCACATCATAAGAAGGATTAAAGCTCTAAACATGTTCAAGCATATGGGTACAAAAGTTGTATGAAACCAACAGCAAGAGGAGGGTATAACATCGTTACTTGTATATGAAGGACATCATAAGAAAAATCAAGACCTTAAACATATTCAAGCATATGGCACAAAAGTCGTATGAACCCAACCGCAAGAGGAGGGAATAACACGTTACAAACACATAAGGCTCTAGAGGTATTTTAGTGTATAGGAAAATACGTGGAACCCAACAGCAAAAGGGGGTATTATCGTTACCTCCGAGGATGTTCCCTCGGGATCTCCTCTTACACGGAAATAGTATTTCCGTTGCTCGATCGTAGTGCGGAGGCGTGCACCGCGGTGACCTCGAGCTTTCCTACGTGATGGTGGTCGCGGATCTTCGATCGGAGCTCCTTCTCCGACGTCGATGGCGGCCTCCCAATGATAAAATCGACCGAGGTGGTGGGTGCTCCAAAAGAGGGAAGGATGGTGGTGGCTAGGGCTTTTAGAGATCAGCCTATCATCTCCTATTTATAGAAGGAGAGGTGAATTTGGATCTCGATTCGGATCCGGTTCGGATCCATATATGGGTCCCGACTATGATTCTTAAAACAACGATAACTTGAGTTAGGAATATCGGAATTAGGTGTTCTTGGGCTCGTTGGAAAGATCTCGACAAGATCTACGTGATGGTGTGCTTGATTAAATTTTTTGGATGTTAAAAATACTCCAGATTTTTGAAAAAAAAGAAAATTTGGGGTTTCACACATCGCAAGGACTTTAAAAATCCATCCAGCTTACATACTAGACATCCAGCCAACCACAATAGCTTTACTTTGTAAGGTAGTTAGTAATCTTTTGTGTATTTTCCTTTCAAGCTGATGTACATGTAAATGATTATAGTGGAACAATATATCATCTGAACTTTATTTTGTGAATGGCAAAATGTTTAAATACTTCCTTCTGAGTATTTTTATTTGCAGTCTGTTTTTGAATGTTAGTTGTGATTGCTGAATGAATTATTGTTGAGTAACCAAATCCGGTTATAGGAAGATCCGACGGCCCGTAATTAGGGTCGTGATACTGAGTAATATGTAGATATAGGAATTATTTTAGTCCTTGTCTCATCCTCTACCTTATACCACACTTTGCACTCTTTCATGGTCAATAACCAAATCACTCAAAAAAGCATAAATCTCTAAAATGGACATTTTATCAGAATCAATGTTGTCCACGCAATTGATTGATACATTCACATAGATATTTCGTACACGATCAATGGTGCCAGAGTGATGGATCTCCAAAGGAAATAACTTATCCTATCTGAAAATTATGAAAAGCATGCCGTAAATTTTGAATAAACAATCGGCATAACATTACTGTAAATAGACTAAATTAGAACATAAATCATAGTTTTCCTTAACTAAAGAGGTATAGTTTTCTGTGGAATTCTCGAGTCTTAATCCCAATCATGAAAATTCTCTTCTGAATTTCTCTCGTCCTAACTTAGTTTTCCTTTCTATCAGATTGAGGAAGCTCGTCCAAAGAGTAGGGATCTCGCAGAAATAAAACATTATCTCAATGGGATTAACGTAATAATATCTCTTCATTTTCATCTCAACGGGTTTAAAGTAATAAAACTGGCAACAAATGCATGATTATTAGTAAATTAGATGGGAACTGATGGGAACTTTTCCTTAGTTTATTAGCGAATAATTTTTGATTTCTGGTAATTTTACTCGTAGGAATAGACACTATTAACTAATCTTAGTTGAGCATTTGCAAGGCATGAGAAAGGCTGTAAAGCCAATCTCGAAACCTCCTCAGAAGCCACTAATGGACCTTGGAAAGCCTAGGAAGATAACCACGACGCCGGTAGCCCGAATAACATGTAACTTACTGATCATATAGGTAGATTTGAAGTCAGACTGATAGTTCAAGGGGGAAGCGGAGCACATTATATCTGCCCATCTTCTTTGAGAAAAACCTTACCTTGTATTTGTTGGTTATCAGGTTAGAAGCTAATAAGAGATTATTTCCAGAAAGTTTATAGACAAAGATTGATTATGCTTATGACACTGCCAACTTTATTACATCACGATCAAATCTTTTAACACAAGATATATTACACTCAGTTCAATTATACCGAAATCAATTGTATCATCAAGAAATTAGCACCAATCATTAAGGAACAAAGGGGAACAAAAGAACACCAAGGAACAAAGGAAACATCATTCACTTCAAAAATGTGCACCATAGTCGATGGCTCACGAGATGAAAATTGATAGAGACCTAATAATAAGGGTATCATCGAGCCCTTGCAGTGGTCGAGCCCCTCTGTCGAAACCTCACACAGCTCTGTCGTCGGTCACGTACCGTCGCCAACCCCGCTCGATCACCTTCACCGCCTAGCCCTTACGCACAGTCGCTAGTCACGCACCTCGGAACCCCGACAAGCTGCCAACCCATTACACACACCCATCGCCAACCTAAACCTCAGAGCCCTTAGGAAGGTGGGGGACTTGTGGGGACAATATCACTAGGGATTTGGGGATTTGAGGGCAATTCATTATGGATTATTCTCGGGTTAATTTCGTCCATTGTCACTAGGGATTTGGAGGCAATTTCATTAGGAATGTTTATGAGGGTAATTTGGTCCAAAATTTTCATAGGTAAACATACGTCTCCTTCTCCCGTTGGAAAAGGACTCCATTCTGACCGAAACAATACATTAGATACATTACGTTAATTTTGAAAGTTTAGAGACTACGTTGAAATCGAATGCATAGTTGTAATTTAATCTTTAAGGTTCATAGTGTTGTATACATAGAAAAAGAAGAGGAGAGTAAGGAAAGGAGAGAAAGGAGTCTTATCCTTGAGTTGATGAGAGAAGGAATCTCTCGTTCTGAGTCCATGTAGGCATGAGATGAGGTGAGGGGAGATGGAGTGTCCGTCCATGAGCATCATCGCATCGCGCCTCTCCGCTCGCCTCCTCCTCTCTCCCAAATCAGCAGTCCCCCTCTTCCAACCCTTTACCAGTAGATTCCATTCTCCTTCTCCTTCCTCTTCCCCTTCCCCTTCCTGTAGAACCCGCAGGCACATCTGCTCTTCCTCGAATCCCCGTGGTGGTGGCTTGGGCGGATGGTTCTCCTCCCCCTTCAAGAGTGCGGGCAGCACCAGGGAGTCGTACCCGGACATCGTCAAGGCCGGCGACCCCGTCCTCCACGAGCCCGCCCGCGATGTCCCGCCGGCTGACATCCCCTCACCCGCCATCCAGGGCATCGTCGACGACATGATCCGGGCCATGAGGAAGGCCCCCGGCGTCGGCCTCGCCGCTCCCCAGATCGGCGTCCCCCTCAAGGTCCCTTCTTGCTCGAATTCTCAATCGTAGAACACATTCATCAAATGTGAGGTGCTCTGATGAGCCTCAGATCATGTAACATTTATTTCTTCTTATGCTTTTCCGCATATGAAGATGCTTTAATTCGATAGAAATGTTCTTGTCTAAGCTTCAACTGATGATATGAAATCAGTTTGTGGGGTCTCGAAGAGAAAAATTCGCCTATACCCTCATCTCTGAATGTTTTTCGTCCTATACAGTGAGGATTTTTTTTAGTTAACTACCGTATGGGAGCCGCCTCTTGAGAAGGCGGCTTTTGCCAAGTGAAAGCCGCCTTCTCAAGAAGCGGCTTTCATACGAAAGCCGCCTCCTTAAAAGGCGGTTTGGGCTTGATATTAGACAGGAAGCACGGCCCGTCGCCCCCATGCTTCCAGACCTCATTCTCCTCCTCCCAGCGCACGCCGCCCGTCGCCCAGAGCTCCGCCTCCGTCGCCGTCGACTCCTCCGTCGCCGTCACCTCTTTCATCGGACGGATCCTCCTTCGTCCACTCGTGCACTACGTAGGTCATCTTCACTCATCATCGGGTTTGTCAACATTGACCTAAGGTGAGCCCTTCATCCATATTAGTAACCCTATTTCGAGATTGTATATAATGTGTTCGTCTCTCGCTACATATAGGATGTCCATGGATATTTTATGCTTTTGTCACTTTGGAGGAACGATTATAACGTCCGGGAAGGACACAACTTATCAAGGTGGTCGTGAAACCAACGAAGATAGCTCCGAACATGAAGTTTGATGTCTTGTTGGAGAAGATCGTGTCGTTCCGTCTCGACCATACACATTACGTCGATTTGAAGTTGTTTCACAAAATGGAGGCGAATGACAGTAGTTATTTGGCTAATGTTGAGTACGATGACGACATACAAGATGTTGGATATGCAGGAGTGATGGGTTCATCATATCGTCCAATTTTATATGTAACCCATCAAGAGGAGTCATCACCGAATGTCACCCGAACCCGTACACCAGTCACCCGAGCATCTTCACCTTTAACTCGTGCTCATGGTGTTGCTACCTTTGATATGAATGTCATAATTACTCAGGAAATTGACCGCGTGAGTACCGATGAAGAGTTAGATTTCAATGATACAGAAGATGAAATGGAGAATGCTGAGGAATCTGAGGAACACATTGTGTATGATATACCATTTTATAATGTCCATGGTGATGATGGCTATATAAGAAATGACGAGGATGCCTACGGCGCTGGGGAGGGACTTAGTCTTGTAGAGGAGTTGAGGAACGGGATGACCTTTAAGTCGAAGGCTGACTTGGTCTACTTTGTCAAGATGTTTCACATCAAGCGACATTACAATTTTCATGTGCACGAGTCAGATAAGTCGGTTTGGGTTGTCTACTGCAGCGAGAAAGAGAGAGGTTGTAAATGGCGTTTGCGAGGTCACCGGCATCCACTAGATTGTCAATTTGTGATTTCTAAGGTGGATGCACCCCACACTTGTTTGCATCGTATAACTAATCAAGATCATCCTCAACTTGATTATAATTTCATGGCCCAGAAGTTTCTTAACCAGATAAAAATTTCCCCATCCGTAAGAGTCGCAGTTTTACAGAGCATGATTTCTGAGGATTATGGCTACATGGTCAGTCGCAGAAGGGTTTGGGATGCTAGACGCAAAGGAATAGAGATTGTTTATGAGGACTGGGCCAAGTCCTACAATGAATTGCCATACCTTTTCAGGGCATTTGAAACTTGTATTCCAAGTACTGTTATAGATTTGGATACTACGACTGTTGATTCTGGCCTAGTGTTCGAGAGGGCCTTCTGGGCTTTTGGACCTTGTATCAATACCTTCAGGCACTGTAAGCCTGTAGTTAGTGTTGATGAGACCCACACGTACGAAAGGTACAAGCAGAAGATTCTTATTGCATGTGGATGTGATGTTGCCAATCACATTATTCCTCTAGCTTTTGCATTTGTCAACGAGGAAGATGAATCCAGTTGGGCGTGGTTCTTGGAGAGGTTGCGAGTTCATGTTTTTAGGGATCGTCCAGGGCCAATTTGTTTGTTATCTGATCGTGCACCTGGTATTCGTGCAGCCTTACGTAATGATGCTGTTCAGTTTCATCCTCCATATGTGTATTGGAGGTTTTGCCTACGTCACGTTGCGAGCAACTTCAACGATGTTCACAAGAATCAAATGATGAAGAAAATGATCAAGTGGGCCGGTAGTGTGTATTCTCAGTCCAAGTGGCAGATGCACATGGATAAGTTGAAAGAATGGAATGAAGATGCTCCCAAGTGGTTTGATACACACGCTTGTCCGAAAGAGCAGTGGACCATAGCGTTTGACGATGGATACCGATTCGGTTATACCACTACTAACTTTTCTGAGAGCTACAATGCTGTGTTAAAAGACGCAAGGTGTTTGCCAGTTGCCGCCCTAATGTTGAAAACATACTACAATTGCATTGGTTACTTTTACGAACGACATTCCGAGGCATTGTCTATGATAGCTCGAGGTGATCGATTTACAAAATTTGCCACGAATAAGTTGAAAGTATGGATGGACCGTAGCAACAGTCATCGCATTACCCGAATAAGGGGTGCTCCACTACATCTTTATGAGGTTATCACGGGACAACGATTGATACAATTCGGTTTGAAAGGAGGGAAGAAGCATACAGTCCTACTTAATGATCTTTCTTGCATATGTCAGAAATGTCAGGTACACAGGCGTTCGACCACATAGACCGGATATTGATGGTGCTCGCCTACGGATGACATGGCTTCGAGACCACTTTTCTGAGCTCCCTGCAGATGCAGACGCAAATGTAATCATCAGACACGCACGTTCTTACATTTTGCAGTTGATTGGAGGGATTATTTTTCCTGACAAGTCAGGATGAGGTGTCCTTGATTTACTTACCACTTTTGGAGGACTTATCAGCGTGTGGAGCTTATAGTTGGGGATCTGCGTGTTTAGCTTACCTTTACAGAAACATGTGTGTGGCATCGAGGTCGGAAGCAGTAGAGATTGGTGGCTCGCTTATCCTGCTACAACTATGTGCCTGGGAGCGATTTCCTCACATAGCGCGTGTGGTACATAGACGACCGTTGTGGCGCGACAACCCATTAGGTTGTCGCTGGAGAGCAGAGTTTGACGTTACATCAGAGCCTACAGATGTTGTACGACCTTACAGGGATGCTTTTGATCCACAAATTTCTGATCAGGTAACGAATTAACTAGTACTTAAAACCTTATTTACAGTTTTGGGTGACACTACTTATGTGACATGTTATATGGGAACCATACACCGCTGAGATTGTGAGTTCTCTCCCTCCATATTGCCTAGACGGACATGATCTATACACTGATAGAGTACCTCTTATTCATTTCTGCATCGTGGAGTTGTATGTGTCTAAAAGAGTCCTACGCCAATTCGGTGCGGTCCAGGATATCCCAGGCCAGTGCGACACATCTACACATCTTCACAGCATTGATCTTCGAGGAAAGACGTCGGTCGATTGGGTACAGTTCCATGCAAACTATGTACATATGTGGAACAATCGACACGATTATGTGTTGGCTACCACACCAATTGACCACGGAGGTGATGATGTATCTGGAGATTACATGGCGTGGTACAATCGCATTACACGACGGTTTATAGGGAGACATGAATGCGTACTCGATATGGTGGTATGTTAGCGTCACCTCCGTTGACAACGTCTCATTTTTCTGCAGTGGATATATTGTCATATTTTTTCATTTTACAGGTGACACGATTAAATCAGATTGTTCATCTTGTGGGACCTAACGAGGATGTGATCCGATTGGTGACAGATACTCGACGCCTTCTCGATGACTCCATCCAGCGACAATTCAGAGATGGACTCCAAGATGATGAAGACGAGGAGGAGGGAAGACCGGCCGAGGGTACATCTTCACAGAGATATGGACGTGGTAGAGGACATGGACGTGTACGCAGAACATGAGGAGGACGAGCACATTCCCATGTCGAGGACGTACAAGCTTCGGGGGGGAATATCAAACTCCTAATGTTTAACGCGAGTCTGATAGAATACAAGAAACTCCACCTGCACCGATGAGAGAGAGGCCACAGACCGAGCCTGGACCATCGCATCGTCATTCACCATTACCTCCTTTGGACTATGATGTAGTGGTTGATGAAGAACTCTCGCAAATTGAGCATATTGATCGTGATAATCGATTGTCTTCATTTTCAGATGAGCCAACTACGACACTTCCTCACGAAGCACCTGCACATCGTCAATATGTTCGAAGGAGGCGACGCATGTGATGTTAGGACTTGTTATTGTGTTAATGTTGTCTTTCTGGGGTTCATATGAGTGTAGCTTGTTGTTTGAACATTTTTTTTAATGCTTGTTGTACCGTGTTTGTGTAAATATTGTAACTCTCTATCTTGTTGTACCTTGTTCATGATTTATGTAATTTCTATCTGGGGTTCATATGAGTATAGCTTGTTGTACCTTGTTTATGATTTATGTAATTTTTAAAGATCCAAATGTTGCATAGATAGCTCGAAAAACAACAAGCCACATAAAACCGTGGCTTGCTGTTTTCTGGTTGCCTGCACTTGGAGCCGCATTTACAAGAGGCGGCTTTGCACCCTTGAGAAGGTGGCTTTCACTTAGAAAAAGCCGCCTTCTCAAGAGGCGGCTCCCATACGGTAGTTAGCTAAAAAAAATCCTCGCCGTATAGGGCGAAAAACATTCAGAGATGGGGGCATAGGCGAATTTTTCTCGGGTCTCGGATCTTAAGGCGAGATCTTAAGCTTTCCAGAAAATTTGAGAGAGAATTTAAACGAGATTAAGTGGTGATAATCGGCTATATTATCATTGTGAATGTCAACACATGAATTCACAACAGCTTATAGTCGTTTCCTATACAAAACCCAGCCTAAATATTGAGCGGGTTTCTAAGACCCCCTATATTTGGAGATTGAGGCTTCAACCGAGTCAATGGAGGTCACAAACATGGCACAAATTACATTGGATAACTGACGGGTTATTAACCAAGGCATTTCAACAAATATCGTATGCATTATGCAGCTGAAAAAATCAATTTGGAGAAATATGGCCGTTTAAGAGTTGAGAAATCGATCTCCTATGATAACAATTCTCATCTTATAACGGCGTTGCTCGTTTTAATGATGTTATGGTACCATGACTGTGCAAGTTGTGCTGAGAATAGTATTTTAGGAATTCGTGCATAGGAAACGTGTATGTGACCACTTTAAATCAATTAGGTTCTTACAATTGAATTTCATATCATATGATCGTTTCTTTCGATTTCTCAATCTTTGCTCGGTCCTCTTATGAATATACAACATTCCTATAATACATCGTATCAACGCCGTTCTGTAATGTTATCTTTTTATCTGCTTGCAACAAGAATGTGTACGAAAATATGTTTCTAGTTGTGCTTCTATCATATTAATTTTGAGAGGCAATGTGCCTTCTGGTGTAGCTTTCATTTATTACTTATATGATCTGGTCTGAGGGATAGTTCTTGAGTTTAGATACTCTTTTACATTCAGGAAACATGAGATTTTATGTTTATTTACTCGGAGGTAAATTTCATATTACATAGACGTCCTAATTTTTAGGTTAGAATGTAATCGAAGTATTTCTTTTTTTACTGTATCATCTTGCAATTTATCCAATCTTGCAGATTGTTGTACTAGAAGATACAAAGGAGTATGTTAGCTATGTTACCAAAAAAGAACTCGAAGAGCAAGATCGTCGGGCTTTTGATCTCCTGGTAAGTTAATTTCTTTATATACATACATATACATATACATACATACATATACATACATACATATACATATACATACATACATACATACATACATGCATACATACATACATACATACATACATACATACATACATATATATACATATATAGAGGAGTGATCCTATGAGAGCAAAAAAATTTGAGAGCATGAGAGCATGCATTCTGGACCACATGATCTCGTTTTCCTCTCTCCTGGTCTTCTCTCTCCTGCTTGGATCATGTGGTCCAGAATGCATGCTCTCATGCTCTCACAAATTTTGGCTCTCATAGGATCACTCCTCTATATATATATATATATATATATATATATATATAGGGTCATATGTGGCTGCCCCCTAGGGGCAGCCAACATGGCTGCCCCCGCCTTATTTGGGCAAAATTTTTTATTTTTTTTGAAAAATAACACCATTTACATTCATCCCTATATCCCTCCTATATACCATTCGAATTTCGTCAGAAACAGAGACTCCTACGGCCTCCATCCGGACAGTAATTTTTTAACGGTAACAGGATTTTTTTAAATCGATACCATCGAGATGGAGGCCGTAGGAGTCTCTGTTTCTGACGAAATTCGAATGGCATGTAGGAGTGATATATGGATGAATATACATGGTTTTATTTTTCAAAAAAAATAAAAAAAAACGCCGAAAAATGGGGCGGGGGCAGCCCCATTTTTTCCATATATATATATATATATGAGGTTGCAGAGCTTGCACCATGGTGCATTTAACTTTACACACACCGATGCCATAAACACCCATTTTTGATCTTTTTCTTTGAAATGAAATCATATGATTTAAATCACCATATATCACTATGATGTCATTCAAAAATCAACTTACTTCAAGACTTCTAACACATCCATCAAGACTGCGAAATTTTAACGGTGTCGAAATTGCTGAAATTTAGCCCTTCCAGATCAACATGTTAGGAATGCTTGTTTTACACGAAATTTGAAGCACATATTTTCCACTAATAATTCTAAGTAAATCCCTTGAGGTTTTATTTCAAAATAATGAGAGTTTATGATTCCGGTGCATGTAAAGTTACATGCACCATGGTGCGAACTCCCCATCCTATATATATATCACTATCAATGATTACAAAATTTGGTTGCATATAACTCAAAATCAGTGCATGCCTTGAGTTTGCCTCAAACTACCTATATCTACTCCAGAAACATGGCCCATAGTTGACTGAGTTGATTTGGTCAATGGCTTCTGCAAAATGACAATCTATCACACTTGCTAAATAGTTCCGAGTGATTTGAACTAATTTTGTAATTCGACCAAGGTTTATGAATTAACTCAATCAGGATGGGTTTCAGCATATTGAGTTAGTCCCAAGTTCTCAACTTCTGCCTGCATGTATACTATTCGCCCCTTTGCATTATCCTTTTTTCTAAGCTTAGGCATGGCAGCCTCTCTCTTCTCTTATGGAAAAATGAGGTCTAAAGATGCTAACTCCAGAAGGTTGATAATTGGCGAGCTTTAGCTGGCTATCAACACTATGCAGGATCAATGTTGACGTAGTGGATTTGGGATTAGTTCTTGTGCCTCAGTGAAAGGATGCAATTTGAACTTTGAGAGTTTGTGAAGTGGGAAAATTGGTTGTTTTGATGCACCTCAAGAAGCAATAATGTGTCTGAGCTTCATCCATTTTTGGATGTCATTATTGACGTGCATAATAATGTTCTCCACTAATGATTGATCTTGCATTGCGTGGTCTATGTACCGGAACTGAGAATATTCGAAAGTCTGAAGCCTTGTGTCAATGTTCCCTAGGAGGTGAGAAATTGAGTGTTCTCATTTTCTTGTTCCATTTTGTAGATTGTAAATGCACCCTCAGTTTTCGTTTTGATTTGTTAAATTTCTGTTGGTAATAAATTGTAAATGTGCCTCAGTTTTTTGTGGACGTGGCCAATTTCCATTGTCATAATTTCATCTTCTCGTCTCTATTATCTTTGTAGTACAATGTCTCATTATTTTACACATGCCTAACAGGTTATTATAAATCCGAAGCTTAAGAAAAAAGGCAACAAAAACTGCATTGTTTTTCGAAGGGTGCTTGAGGTAATGAAAGTATAAATGTTGTTTTATAAATATTATATGTATCATCCCTATTGCAATTTCAGTAATATAGAATATTAGTCCTGTTACTCACTCGTTCCTAGATTTTTATTGGTTGGTTCCATCCTTTGTTTGTTAAGGTCAACTCAAGTGTGATATTAATGGGCATAGTTAGGTGTGGACATTGACTCATTTATGTTACACAATTTGAAGGATTTTGTTGTCTGCAGTCTCAGGCTTCATTCTGTAACCAAGTTCTTAACACCATAGTTTTAGTATATATGTCCCACTTGTTTTAATTAATGGCTTCAGTATGTTCTTCATTCATCGGTCATATTTTTGCTTCTACAAATCACAAATAGCTTGCATTGTTAAAACAAGCTTTTAATCTTAAGTTAATGTCTACTCCACTTCAATAAAATTATGTGAATAAATTCGCAACTCCGTCTAAATATCCTCATTATTTATGAGCAGCTTTTCATCTTGCTCTCGCTACACCCTAATCATGTAAGTTCCTTAGTCTTTTATTCCCATGTTTCAGCTAGCTTGAAAATTTTCTCCTTTAATATCAATTTTGTGAAAGACACATCTCACAAGCTTTTGCATGTCCTTCGTTGTGCAAGTATTATTTTAATTTTTTGTGTTTTTATTAGGACCTATCTTCATTGCTCCATCAATCCGTTTCCTGATTAATGTGAGGAAAAAACAATCAACTTGTAAGTTTTGCACGGTATGTAAATGGCAACGTAGCTGCCATTGGCCCATTGCCAACTGTCTACTGCATTTATGCCATGCAATACATTTTTAGTTGAGGATGCCGCAACATGGTCTAGATGATGAGGCCTAGATTTTGCAAAATATCCAAGTTTGGAAATAGCTGTCAGCTACCCAGCACAGTCTTCCAGCTGGAGGTGGGCGAAGAGAGGAAGCCCCTCAGTTTTTTAACGGGTTTAGAGCAGCTTTAAACGTCCATAAAAACATTGTGTAGGGCTCAATGATGTTCAAGATTAAGAACACACACAAGGAGAAACAACAATTTACGTGGACAAATCCTACGGAGAGGGGAAAAACCACAACACCGAATCCCTAATCTCCTTCACTAGATCGGGCATGTCGTCACTGGTACAATGCTCACTCGCTCTGCCTTGTCGTGGCGGGTTGGCAGCCACCCTTGCTTGGCCCCTCCACCACCCCAGCTCACTTTGCCATGTGCATGCCAATTGTGTGGTGCCAATCATTGCGACAGTAGCCAACTCTTTGTGCCATCTCTACCACGCTTGCCATCCCCAAAGACCGCCCCCACATTGTGCTAGCCTCCCCTGCGCACTCTATTTTGCAAAAAGGTGATAGGAGAAAACCACCACAATGTGCCATATATAATATAAATCATTGATTGGGAGATTTATGTAATACAAAAGCTATGCATTTTTTGACCAAGTGGGACGAAGAAGCTATCATTTTTTAACCAAGATATATTTAGCGTGACTTTGTTGTTGAAATAGACATGATGCGTGATGGAGAGTATCTTTGAAATATGTTAAAGCACGATGAAATATGCTTTTGAACATTTCAGGTCATTATTTGAAGAAATTAAGTGACAGCCCCCTGGAGGGCGTTGGCGAGGGGCTCCGCGCATCTGAGGCGTGGATCTTTTGCGAGGCTTGGTGGATGGGTCGTTGCAACTGAGGTGGTGTGTGCCAAGGGATGCAGACGTCGCAGTGAAGCCGGATTTGGTGTCGAGGATCGTCGTCAAGGGGCTACCGTTGAGGGCAAGATCGCGAGCTACCATCTCTGGGCTACTGCGAGGTGTAGTTGACGTTCTTTCCGTCGAGAGCACTGGATGCCATCCTGGCCAACTCTTGGATGTGGTTCTTCGGGTTCGGCCGGTGGGTGTCGACAAGCTTGGGTGGTGGGAGGTGACCCTGGATGGCAGGCGTGTGCTGCTTGAGCTGCGGATAGCAGGCGCAGTGCCAACTAAGTCGGCAACGGGGAGTCGGCGGTGGGAGGTGCAGGCAGTGCAGGCGGAGCTTCCTGTTGGTGGCGAGGTCGAGGAGCGTCGTCCCGATGCGCAGCCTCAGGCCGCGAGTGCTCATTTCCCAGAGAGGTTGCAGCCTTCGGGCAGCGGAGGGTGTTCGAGTGTGGCGTGATCCTCGAGGGAGAAGATACAGTTCAACACGATATCCGTGGTTGGGGTCTCAAGGCTGGCCACGATCTCCCTTCCTTGGCGTGGTGCGGAAGAGGCAGTTGGCACTGTCAGCGGTGGTGGGGCCCTGTTCGGAGAGCCTCGGGAGGGCGTATCTCTCTGCGATTCGGATCTCAAAGGAACACGGGTCGAAGGGGCTGAGGGCTTGTCGGGATGTCGGGTAGGGAGTGCTGCTCCGCACCTGGTTGCTATGGGAGCTCCCTCGGCGGGTGATCTGACAGTTTCGTGTTCTTCGAACCCTTTCGTGGTTCTGGACCCGGGAGTTAGTTGCGTTTCGTGCGGCGGCCGGGTCTCGTCTCTCCTGGGGTTTTTCTTCTTACCAGCGATGGCGGGAGGGGGTATTTCCGCTGCATCGCCGAGTCTCGATCCATTGGAGTCCTCGGTTGGGGCAAGTATCGAAGCGCGACAGAAAGGCCCAGTTGGGGGCAGATTCGCTGAATCTGGACCTGGGTTGGATGTGCTGAGGGAGGGATGTGGGGCTGCCTGCAGCAGTTGGGGGGCAGAGGCCTGGTGCTGGGGTGGTCGTTTCTGAAGCGGAGAGCGCGGGGCACTCCATTGTGTCTGTGCATGGGACACCTATCGTGTGTGGGGGGGAGGGACTCAGGGCCGACTTCCTTGGAGGGGGTGGGGCCGTTGTAGAGGCGATTCAGGTTGGTGTATGAGAGGGGGGGAGGGGGCGGAGGGGGTTTGGGAAGTTGGCGAGGGCTTTGCTAAGGGCATCCTTGGTGGCGGGGTCTCCGGTGGTAGCTGACTGTCAGGGTGGTGCAACCATTGTGCCAGTGCGGAACCGCTTTGCAGCTTTGGATAGAAATTTGGTGTGACGTTTGGGGGTCATTCCTCCTAAGAAGAGGGCGGTACATGTGCTTAAATGAAGATGCTCTCTCTAAATGTAAGGGGTTTGGGCCCCGATAAGAGGCTTGGGGTGGTGAGCCTGGTGAGGGAGGCTGCTGCGGACATTTTCTTGCTTCAAGAGATGAAATTGCAAGCTATGGATGATTCGTTGCGCCGTGAGTTGAGTAGGGGGGGTGTCTTCACGCTGGCAGAGAAAGGGGCGGAAGGTGCTTTGGGGGGAATCATTTCTGGGTGGTGAACCGATTTCTTCGACATGCTGGGGCACTTCGTCTCCGGTTTCTCTTTGACGGTCAAGCTACTGCGGAGATCGGATGGTGCTTGCTTCTGTGTCACCAATATATATGGTACGTGTAGACGAGAGGATGGTAGCTTGGCTTCGGATTTGGAGAGTGTTGCGCCTGAGGTGGGAGATGCTGTCTGGATTATTGGGGGTGACTTGAATGTCACCTTGCTTCGGGGAGACAGGCCAGGGGAGGCCGGGAGTAGAGATCCAGGGTCTGAAGATCTCAGGCAAGTAGCCAATCCGCTGGGGCTATCTATTGTGGACGCGGTCGGGTGTAAATTCACTTGGAGGAATACGAGATCCAGGTTCAGACTTGACAGGTTTCTGATGTCCGTCGAGGCAGGAGAGACGTTCCCGCTGGCGAGGGCTTGGGCACTTCCGAGGACGCTCCCTGATCACACTCCCATTCTCTGGAGCTTTGGGGAGGACCGGTCGGGTCGTTTTTTCTTTCGGTTCGAGAAGAAGTGGCTGCTGGAGGAGGGCTTCATGGACTTGGTATTTGAACACTGGCGGGGATTTGTGGGGGAAGGGTCAGTGGTGTCGTGATTCGCGGCTAAGCTCGCTTCCCTAAGGCGGTTGCTCTTGTCGTATGGGAAGTAGGCCGCTAGGCGGTGGAGGGCGGTCAAGGCAGATGCTGAGGCGGGGATAAGCATGGTAGATGAGCTTGATGATGAGCGGGGGTTGACGCAGGCGGAGGTTGAGGAGAGGGAAGCGTGGCTGGAGGCTGTATACCTGGAGGACGGGAAAGAAGAGGTTCATTGACGGCAGAGATCGAGGCAGAAGTGGCTAAGGGAAGGAGACACGAACATACGTTTTTTCCATTCCGTGGCATCAGGGAGAAGGAGAAGGAGCTTCTTGCACGAGGTGGAGGTGGGATGTCGCACAGTGTCGGGCGAAAGGAACATCGATGCCGCTTTGCGGGAGCACTTTGTGAGCGCCTCCAGGAGGGTGAGGGACGACAATGGATGGGGTTGGACGGGCCTGGGTGCTGGTTCTTTGAATGGAACTCAGGTAGATTCATTGATGGTCGCGTTTTCGGAGGAGGCCCGCAGGGCTGTTTGGGATCTGAATGGGGACGGGGCTCCTGGCCCCGATGGCTTCTCTATATCATTTTACAGGGAGTTCTGGGAGCTTCTGAAGGGGGACATTTTGGAGGTCTTGGATGAGTTCAGGAGTGCTAGCAGGGGTTTTGAGAAAATCAACAGGACCTTGATCTTTCCGCTGCCAAAGAAAGAGACTCCTGTGGGGGTTGAGGACTTCATGCCTATTTCTATATCTAATGGCATATATCTCATTGTGTCCAAGGTACTAGCGAGCAGGCTTAGAGCAATCTTGGCATCTGTGGTCTTACCTGCACAATCTGCGTTTATTCCTGGTCGGTGTATGGTGGATGGGATTGTTGCTGCGTCTGAAGCATGTCTCGAGTGGAAGAGGTCCGCAAAGAAGGGTGCCATTTGGAAGATTGACTACGTCAAGGCCTACGATTGTGTCAGTTGGAAGTTCCTTTGGGTATCGATGCAGAGAAGGAGATTTTCAGAAGAGTGGATTAGTTGGATCAAGAGATGTGTCACTACTACCTCGTGCTTTGTGTTAGTCAACGGAAGACTGGAGGGTGGTTGGTTCCAACCGCAAATAGGGGTTCGTCAGGGCTGCCCCTAGTTCCCTTGTTGTTTGTGCTTGTGGCTGATTGTCTTGTCGTCTTGTTTCAGCAGGCGGTAGAAGAGAGGTGGTGTGAGGGCTTCAGGTTGGGGGACATCTCCATTCCGGTATTGCAATATGCGGATGACACACTGATCTTTCTGGGGGGGACGGAAGAGCAGAATCACAATGTGTCTACTTTGGTAGACATGTTTGGGTGCTTGTCTGGTTTGAATATTAATAGGCAGAAGTCGGTCCTGGTTCCACTGGCGATGGATGATGACGAGGGTAGCAGGCTTGTGGAGTGGGCGGGTTGTCCTCGGGGACAGTTGCCAATAACCTATCTGGGGTTACCGCTGGTTGCAATTAGATTGAGGAAGTCTGATTGGGATTGTGTTTTGCGGAGAATGGAGGAGCGACTGGAGGGCTGGAAGGTTACCACTCTGTCCAAGGGTGGGAAACTTATCCTGCTGAAGCACGTTCTGTCAGCCATTCCGGTCTTTTTGTACTATAGAGACTGATGCCTGTTGGGGTGAGAAGGAAGGTGGAGGCTATGATGAGAGCTTTCTTCTGGTCAGATGGGAGGCAAACAAGAAGGGGTTTCCATCTGGTCGCTTGGAAAGATGTAGCTGTACCCATTTCGGAGGGGGGGGGGCTTGGTATTCGTGATGTGGAGCTGATGAACAGAGCATTGATAACTAAATGGGTGGTGCGGATCTGGGGGGCATCCGACTCGCCGGTCTTGCGGTTACTGAGGACGATCTATGGGGTCGCTGGGGAGTTGGTGGCTACGAGGATACGTCATGAGTCTCCTTTGTGGAAGGGAATCCGTGCTGTGCTTCCGGGGCTCGGGCCCTTTCTCCGCCGGAAGTTGGGGAATGGTCGCCAGTTTCGTTTCTGGCAGGATGATTGGACGGGGGAGGGGGCGCTGGCCACTCGATTTCCTAGGCTGGTGGCTTTAGCAGATGACAAAGGGGAGCACATGGAGGAGGTGGTTGATTCGGGAGCGTGGGCTCCGAGGTTCCACTCCGATCTCTCAGATTAGAGGATGGGGGACTTCTTGCATCTGCTATCCGAGATTCCCTCTGTTGGGGAGTTGTCAGGTGACCCGGACCATTTCGTTTGGACAGATGGTAAATTCTCGGTGAAGAGGGCTTACCGGAAGCTGAGAGCTAGAGAAGTGGTAAATGATGAAGACCTGTACGCGGACATGAAAGTGATTTGGGCGGCCAAGATTCCTACTCGTGTCAAGGTGTTCCTTTGGTGCTTAAGGAGAATCCGTCTCTCCGATAAGGTGATGAGGGGGAGGATGCTGGGTATAGCGGATCTGCAATGTGACAGATGCGAGGAGGAGGTGGTGGACATGGACCACATTTTCTTCGGTTGCAGGACGTCGATGCAGGTGGGATACTTTGGGGATCACTTGGATCCAGACTTCCGGTCTGGGTCTTTTCTGGAGATCTATCTGATCGGTGGGGCTTGGATCCTCTGGGGATGTTTCCAGGCCCTTCGCCGCATTATGGGCTATGTGGCTTGGCAGGAATGACTGTATCTTCAAGGGCCAGCGGTTCTATTGGGAAAATGTCACTGCCCACTGTAATGCTGTGTACAATTTCTGGATTTCTAACTATGTACCCCTTCGTTATTTAATGAATATTTTGGTGTGGTGACTCCCGACTTGGGAGGGCCCCCCCTTTTTCTACTAAAAAAAAGTGACAGTTGTTGCACATTAAATCAATCAAGTTTGATTATACGTTCTTTAAAAAAACCAGGATGGTTGAAATGGAGAGGATTTCCACATGACAAAGGATATATCTGAAGGTAAAGACATACTATGAATTAGTAATGGGTTGTTATGCCATGCATGCCCATTTGTATTGCTAATAATTCTTTCATGGAAGTACTATTGAGCATAAGTGAAGATCTGAAGACATACTATAGATTAGCAATGGGTTGTTAGGCTATGCATGCCAATTTGGGTGGTTAATAATAACCCTTCCATGGAAAAAAATTTGAGCATAAATGATAATTGTGCATACACGGTTATAAAAAAGAAAGTGCACCTTATTGAGATTATTGGGGTAAAAGTTGGCATCATGTAGATATGGGCCATTATTGAGATAAAAAATAACCCTTGTCTGTAATCTGGACCGTTTGGTTTCAAAGAAATGAGGTGGTCAGGTTGGCTGGACCGTATATTGATAATTTGATTTAGTCGGCGTCTTATGTGAGGTCATGGAATGGTGAGCTGTAATTCCTTTGTACTCTCTTGTTCTATGGAATATTTTTTTTAGAAGATAATTAACAGATTGATTGTCCTTTTGGCTTTTCAAAAAAGAATCAACAAATAAAACCCTGAGAAATAGTTTAAGATCTGTGACATGGTTTCAGATTTCCTGAAATATCGGTGAAATTTCGAGCGAAATGCTGATATAAGAGCCTTCCTTCACAAAAGTTGCTCAATTTGGGCAAAATGTCATCGAAATTTACCGAAATTTCTGTGAAATTCGTTTCGACATGATATTGATACAGTGACTGATATCGAAGTTTAAAACCTTGATCTGTGGTTCTACCAAAAAAACCAAGTGATGTCCCCATATGAAGTTGTGAGAGGTTGGGTAAGAGGTTGTATACGAAGAGATGTGGAAGATTCAAGAAATGACTAGTGGGGATCTAAGCATGACCTTCCTTATACGAATGTAAGTAGTAATGATTGAGATTCGCAAAATTCTAACAAGGGAACACGTCTAAGGTTTGATTTTGTTCTAAATTTTGGTTGAACTCGCTCGGGGAGATGATTCAACTGAGAGATATTGATATCCTCTGTTTTTTTAACAAATGTGCAAAAAAAAGCCGATGTTAGAGGATGTTTGGAACTTTCTAACTCCTAGTTAGGGGTGAAAGGAAAGTTCAGGCTTGCTGAGGTCGATTTGGACTCAATTCGACATAGCTCGTGAGCCAGCCTCGAAAAGCTATTGAGTCTGAGTCCAAGTCTGATAAATGACTCGTTATGATGTATGAGATGTATGAATATGAGGAGGAAAAGATGCAGACATGCGGCACTGACAAATTATTTGAAGTTATGTAATGCTTACCTATGTTATGATAATGGTGCGAAACATGTTGGGTATCTGCGATCTTTCTTCATGTTTTTCCATTATACTTGTATTTTATGTCAAATTTTTATAGATCTTACCGAATGAGCATGAATAAATGAATTCATATATACTTTCAAAAGAACTGAAACATTATTATTATTATTAATGAGGTTACTAATAAGTCCAATTACTTCTTCAAACAAAGTTGACAGACAAGGAATATGAAATCAACCTACTACAAAAAGGCCCATTAAGAGGCTCGCGAGCCAACTCGAACTCAATAAGTTGGAGTTTGAGTCCAGATCCTCGGGCTCGAAGCTTATTGAGTCTTAAGATGAGTTTGAGTGGTTATCGAGTTTCGAGTCCGAGTCAGGGCTGGCTTGACTTGTTCAACTTGATAGACACCCCTACTCCCAATGGGATCCTTTGATTTGTGTACTTCGGAAGGTACTAATATGTTCTCAAAATTTTTTAGGGTGAACCAATGTGGTCCTCTTCTTGCTTGAGGGGATTAGTCCGTTACTTGAGATAAAATGTAGTTTTTGGAGTTGTTGCCAAACTCATGTATAGTTTTTGCATCCCTATTTCTTTTGTTGTATAGTTTTTTAACCTCCCAGCAAACCAAAAAAGAAGATAAGGGCGGGATTCCATTTAAAATTTTGGATGACCGTGTCTTTAAAATTGCCATATACAGGGACTTCTCCTTTGATTTACTATTGGATTTTCATTTGAAAATATAGTTCAAAATTGTTATAACAATTCAGCAAGTCTGTATGCATCTGGCGATGAAATCCAGACAACATCCTTTCAACCTCAGTAAATATGCTCTACGAAAGTATAATCATTGATAACAAATGACACGGTATTTTAGGAATTATCTGCTATATATTTCATCCCATGTGTGCAAACTGCAAGTCTCATCTGCTCTGTTGAAGTACTTTTATTTTGTAATGGTTGTATAGCATCTTATTGGCATTTGTTCTTTGTTTGACTATCATTTTGTTCTACATATGGAGGTACTCAAACTGCATATATTCGTTCTTTTTGGGTTTCTTTCTCCAGTGTGGATGGATTTAGAGCCATTGTGGAACGACACCTTGAGGTCGAAGTCACAGGATTTGACCGCGATGGACGTCATATAAAGGTGGATGTTACAGGCTGGCAAGCTAGGATATTGCAGCATGAGTGTGATCATCTAGATGGAATCATTTACGTTGACAGGATGCTCCCAAGGACGTTCAGAACTGTCGAGAATTTGGCATTGCCGCTACCTGCAGGTTGTCCCAAACTCGGTACTCAGTGAGGAGGTTTCGACGCTGTCTCCTCCCTTATGCTCCACTCGGCTGCAGCACTCTGTGATATTATTTTTATTTGATCCCTCGTAGGGCTCATTATCTTGCGATTAGCTTATTGGCAATTAACAATAACACATTCTCCTTTATTAGTATTTTTGCAATCAGGCAAGCGGGCTATATGTCAGGGGCATATATTTCTGGGACTTTGAGGAACATTTTAAGTCCTGAGAATCCTAAAAGAAACTGTAACTGAAAATAAAAAAAGTGTACATCAAAATTCATTAGTCACTTCTGTCATTTGTTTCCAGGTGAAGTTTCAAATAGATAAAGCGATGGCGACTGACCGAATCATTGTTATCACTGAATTTCGGTCCTAACCCATGCCAATGTCTTAGATCATTTCAGTAATAGTTGTTGCAATGCTGTCTGCTTTTAGTGTCTAGTAAATATCTTGCTATAGTATGAATTCATATGAGTAAATTCGATTTTTTTCGAAGATTTAGTTATACTTCTATCAGGTTTAGTCCCACATTGGTGGAGCTATATAGAAGCTCATACATCCCCTGTATCCCTTGAAGGCTTAGAATGAAGACCAGACACCCATTGAGAGAAGGCAGTCCTCATGAAATATGATTCTTCTCTCATGGAGTGGGTGATGCTCATGAGTTCCTTGAACTATGTAAATCATATTCTTGTTCTTTGGTATTGTGTATATTCTTTTATATTTCCGTGCGGTATCCAAAAATTCGGAGGCATTTCATTTCAAGGTTTGATTTTATTTTATTTTTTGTTATCCAAGTTTATTAAAATTTGTGGTTGTCTTTGTTGTCAAAGTTCAAACAATCATGGCTCGATGCAAGAATGCACAAGCAGCATTTCTTGGGGGCATGCTCGTGTATACAACATGCAATGAGAATATGAAGGTGCCATCTTTGATCAAGGCATTGGCTCTTGGTTAGCGAGCGAATCGAGTTATGGTGGGAGTTGTGTGCGATGATGTGAGTTGATCCTTCTCAAACCCAGAGTGTTTTTTACATGAGGATGATCGACGACAACAGAGGGCTTGAGCATGATCACCTAGGCATTGCCATAAAGATAGTTCTAACAACAACAATGGCTTCTCCCTTGTCTTTTGCGAAGGAGAGGAGGAGGAAGGGGTTGAAGCTCACTTTGAATTTGATGAACTTGGGTATGTTTGTTTCTTTTGTTTTCAATTTATTCTTTGTAAGCCCAAGATGGGTGAAACCTCTTGGTTTAAAAAGAACAATTGAAAACAATTAAAGAAAAGGAAGGATTAGAAACACGGGGACTAAAAAATACAGAGAAGTAAGAAGAGGAATAGTTGTAAAAAAAAAGGAAAAAGAAAAAGGAAAGAAAATGAGAGAAAAGTTTGTGACCCTCTCATTTGTTTCTTCTTCAGAACCACACTAGTCATTCTCATGTTTTTGACAAGTGGGGGATTTCAAAAAAAAGATGAGTATTAGAGTAGAATTTTTAGAGCCTATCTTTATTTGAGTTCTTTGGAGAGAGAAGCCTGTTGGTTGTGTGGATGAGACTTGAATTCCGTCTTCCTTTGATTTTGATCTCCAATATTATATTCTTTTAGGGTGACCATGAGAGTGAACCTTATTTGATTTCTTTTAGAGCCTACTTTATTTGATTTCTTTTAGAGCCTACTTTATTTGATTTCTTTGGAGAGAGAAGTCTATTGGTTGTGTGGATGAGACTTGAATTCCATGTTCCTTTGATTGTGATCTCCAATAGTATATTCTTTTAGGGTGACCATGAGAGTGAACCTTAGAATTTTTAGAGCCTATATTTATTTGAGTTCTTTGGAGAGAGAAGCCTGTTGGTTGTGTGGATGAGACTTGAATTCCATGTTCCTTTGATTGTGATCTCCAATATTATATTCTTTTAGGGTGACCATGAGAGTGAGCCTTATTCCAAGGCCCCTATGTGAAAGAGCTCATTTGAAAGTGTTCATTCCAAGCTTATATAGAGAGGCACATTCTGTTGTCTCTATGGTAGGGTTCAAATTTAAGATCTTTCTATGGGCATTTCATAATTTTTTTTTGGCTCGTGAATGAGATGGAGCCGTCTTTCAAAGACACATTGTGGACAAGAGATCATTAAGAGAGAGACTCATTGTAGTTCCAGTGACTTTGATATATTCAAACGCAAAGTATGAGTACATTGTTTCTACCTAAAATACTCAATTGATCAACCTTTTATACTCAAGCCTTCTAGTACCTCTTAGCATCGGCATGGTCATATTACATCGGCATCGTTGTTAACAACTAGAGGAGTATTCTGTCATGGAGGACTGTGTTGTCATGTATCCTATGTACAACAAAGAGTTTTTCAGTTTGTCCAAGATGAACATTTTATGTTCCAACTTGAGAGGGAATGTTGAGAATAGTAAGGAGTAAATATATACTCCAATACTCCCCCTTTAGCTTGAACATAGAAGACGCAACTTATAATCAATAGAAACACATCTTCACTTGACATATCTTCTGATGAGCTTGGGGAGAACCAATTGAAAGAGAAGTTGCTGGGGAGAAACTTACGTAGGGTAGATATCTATGGGAGGAGACGCCCTTTGAGGAGAAGCTTCGAGAAAATGATTGGTTAGAGGAAGAAGTACATAGTGTTTAGCTTCGTGCGATCGATTTGACGGGCAACAAAAGTATGGGACTACACCAAACAATAGCAGATTTCCTTCAAACCAGTAGTAGAAGTCGTCCCGAACAACAAAATTAGAGTGGTCTCTTCTATAAGAAAATCTTATGAGTGTGCGTTGACCCCTTCCTCTTCTTTTTCTTTGAGAAAGACACATGGTTGTCTCTAGGGCTTTGGATGATCATGATGACGCCCTTCAATTTTACCAATCGTCTTTGCACTATAAACTTTCAATTGTAGCACTTGATGTTTGGGAAGGAGTTGTTTGGCAATGATTGGCATCTCACAACCACTCTCATAGGTCAACAATCAATCAACAAGAAGATAGAAAAAAAGGAGCCGACAACGATGACATAAAAAGGAGTGCTCGAAGACAAGAGAATGTGCTAGACATTGATTCCATGCGAGTAGTTATAGCACCACACTGCCTCTTCATGTATTGTGCACAATGGCAATGCAGGCTACATCCATCGACGAGAGGAGATGGTGTTGCGAGAGCCTCAAGGTTGGTAGCGATGCTCTTTGTAGGGATAATTAATAAAATGGATAATGGAGAAATAAGGTTTATTTCGTAATTTTGTTTGATTGGTTCTAATAATAAGGAAGCGATAAATAGTGTATACAAGCACATAAATAGATGATAAAATCATGATGGGATCATTTCATCAATAACAAGGTTCGTTAATACGAGGTTAAGGGAACATTAACCATCATATGCAACACTATCAAATGCTCCATTATTATATGAATCCTTGGAAAAAGGAAAAAGTGGAGAAAGAGGATATGTAGGCCCTTTTATTGTATGTGCATTTTCTCCCTTTTCCTCCCCTATTTTCTCATGGAGGTTACAATGAGGACAAGAGTAAGTGGATGCTCCATTCACATCGCAATCGATTTGATAGAAATGATATGGATTTAGTTCACTTGTCTTTTCCATGCACCATCTATTGGTGGAGGTGATATGCACGCCTTTATTCTCTCCAATGTCACTAGAGCACATGTGTGTCTTTATTTGGGCAAAGGCATTTATTTATTCCACTTGTATGAGGATGGACAAAGCTGACTTTAAAGAATTGGAAGCCACATGGTCACATTAGCACGGGGCGGTGCGGGGGAGGGGAGGGGAGGGCGGTGCGAGGGAGCATGGGGTGGCCCAGGGGAGCACGGGGTGGCATGGGGGAGGGGAGCGGGCGACCGAGGGGGAGCACGGGGCGGCGCGGGACAGGAGGAGGGGGAGGCCCAAGAGGAGGAAGAGGATGGAGGAGGAGGAGGAAGAAGAGGATGAGGGAGAGGGTGTCAAAATGACCACTGAACCTTTTTTTTTTAAATTAATCCGCTTATGTCCTCAAAGTTAGCTTCCGTTTGCACTGTGGATGGACGACAACTAACTCAAGGGGCACAACTGATAAAACAACGAGAAGTAAGGGGCACAACTGATATTACCCAAAAAATAGGGGCATAACTGATATTGCGATATCTCGGAGGGGCACAAGGGATAAAACCCTATATTTTATGTGATGATTATAAATGTGATGCGACCTTGATTATATATGTATATTAACTTTTTAATGATTATAATATATTTTATGTTTTTTATTTTAACACACTTAAAAAATATTATAACAAAGAAATTACATGATCCATAACTAATTCTAACCCAAGAAAGTATGGATAGAGCAAGGGATATACCAGGTCACCATGGAATAACATGACAACCAAACAAACTCCTAATGATGCATGACCACTATAAAATGCTAAAATAAACATGCCCATATATAAAATCATAAGAAAAATCTTCTCCATGAACCAACTTATTTATTTTGTTAACATCTCTACGTTGATTCCATATAACATAAATCAGATTGATATGCATCACATGTGACACATATAATGAAAATCGGACATATCTTTCATTTATTAACAATTGGAGAATACAACCATTTTAACTAGGGTAAAATGGGGCTGCCCCTCCCCCATATTTTCCCTATTTTTTTTATTTTTTTTGAAATTTTCTTCTGTGGATTTTCATCAATATATCTCTATATTATGCTATTAAAATTTCGTGCGAAACAGAGACTCCTACGGCCTCTATCCAGGCGGGATCGTTTTTAGCAATTCTGTTACCGTTAAAAAATGACTGTCTGGATGGAGGCCGTGGGAATCTCTGTTTCGCACGAAATTTTAATAGCATAATTTAAAGATATAGTGATGAATATTCACGGAAGAAATTTTCAAAAAAAAATAAAAAATTGAGAAAATGAGGCGGGGAGATCCAAATTAGCTCCCCCTTAAGGGCAGCTACATTAAACCCTTTTAACTATTGTATCCATTTGGATAATACAAATAGCTAGGTCACTATTAACTACTTATCTGATATAAGATTATTTAACAAAGTATCCACATGTTTAGTATCTGATCTATAGATTCAGAGTATCCACAATGGAACAGAGTATCCACATGCTTTACAGAGAAACTTTGATCTAGACTATTTAACAAACATCTGATCTTTAGATTATTTAATAGAGTATCCACACGTTTATCTGATCCAGAATAGTTCAGGTATCTTTATCTATCTTATGGCTGACTTAGAATCAAATTATTTGCAATACAAGTAGGGCTGGCTATTGAGTCACGGCTGGATGAGCGAGGCTCGGGTTCGGCTTGATAAGGGTTCGTGAGCCCGGCTCATTAGGCTATTGAGCTGGGCCTGAACCAGAATTTTGGGCTCGATACCTTAACGAGCCGAGCTCGAGTCAAGCCTCGCTCAGCTAGATAACTCAATAAGGGGCTCGATAAGGAATATATATACATATATTATTTATATATCTATATATAATACAAATAAAATAAAATTAGCCCTTTGCAATTTTCTCTCCACTAATTTTGACCATCGCACGAGTTACGAGTCATGACCCAATTCTCAAATCCCATTCCCGCTCACACATTTGTCTCCCGCCCACGCATTAGAAAATTAGTAATTTTTTTATAAGCAAATATAATGTTACAATATATATTATAATTAAGATCTTATACACAACTTGTATAGTGCCCTACTAGTAAGGAATACAGTCTTTGATAGTGCCCGCACAAAACTCTTTTTCACAAAAAAGTACTCATTTTCCTTAACGAGCTCGACTTGGGCTTGAGCCCGGACCAGGCTCGATAAGGAGCTCGACTCGAGCCTTATCGAGCCCGAGCTAGCTCGATAAGGGCTCGAGCTCATCGAGCCCGAGCTCGAGCCAACTCGGTTGGGCTTGAACGAGCCTGAGCTCGAGCTCGAGCCTGAACCCAGTTGGACTTATCGAGCCCGAGCCTGAGTCAGAGGCTGGTTCGGCTCGTTGGACTCGATAGCCAGCCCTAAATCTGAGTTCGTATTTTGACGTCTAAATAATATCTTCATTGATCATATTTGATTATCCACGCATTTTTCCACGTTAGGAAAAAGGTGGGATTTTTTTTCGTGAGAGACGATGCCCAGGTGCTTACAAAGCCCATCTCAAACCTTTTCCCTCTTTCTCCCTTAACCGTTCCCTACTTCCCCGTGCTGCTAAAGAGCAACCTCACAGGAACGAAAGAAGAAGGAGATTCGTAGGCACATGCGAGCAAAGTAGTAGATTGATCGAATAGGCGATGCAGGGGTGCGTCCATGCGGGATCGATGGATCGATTCGAGTAAACGCATGCGTGATGATGGGGATGAGGGCGAGGAAGGTCGGCAAGTACGAAATGGGGAGGACCATCGGCGAAGGCACCTTCGCCAAGGTCAAGTTCGCGCACAACGCGGAGACCGGGGAGGATGTTGCCATCAAGGTCCTCGCCAAGTCCACCATTCTCCAGCACAAGATGGTTAATCAGGTTAAATTGGAGCAACCCATTTCGTCTTTCCTTCTTTCTGTTCATGGGTTACTTAATTTTGATGTCAAGTTTCTTTCTTTCTTCTTTCTTGGAACGGGCAGCTTTCTGATGTGGGGTTTGTGTAATTTTTGGTGTCGAAGTGCACACATCAAGTTCATGCGATGAGATGATCCAACTTAAGTCGAATTGGGTTGTACAATTAAATGACAGATGACATTGAGTATCAAGACTAGAATCCGATTACATGGAATTCATGGAGTCACTTTTTAATTTTTATTACGATAATCCAAACAGGAGCCGGAAATGTTGCGCTTTATTTGCCATCCTAGAGTTTTTTCGCACTTGTCAAGGTAAGACAAGTGTGCTCTGTTTTTTCTTTTCTAAAAAAGAGGTGGAAGGAAGTAAGTGATTTCAGTGACCATAAATGACCGTGGTTGTGAGCGAGCTTAATTTATGTATTTAACAACATGAATTCTATAATTCTTGCATTTTATGTTACCCAGGACCGAAACATGGATTGGCTTGGGTCATGTGTTTGGATAGGAATCCTAATGGATTTCAACTTCTAATTCTAATAACAATTGAGTTGTATCCTACATGGAGTCTTTGCGAGAATGTGACTATGAGTTTGTACTTGGGCTTTATATGGCAAGGGTGGTGGCATGCCCTCTGCACCATCACAACAATGTAAGCAAGATAGGGAGAAAATATGAAGAGAGCAATGGAACATAAAGGTATGCTCAATTTTCTTTTAGTGAACTTTCTTCTCTGGTGATTGTGAGAGGTGATCGACTACTGCCATATCTCATACTGTATTCTTCACATGCTTCTAGGGTGGCGCTTGACCACGCATTTAATTATCCCCAACAACCCATGTTAGAGTAAAGACGATATCAATTCACCCCAATAACTGGTATCAACATTGGACGAATCCAAGGTTGCAGAAAGCGGTGGACAATACTCGGTCGACGTGGTCACTGACTAAGGATTAATCGGCAGTCGGACGAGTAATCGGATTTAGTCGGCCATTAGTCGGTTTTGAATTTTTTAATTATTTAAATATATAAATCATTCTTGTACATAGATGTGTACATTTTCTATACTTTCATAATGAAATAAAAAACGAAGCATTTGACTTTAAATATAACATTATTGCATATTAGAATATGTTTGTTTATATATTAACATAGATTTGTATATTTTCTATACATTCATAATGAAACAAAAGAAATAATTGACTTTAAATATAATATAAAGCATATTAGAGTAAGTTTGCTTTGAAAAAAACAACAAACTAAAAAAATATAAAACCTTGATGTAAAAGTCGGCTTATTAGTCGGTCGACTTGTTGGGCTGACCGATTAATGGTCCACTAAACCTAGTCGAGTCGGCTACCCCTCGACTCGACTAGTCGGTCTAGTCGGTCGACTTTTACAAGCTTGGATGAATTGGAGGAGTTACCCATATCAGTTTCATTCCTGAGAACCAGTATCGGAATCATGTTCAATGTCATTGAGAGGACACAATATAATGAGTAAGTGTCACGATTAATGTCGCTGAGAGGACATGATGCAATAAATAAAAGCTAGATTCGATGTCTTTTAGAGGACATGACACAACCAGTCAGGGTAGGGTTCAACATTGGTGAGAGGACATGACACAACAATGCACATTCTCTACAAGCCATGAGAAATCGACGGTTACATGGAACCATTTAGAGAGAGAGCATAAGGAGTCTGATCAATGAGATCGAGGAATCCATATAGGGGTTTTTGCATGGTCCAGATGAGTTGGACGATACAGAGGAGGATGATTTTGCTTTGATTTTACATATCTTACAAAGTGAATAGATCTCATTATTTTTGAGGCAGTTGGTGGATATCTGGTCCAATCGAGGTGTTGAGTGATTCATGATAGAGAAATGCCATACAACACAATGCAGATTTGGTAGCCAACACACATGGGGATGCATAAAACGAGGATGTCGAACAAGGTGCACATGCTAAATGAAAGAGTTGTGAGAGGTGATGGAGCTCTGATAATTCTTGAGATGAGTAATACGAGAAGAGAAGAGAGCAACTTGTCATCAACATCTATGCATCAGAAGCGTGCAACAAGGGGAAGTGAGTACAGTTCGCTTTAGTAAAGGATAATGGTACAATCTCTAGTCACGAAAGATGTGCGGTGCCATGTAAGAAGGCACAATAATGAGGTGTACGAACATGCCCAAGAGGAGGCACGTCAAGAGCACCCAATGACTCTTTCGAGGAGTTCTCTCTCATTCGTCTCTGTGTGTAGTTTTGGAGTAGACCTATCCCTCTAATGGACCACACTTCCACTTAAAGGGCGAGATGGAAGGGTCTCTTAGGAGACTTCCTCACCGCTTGAGTTTTGGTTACTGTTCCGTCAATAGTCTTGGTAATGGCTACGGTTGATTTGGTTAAAGTTGAGTGGGTTGAGTTGAGTTTGGCTAGAGTTGAGATTAGTTCAGTTGAATTGGTTACAATTGCGCTTGCTATCAGAATTATCAATCATCATCAATCGTCAATCATCGACAATTAATCTGATCTTAGAGCTGCTACTACAAATGTCAGGAGAAGTTAGTGGACGTGTTGGGAACTTAGTTTTGATACATTAGACTTCACCGTATGCCTACAGAGGCACCTCAACTCTAAGGTATTTTTCATACCTTAGAGTTTTAGTGTGAGGTCGCACTCGGACCAAGACCACCAACTATCCACTAGACTTGAGAAGATGAACCAGAATTAAGGATCAAATCTAAAATTCATCATTCCCAACATCAAGATCCACAAACATGATCTCTAAATGGCAAAAAGTTAATAACATACATGCAGGTCATTAGTTAAAATATGGAATACATTATGGAAAATTATGGGGTATTTTGGTATCAGGGGAATTACATGCAGAGTAACTTGAAATTCATTTCTTTTCACATAAGTAGATTGTAAATTTTATATATCTATGCATTTCTACTTGATTTCTTTTGAAAACACTAAATTACATGTTATTATTTTTAATATGCTGGAATGTAGGCAACAACCGTTGACATTCTTTTATTCCTTGCATGTGTGTCAAGGAAAGCGCATGCGTCGCAGTAGTTGGCTGATAATCCCAAGCATCCGTTGTTATACCCTACGATACAATTGTTACAGTTTTTGGTCAGCTAATTTATAGTGCATTTTCTCCTCTTCTGTCACTTTTTGGGAGACATGTATACACTGTCAGCTTATTTTGTACATGTATTACATATGAAAATTAATGAATGTGAATTGGTGGCACTTCTTGTTGGCTCTGTGGTTGTTACATTAAATATGAATGTCATTTGCAAATGAGAAAAATTTCCCCTCAAATTCGGTAACATAATGCGATCCATGATGAATATGATGCGAGTGTCGTGTAAATGATTACCCGGATCAGAGGGTTTCAGAAGGTGTTCATCGACGATCAAAAGAAGATCTTTGTTCTGAGGTAGATAAGGACGACGAATCATGGTTTGTCTATAACTCTCAAGTTGTGATTTCACCCTCTTTAGACTAAAAAACTATCAAGTCATGACGACGAGTAATAGTGTTAATTCTTCTTTGCACGAACCTGCTTTACAATGACATAACGAAAGAGATGTGGGAAAAGCTAGAATAGACAAAAATACTTTATGCTACTATTTCCATACCTTTATATTGCGACAAGTGTGCTACATACATTGCTACCAATTCCATATTTTATGAGCAGACTAAGTATATTGAAGTTGACTGTCACTTCATTTGAGATTTAGTACGATGTGGGAATATCACTACTCGTATCTCCACAGTTATTTTGCTCTCAGATATATTAACGATGACACTACCAATGAAACACCTACTCCAACTTGATGGGGAGAGGTAGGGTTATTTTGTTATTAGGCTATTTATCTCCCTTTATTTATCGAATCCTATAACTCCTTTGGGGTCTTTATGTTATTTTCTCTTTTTTTGGCTCTCAAAGGTTTCACGCTATATGAGAAACTCTAGACCCCTTGAATAAAACAAGCAATCCATTCTCATCTCTTTTCTCCACAACAACCAACTGTAGCATCTGATTTTATTGCATATGTTACACATTGTAATAAATTTGATCAAGGATAATGAACAATTTAACATTCGTTAACATGCCATTCATAATTAAATTTACAACAACTATTATTTGGTGTAAAATTATATCTAATTCTTTAAATTTACAGTGATTATAGTATAATCGTATTGTTACTATATCATTAGCAATGACTGTATAATGATGATTACCCGTTAACAAAATCAATTATTTACTAATATGACTCAAAATCAAGGAGAGCGTGCCTTAAATAACTTAATATAAATGTATGTTCAACCACTTTTATTTTTATATTTTGAAATATTATAACATGATTATTTTTTTAAAAACAATTCTAAATTACAAAGAATATAAGTGATCGCTTACATTTCTATTTTTGTATAAAAACTATTGATATTCAAGTTTTTATTTTTAAATTAATAATATTATTGGTGATACTGTTACTCATATTTCTCTTCATATTTTTAAAAATGATGTGTTCAAAAATTTCTTTATATTTTTGAAGATGATATGATATGAAGTCCAAATAATTTCTTGCATGATCTTAAGTAAACAAATCTTTATTATATAAAAATAATTTTCTATTCTATTTAGCCCCAAGCCAAAAATCCTAGTTTCGTCCCTGTACTCACATACTCACAAATGGCAACATTAAGATGAAGATCATTGCAGTAGATAACCTGCAGAATGACCACGTTAGTTCCAAAGTTCCACTAACCAAGTTCATAATATGCTTGAATTTGGTTGGTCTTTTTAGGGCGTAGAAGACCTATTAGGCAAAAAGAGAGTTTTCCTGCCATTTCTAGGTGGAGTCTAGTCAAGCTGGAGATCGTCGAGATATGCCTTGAGACTCAACCTGATTAAATTCCAATACTTTTACCTGCCATCATGAACTACATTTTTTCATTTCGAGATTAAGGCCTTAATTGTGGTAAGGACCATCTTTTTTCACAATAAGAAATAGATCATGCAAATATTGAGAGAAATTAGTGCATGTTCATAATGTCCTCTCAAAATGGACTGGCATGAGTCACTTATCATGAAAATTATTTACATGCGTGCATTATATAAATTTGGTTGCCTTACAAGTTGTATGATCTGCAGTAACTGCTTCTTATATTCAGGTTAGCTCTCGTTGCTTTTTTTTAAGAAGATGAAAAATGAGAGGCTAATACTCTCTGTATGAACAATGCTGAAACGATTATTTATATGGACATTCTTATAGTTGGAAAAGTGTGATTGGAATTATTTATATTTACCATCTTGCCGTTTTTCTGACTGATAATTGTTTATTTTCAGATTAAGAGAGAAATATCTATCATGAAGATAGTCAGACATCCAAACATAGTTAGGCTACATGAGGTACCTTAAGCACCGGAATTCATTTCTTTTTAAATTTGAACCAAAAAAACCTGTAAGAGCAAAGCAAACTCTATATTATATCAGTGAGTCAGTGACCTAGTTAATTGCTGTACCCTTCGTTCTCAGACAACTCATATAATCCTATCTTGTTTCACACCTTCCATTTTCTTAGTACATGCTGCTGCCTTGGGGGGGGGGGGTTGAATGACGGATAAGCTTTTTGGACGAGTTTCTTTTTTTCTTTCTAACGCAGCTTGCATGTCATTGTTCATTTTTCAGGTTCTAGCAAGCAGAACAAAAATTTATATTGTCCTTGAATTCATAACAGGAGGTGAACTATTTGACCAAATAGTAAGGCAACTTAATTAAACTGCTGGTTCAATGCCAGTATCATGTTGTCTTTGCTACTTGATCAGGTGTTCCTCACATTTGGCATCTTTGTTAATCAACATAGGTTCATCAAGGGAAGCTTTCTGAAAATGAATCTAGAAGATATTTTCAGCAGCTTATTGATGCTGTTGACTATTGCCACAACAAAGGGGTCTATCATAGAGACCTGAAGGTGTGCGAATGTTTGATTATTTTTCTATCAGCTGTTGGCTTGCAGTATTTGCAGTATTATGTAATTGACAATATTTTTTTACAGCCAGAAAATTTACTTCTTGATTCACATGGAAACTTGAAGATTTCTGATTTTGGCCTTAGTGCATTGCCTCAGCAAGTAAACAACTGTCTGCAATTGCAAGCTTGTACCAACTTCATAATCAATATGTAGTCGTCCTTTTCTGTTGACACAAATTCTGCAGGGAGTTGGGCTTCTTCATACAACTTGTGGAACACCAAATTATGTTGCTCCTGAGGTATTTGGCGATTTCTTAAAAATGTCTGGATTTTCCAATAATAATGTTGCTGCATTCATTAGCAACCTCAATGTCGTGGTGAACTTATGTCACATATCACTACCCTTGGCCCTTGGGTATTCTCATATTAAGTTCTTAAATCAATAGGATTTACTCAAGCAATAGGTGTGGGCCGTGGCATGATATTCTATAATTGTCATGAAACCGTGAGGCAACAATCTTTTATTATCGTAATGACCATTCCAAGTAGATGCACTATCTTTCAACTTCTTGCCTTCATAATTTTGGTATTACAAGTCCGGCCTAATAAAAGATGTGTGACCAAGATATCATGGACTTAAGTCCTGGAAATGACCTTTTGCAAGAGGATTGTAAGGCAAGGCTTCTCGCAGAGAACCGAAAATGGTTCATCCTTTTGTGGAGCCCTCATAGCAGGAGTGTGTATGCACCTAGCTATTCTTTTACCATGAAATTTCATAATAATTAGCATTATCAGCAATCTAACCCTGTGGCATCAATATTTCTTGAATATGAGTTTCTTTTTTTTTGAAGTCAACAAAGGGGGAAGCACTCGTTGGTGTTCACCCAATTTATTCAAAATGGCGTAAAGAGGTTTTACAAAAGTACAAGCGCCCAATCAACCATGAAACAAAATAAAGCACCCCCGACCAGAGCCGGTCCTACCCACCACGACGCACACAAAAGGCGGTCCTACCCAGGAGACCAATCGTTCACAAAACGAGTAGCTTGAATCACAATATTTTCCTTGTAAAAGCGCTGTCCCCCGAAGAGGGCCTCGTTCCTCCCCAACCAAATGCTCCACAAACGCGCGATCGGGACCAATAGCTCCCGACGAGGCTTCCCAGTGGAAGAAGCCAAGCTGTCGCAGAAGGCCGTGCAAGAGGCAATGCTGAGCCAATCCAAATCAGACCACAGATCACGAACGAAGCCACATTGGAGGAAGAGATGGTCGCTGGTTTCCCGCTCCGTGCCACACAGTCCGCTAATGGGCCCAATATTAGTAAACAAAGAGGCGCAACGATCGCGAGTGAGAAGTCTCCCCCTGCGAAGGAGCCAGAGAAATACGCCAATGCGCTCAGGTACCTTGAGCCCCCAAAAGAACTTGCAGTCGCGCACAAGAGCCGCGTCTGCCACGAGCGAAGGAGGAACCAGGGCTAAATACGCCTTCCTCGAAGAGAAGGCCCCATCCCTCCATTGCCAATGATCCCTACCGTGAGAAGGCTTGCTGACATCCGCGAGGAGCGCCAACAACGAGAGAAGATCCTCCAAGCGGTGCTCCGAGAGGTTAGCGGAGATCCGAGGGCACCAACAGGTCTCGCTCCAACACGAAGCCACCGTAGCGTCCTTGTCATCGGCCAAAGCAAACATACGAGGGAACAAATCCTTGATAGGACCCCTGCCCGACCAATCTTCAACCCAAAATCTGTAGAAGTTGCCATTTCCGACTTAAAAAGAGATCGATTTTGGTTGAAAACCTTCAAGAACCCCCAACCAAAAATTGGAAAGGAGGGCTGTAGAAGTCGCCCGCTGAACTGGCAGGAAGCCTGCGCCCATCGCCTCCCTCAGGACATCCAGCGAGAAGCTATCCTCATTCCCCCAAATCCGTGCGGCCCATTTAAGAGCATAGCATCGTTAGCCGCATTCAAACGCCTCACGAATATGAGTTTCTTGCATTGCAATGGCACAAAAAATGTAAAAGAGAAGGGTATTGATAGTTAGTAGGCAAGTGTACAGTGATTACACATGTAAGTTATAATGGTTCAAAGAGTGGTGCTCTAGTAAGTGGTAACTCAATTTCTACTTTTCGACCAATTGGTGGTGAAGACATCAACTTTAGCATTAAAAACTTAGGCACATGTGATGGGAAGACCAGCATGATGGTGGTAAATCCCTACATATCAACTAGTGTGATCAGGCAGTTAGGAAAAAGAATCAGAATGACTTGTAATACACACATTCCATACTCCCATTTGTGGGATCACAGCACTGACTACCCTTTTGGGACCTACTATATGCTGGGCTAGCACATACTAAATACATCAAGCTTGTTTCTAAAAACACCCAAATACCTTTGTTGATGCAGTACCATATGGCCTATCTGTTTGCGTAAGGTATTTGCTTATCAAGAATTGAAGAGGGCTTTAAAGAGATACCAAACACTAAGCATTATGTCATCTTTGTATTATGGAGTTTATTAATGTTGTTAAAATAAATATTACGTGCACCAACTTTGAAAAAGAGCATAATTTACGTGGTTCAAGATGATTAGGATGACTGGTCAGTGCCACGAGAGAAGTGGTTTCAATGAGGACATATCTACATAGTATTCCTTTCAAGGATTACAAGGAGTAATGGGATCTATATCTAGACCCTTTAACCCTCAGAAGTTCCAATGCTGGACAATATGGGATGAAATACGTGCCTTCTGGGAATAACTAAGAAAGTAGATTTTGGATCTTAGAGAGATCCGCTTACTTCTATACGTTAATACATAATTGTAAGACTTCCCTCTAACTGGAACTTAATAGCTACAACTTGCCAGAAAAGAAACTATCTTTCTCTCACTTATGATGCAAATAAAGAAATTCCAACGGTAGAAAAATATAATTTTTGGTAGAAGAAATTTAGAGAGGGGAGGAAGGAGAAAATGCGTCGGCTACGCGGGATTTTGGAGATGAATCGTGAAGACCACGTTGAGAGAGAGAATAACGAAAGAGAGAGATAAATAGAGATAAACTCAATTTTTTTATATCAACTTAACTGTCCCTTACAATAGACTACCAACCCCTTCATATAGGAGGGGTGGAATTACAAAAATAGAAAGCGAATCAAATTCAATTTCAAATTAAATCCCAACCAATCCTAATTGACTCTAACCGATTCTAATTGACTCTTAACTAATTTTATCTGCGAAAAATGTTGAGATTACAATCTCAATTTATTTAAATAAAATATGCAACTAACTTAAATTAATTAATTACGGATGGAAATATCTAATCCCCAAATCAGCCTTCTGATCCAATTTGATTTGCCCTGCCAATTTGGGAATGATTGCATCAATTCTCCTCCGCTTGAAAAATTCGTCTCCTGACGAATTGCTTCATCTTCGAAGCTTGACGATTTGATGTCATTTTTCTTGTTCACCTCTTGGAAGAATAGATGTGGAGCAAACGGTGGAATCCAGATGTCTTTGGTGAAGTGACCGGAGTCGTCAACCCCATGTTGGTAGAACATATGTGGCGCAAATGGCGGTGTCTACACGAACTTTGTTCCCTTTTTGCGGTGATCGAAAAATTGATGAGGTATGAACATCGTAGCCTACGAAAAGCCCATAACAAATGCGTGGCACAAGACTAGGGTGAGAGGAGATGTGGGTAATGTCATAACCCATAGGGCTCGTTTGGATTGCGGGGTCGAACCCGGGTTTGCAGCATCCCCCGGTGTTCGACCCGCGTTTGGGATGCGGAGCATCCTACGTGGTTTCGTGCGGGAGGAGGTTTGAAATTTAAAGGGTTTTTGGCCTTTTGACTGGCATTGAAGAGGCGTCTGCCATGACTGACACGTCTGGCAGGCGTGAATAAAGATTTTCCTTTTTCAGACGCAAGGGTGTCGTCTTCCCGTTCAACCTCTCCAAAGTCGCGATTCCTCCCCGACATGCTCCTGTTCCTCCAGTCGACCCTCAACTACAGTCGCGATCCATGTGCTGCTCTCCTCATCAATCGCAGACCCTGACCTGGACAACACGGTGTTAAGGAGAGCTCGCGGGCTTCATTTCACCTGCAATGCATGCACATCATCCCACAGTAGCGGACGGGATGGAGGAGCAGGCACCGTCTTGTGAGTCGACGGCACCAGCCCGCTCCCCCATGCCCTGGCGTGGAGGAAGGCGTCTACAGAAGATAGTCGATGAGATCTACCCATTTAAATTGCTGTTGACGGTGGTGCTAACTTTGCATGCCCTAGCGGTGGCGAACGTACCTGTCGGAGAGGCCGAGGTTGAGGACCTACGTCGGGGCTTCCAATTGCTGCTAAGAAGGTACTATCCAAGTCTCTCCTTGAGGCAGTTGTAGTTGATTTTGCCCTCTTCCCAGTGTGTGTTTTCATTTGGGTCAAATGTACTGAGAGAATCCCTGATCCGATGATGTATTCGAAGAAAAATGACAGTCTTCCATCGGCTTCGTTTGCTTCGTATGCTGGGGTATATGTATGCTTCGTATGCTTCGTATGCTTCCCTGATCCGATGATGTTTAGCTACATTGGGGTATATGGATTTATAATGCATAATGGCTGTGCAGAGCTTGTGCGTAATTCCTCAGCTGACTGCACATTAGCGATTTAACCAGCACCGACAAGCTATTAAATTAACGAAATAGCTAGCTTGTGCGTAATTACTTATATAGCACTTTACTGTGAAATTACTGTCAAGAAATGCATAATACCTTCTACTGCGAATTACTGTGACATTTACCCAGAACTTTACTGTGAAATTACTGTCAAATAGCTACTACTGGTAATGCATAGTACCTATTATTGATAGTACTTAATTACTGTGAAATACATAACACGTATGAAATCTACATTTTACTATGAATTAGGTTTACTGTGAAATAGCTTTACATGTGAACTGCGTATTAATGTGAAATAGCTAAAATATCAGCTTAATGATATTTTTTCCTATCAGCTTAATGCACATCAGATTACTGTTTATTAGCTTTACCGATATCCTTTACTACCAGCCTTGTATAATTCATTGATATTTTCCTCCTATGGCTGATGGTTTAGCATCCACTTATGCTGGTGGTTTCGTCCTTATAATCAGGGCCACATAACAAATTAATGTACATGAAAACGATTTATAATGAGGTGGGTTGTTATCTACGGGAGTTACTGCAAAAGCTAGTTTACATTTCTTAGATCTGTATCAGATCAAACAAGGATCCAGGGGGGTACGTAGCGGGCTGATACACACTTTTCATTGGAAATGTGTATTCGAATAAACAGTAGTTTACATTTCTTCGTATGGCTGCATACTAGTAGATGACGCATTCTCGTACGTTTTTTGTGGACTACATTTCTATTATCATGACAGCCCTACGATATCTAATTTACGACCGTTACTTGCTCAACATGTTACTTGGTACAATTATCATTTTAAATATACATTTATGTATGCGTTGAGGGGCGTAGAAAGAGAATAGGGATGGATGGACATTCACAGGCACCCCCGGTTGGGTCAGCTCAAATTGCACAATGGAATTATACTCTCGACAGGATTTTCGTTGATGCCATGCTAGAGCACGAGTCATCTTGGGCGGGGAGCACGTTTACGCTCCCTGGTTGGCACTCTATTGTACGGAGATTCAACGAACAGAGCGGATTATGCTACACGAAGGTTCAAATCCAACATCGCTGGAAAAACATGAAGAAGGACTACGCTTCATATGTATATCTTCACAACAAGTCTGGTTGGGGCTGGGATACCATTTATAACATGCCTATTCCACCTTCAGATGATGCATGGTGTGAGGTACTTCGTACTTTTCACTTCACATTTCAGTTTACATCATAACATGGAATATTGATCTTTGACCGAAACAGCTTGCAGATCGCTATCGCAAGTATCGGAACAAGCCTTTCCTGTACTTTGGCGACATACAGAGGTTTCTCTCAAAGGACATCGCCACTGGCGTGCATGCGAACTCGTCACGACCGCCAAGGGACAAACAACCCATGGGGCCCTCTAGTTCTCGGCAAGCATCAAGGCAACGGGAGTTGAACTTCGACGAAGATATAGATGATTGTATGCCGTATCACCCGATAGATGACGAGGTCAGCGAGGATGTGACTCCTACGCCCTCCTCTAGGAAGAGATCAACCGGGAATCGAACAGGAAGTTCCAAGAAGTGCAAGAGCGGCGGGGCAATGTCGGAAGCTGGGCAACAGTTGATTGAAAAGTTCCTGTCGAACCTCCCCAAGAAATTTGCAGAGGAGAGACCTGATCCTGATGAACTAGCAAGGGAAGCATGTAGGGAAGTCAGCGCCTTCAGACCAGACCTTGGCATGGAGCAGTTCCAAAGGGTTGCAGAGACGCTAGCAACACCCACCGGTAGACATGTCTTCTACCACATGAAAGGGGACCCCCAGAAGCTCAACGAATGGATTGAGAAGATCGTTCGTCCTTGAAGAAAAACAGCATCGCACTTACTTAGATTTCCGAACTCGTGACATTTTATTTCGAACCTGTCTTAGTTATGTCGTTTAGAAACACTTTTAATTTCGAAGAACAGTGCTGCGACGACAGCCGTGCAGTAATAGGTACATTGGGAGGACTATGACTCTGCAGTTATACGTACATGCAGCTTATTGTTTTTGCAGGTAACATGTCCCCACTTTCGGACCAACTTTACGCTTCAATGTTGTTTATGCAGGTACCAGGACCTCAAGTCCTGAACAAGTTCAGGAATGAATGATGTCAATGCAGGTAATAGGTCCACAGGTGCTTAAGAAGTGTATGATTGGATGATGTTTATTTAGGTAACAGGCGCAAAGGTCGTTTACTAGTTTATGGAGGAATGATGTTTTTGCAGGGAATAAATCACATGGGACCTGTTTATTCTACTGTGTATTCCATTGCGATTAAGCTTTTCTATGCAGGTCGCAGGTCCACGGATGCTGAGGAATTTATACTTGGTAGTTGTTTATGCAGGGAGTAAATCACATGGGACATGATTTTTCGCATTACTCTACTTTGGATCTGTTTACGAATGGAACAAGTCGTATAAGTAGTTAATTAACGCTGTGGACTGTTTCTCGCGAATTTGATTCCCAATGAACTATATGGACGTTACATTCTTCTTTCGTTACGATAGATACCCGTTGGTGGAGAGAGGTTGCGGTCACCGATGGACTTGCGTAGGTACAATCCGTTCGATGACATCATGGAGCAAGTAGTAATAGCCTGCATTGGGGTAGCGGCGGTGGTGATCGTGGAGCAGTTGGAGACTGAGTCCTCCGCCAGACGAGTTCCTCGACCCCTGCATACACGACCTCTCAGCGGACGAGCCTGGGTGGAAGAGATGCTTGCGGGCCATGATGACAGGGCTTTCCAAAACTTCCGAATGCGACCGCCCATGCTTAGGAGGTTCGTTCGTGTGCTAAGTGATCATGGATTAACCCATACGAGGTACATGGACGTCATGGAGCAAGTGTGTATTTTTCTATACGCGTTCACGAATGCGCATTCAAATAGAATCATCCAGGAAGCATTCCAACATAGCGCGGAGACCATATCCCGCCATATTAAAAGGGTACTCGCGAAAGTCATCTCACTTGAACAAGAGTATATTCGACTTGCCCCGCCAGTCACCCCGGATGTAATCACTTCAAACCCACGCTACTACCCGTACTTCAAAGTAAGCACAAGTTTAAAACATTAGTCCCGTTTTTGCCATTTGTTTCCTAATTATCAACCCTTTCCTCAGGGAGTTATAGGAGCTATCGACGGGACATACATCCCAGCTCATGTTAAGCACGAGGAGGAAGGAGCTTATCACTGCAGGAAGCTTTTCCCAGCCCAAAATGTTATGGCAGCGGTTGACTTTAACCAATGTTTTACTTTTGTCGTTACTGGATGGGAAGGTTCTTGCGCGGATATGACCGTGCTTCGACATTCCGTCGAGAGTGGGTCTTTGGTCGTCCCAGAGGGCTGCAAGTATTTGGTTGACTGTGGATACTCAAACACAGACACGTTCATCGCCCCGTACAGAGGCGCCCTGTATCATCTCCCAGCTTGGCGGGCACGTGGGTGTCACTACGAAAATCATAAGGACCTGTTTAATCACCGGCATGCATGCTTGCGCAATGTGGTGGAGTGTACTTTCGGTGTGTGGAAGAATAGGTTCCACTGCCTACGTGATATGCCATCGTACTCGTTCGACATACAACGGGATGTTGTACGGGCAACTTGCATTATTCACAACTTCATCCGAGTCAACGGAGGTGATTCGATATCTGACAACGAAGACGACGACAACCTGCCCGAGGAGGTTGACGAGGAGCAAAATCGGAGCGTCTCCATACTTCGTGATGATATCCGTCCGGGGGAGGTCCTACGAGACAGAATCGCACAGGCAATGTGGAATAACAGACGAAGGAGGCAGTCATAGCGTACCGATGTTCGTAATAGGGAATGTAATCTTTTTGCATTAATGTTTGTGTCGTGACGTTAATATTGCAGTTTCTTGTTTTGTCATGTTAATGTAAACAGCTTGTTACTTTCGTAGGTAAATAGCAATGCATCCAAACGTGATACACAGAGTATTATCACCTCGATAAATAATAGGGAATATAATCTTTTTGCATTAATGTTTGTGTCGTGACGTTAATATTGCAGTTTTATATTTTGTCGTGTTAATGTAAACAGCTTGTTACTTTCGTAGGTAAATAGCAATGCATCCAAATGATCGATGTCGTTGTGGGACCCCTTCGGTTCTGGGCTACGAAGATGGGCAAGAAAACCCGGTTGGACGGCTCTTCTATGTTTGTTCTTCTGGACGATGTGATCATCATGTGCCTCGTACATGTGCTCCAAGGACAAAGGAGAATATGGCAGACGAGTTTTTCTTTTTTGCATATCGTTTATGGGATATGGAGATATGCCTGGAATTCTATGTTACGAATAAAATGTATATTGTTGGAGGTTTACAATTTAATGACAAGAAAAACTACCAATATAACGCGGGTAGGAAGTACATTTGCCCGAAATTATTTTATTATTATAACTATAATGAGAAAGAGGACATTCTCCATCACATCATTTCATATCACATCCACCCCAAATCCATCCCACCATCTATCCAAACACCTACTATTGAAAATGGGTTATCCACCCCCAACCCCATCTCAAACTTGGGATACCCCACCCCATCCCACCCCGCAATCCAAACGAGCCCATAGGGTCCTTTTATAGGAAAATCCCACATTCCTAGTCCTAATTGGAGAAGGTAGCAGCCTCATTTCCTTTTTCTCAGCACCTTTCTTTAAATATTCTCGCTCCAGGGGTTGCAGTGCAATTTTTTCACCCGTTCAACTAAAATATCCTTTCTTAAGTGGCCACCAGCTTTAAACCTTTACATACATTTTTTTGATGGAGGTAACTTTTTGCAAAATTTCCAAATCAATCTCAAATCCCTAAAGTTGAGGGTTTCGAATCCCCTAAAAGATAAAACCCTAACTAGGGTTTCTTTTCCCTTCAAATAACGGCGACGACGGCGCCGAGGAGGGAGCAGCGGGTGGTGTGGGCGTCGCGTGGAGCGATGACAACTTGCTCGACCGGAGGTGTTGGTGCATGGGACGGGAAGGAGTTGTGCACGCCCCGTGGCACGACGACGTCGACAAGAACGGTGAATGCTGCAGAGGCGACGTACAGGTGGTGCGTAGGCCACACGTGAGTCATGGTTAGCACGGGAGCAGCTTCGCGAATGGCGGAGGCGGCAGCGGCCTGGGAACACATGCCGCCATCGGGTGCCGTAGCGGCGAGGCTCGCAGCGATGAGTTGGGGATGCCATTGGGAAGGAGGTGTATTGTTGGTTTGTGGGAAGAGGTTGCGTGGTCAATGGAGGTGTTGCAATCGAATTTGGCACCACCGACAATGGTGGCAATGATGCAAGGGTATCCTGAACGGCAATGGAGGAGACCTTGGTAGGGAGCTCGACAAGCTCCTCTGCGATGATTCTGCCGTATATCGGTTCTGCATATTCCATATTCCTGGACAGCCAACCCGGTAGTGAGGAAATCGTTGAATTTGTATTCTTCCCCCGCAGGATCCTCATCGTATATGGGCCCCAAAGCTTCCTTTTTTTCATTTTTTAATTCCTGGACAGCAACTTCAACTTTACAGAAATCAATAATCTCATATTATTCTGCGTACTTTCATCAAAAATTGGCCCTATATCTTCATAGTTTTGTTGTACAAGAGTTGCATCAATAAAATATTCTTCGGGACCGAATATACTCCATTTTCTTGGCCGAAATCGATTTGAACAGCAAGTGCATCGTCCTGATTTTTTTGATGGACGACTTTTCATCGATTGTTGTATCCAACCATGCTTGAACCTTGAAGGTTGGCATAAGTCGCTTCTCGAACATTCGTTGCCGCAAACGAGCATGCGGACCATGGGATATGCAATTGAGATTGAACTTCAAACGCCAATATGCGACAGAATCGTCAAATCGTGAAAACGATTCGGTTTCCATGCTCTGATACCAAATGATGCAAATAAAGAAATTCCAACGGTGGAAAAATATAATTTTTGGTAGAAGAAATTTAGAGAGGGGAGGAAGAATGAGAAAACACGTCGGCTACGCGGGATTTTGGAGATGAATCGTGAAGACCACGTTGAGAGAGAGAATAACGAAAGAGAGAGATAAATAGAGATAAACTCAATTTTTTATATCAACTGAACTGTCCCTTACAATAAACTACCAACCCCTTTATATGGGAGAGGAATTACAAAAGTAGAAAGTGAATCGAATTCGATTTCAAATATAATCCCAGCCGATCCTAGTTGACTCTAACCGATTCTAATTGACTCTTAACTAATTTTAGCTACCAAAAATATTGATATTACAATCTCAATTTATTTAAATAAAATATGCAACTAACTTAAACTAACTAATTACAGATGGAAATCTCTAATCCCCAAATCAGCCTTCTGATTCAATTTGATTTGCCCTGCCAATTTGGGAATGATTGCATCAACTTAACACATCTTTTGGTAGGATATGCAGGTGGGATAGAGTGTTGATTTTCATGGAATAGAGTAGATGTGCACCAATAGTAGGAGACAATATCGAACAATAGCACGAATCCGTCCCAAGAAGTAGTATAAGTCAACTCTAAGCTATAGTCCTCTCCTATATGAAGATCTCAAACATAGACTTCTCCTATATAGAAAAAAAGAACGCCATTGTCGATTCGCCGATTGTCCCGGTGCACTTTTTGTCGATTCGCCGATTGTCGGCTGAGATCCGTAGGAGACTCGAATCCTGTATGAGAATGTTTTTGTGGGGAAAGTCGGGTGCGTCGGGGAGGGGGCTTCACCTTGTGGCGTGGGATGAGGTGACTAAGGGGAAGATGGAGGGGGGGTTTGGGAATTAGGCGGTTGAAGATTATTAATGACGCCTTCTTTCTCAAGTGGGCGAGCAGGGTTTGGGGTAGGGATGGAAATTTCTTTATTGATGTTCTGCGGGAGCTCCATGGGGCGGATTGGGCTGGGGAGGAAAGGCTGGGTGTGGTGGGTGCTCGCACTCCCTTTTGGCGTGGTGTGCAGGAGGCTTTCTTGAGAAATCGTGCGAGGTTTAAACATGTTTTGGGGAATGACCGTGCGTTCCTATTTTGGAAGGATGGCTGGATGGGGGGAGATCCTTTTTGCACTCGTTTCCTGTAGTTATTTGCGCTGGCCGAGGACAAGGATGTCTCGGTTGCTTCCTGCTGGGCGAGCGGTTGTTGGTGCTCTCGCTTTGGGACGAATTTCTCGGATCAAAGGCTAGCTGACTTTCTATCCCTGCTGGACGTGCTCAAGGGTGCTGTTGGGCCTTGCGAGGGTAGGGATCATTGGGTATGGAGGGACGGCGGCTTCTCGACGCGCAAGGCGTATGGTGTGCTTGCTTTCGCGCCGCCCGCTCGCTCTGACTCTTTGGTGAGGGACTGCTGCTTTCTCCGGAGGCTTGGTTTACCATTGCGCATTGCTATATTCTTATGGCTCGTCCGCAGGAAGAGGCTTCTGACGAGGGATTGTTGTTCCAGATTGTTGCCTTCTGTGTCTGATATCTGTGTACTGTGTGACTCGGATGTGGAATCCCCTAAGCACGTTTTCTTCGAGTGCCCTTTGGTTCGTGGGCTGTGGGAGGATCCGATGGTGGCTTGGGTGCGAACTACTGACGTGGTAGCCTTCTATGACTCGCTATTCATTAACAGACATACTCATAGAAGGCGTCTTCTGACTCTGGTGGCAAGATTATGGTCGATTTGGCTTGGACGGAATGAGGCTATATTCTCGGATCAACGCTTTTACAAGGAGAACGTGCTCATTCGCACTGCAAGGATGGTGGACGATTGGAGTGGCAGCTAGTCTTTTTTGTGTTTCCTCTTACTGGTTGGGGGCTTTCTTGCCCCTTTGTAACGCCCTTCGGCGTATTGTACATTCGATACTCTTTTTCACTTATTTAATATATTGGGGTGAACACCACTGAGTGTCTCCCCCTTTTTTTGGTTTAAAAAAAAAGTAATATGGGATAAAGGAGGCAATGGTTATTGGATATTCGAGAGATCCAATTATCCAATTTTCTTACTCATTTAAGGATGCATCAATATCCCAGACGAGGGATGAGTAGAGGGTGTGGAAAGGGAACATACGACACATGGCTTTCGGAATTGAGCATGTGTTCAAGGGCCATTGAGAGTGGAGAGGGTTTCAGGGGTGAAGGACAACTGCTATTTTCATCTTCTCCTTTGTTTGTGCTTGAGCGCAGATCATGTTCAGATGTCCTTATTGTGGATGTCATTTCATCCATGGAGAACGTGATTATGCAAGATGTTTTGTTGGAGTGGGGAATGGATATTTCCATGGAGGAGGAGATGTAGTCCAACAAAGTTAATGCATATGGTTTTCTTTTTCTTTCATTGTGGGAAAGAGGGGCTTCTAGTGGAGGATCGATCGTATGGAAAAGGTAATGAATCACCGTATAAGAGTGTTAGAGTTAGCTCTATTTGATGTTATTGAGTTGTAACCCTCCGGGACCCTTTTTATGTAATTTCCTTTTTATGAGTGCTCTAGGGTTTTGGTCGATATAAGAACTTCTAGACCTCTTGAATAATGCATTTCATTTCATTCTCTTCTATTTCTCTGCATGGTATCAAAACAACCGTAAGACCTACTATGCTCTATGGATCTGAATGATGGCCTGTGATCCATAGACACATGTGCAGAGAATGACATTACTAGTAGTGAAAATGCTAAGGTGGATGCGTGGACACATACACACACACACGTAATGATCGGAGTCAGAATGATGCAATCAGAAGGAAAGTTGGTGTAGCTCTGATCGAGGATAAGATGCAAGAAAATCGCTTAAGGTGTTTTGGTCATTTGCAAAGGAGGTCAACTGATGCACCGGTTAGGAGATGTGAGTTTTGGGATGTTGAGCTGGCTAAGAGAGGGCACAGACAACTCAAGAAGTGTTGGAACGAGACTATATGAAGGGATCTTAGTTTTTTGGATATAAGCTCGAGATTGACCCAAGATAGATCTGAATGGAGGCAAAGAATCCATGTAACCAACCCTACTTAGTTATGAGAAAAGGCTTTGTTGTTGTGGTATCATAGCAGCGGTCCTACACCGATGTTCTGGCCTAGATCCCATTGCCACCACCGACCCCTTGTTCCTCTTGCCCTTGCGCAGGTCCCTTCCAACAACTAGGGCCCGCACAAGGTCTCTGCAGTCACCTCCAGCTATTGCATCCTCTGCATGAGGACTCTCCAGTTGTTGCTGCCTCCACGTGAGGTAGCCTGTACCTCCGCCAAGGGGGTTGCGAGGATCTCTGCACGTCTGTCGGTGGATCTACGCCTCTGCCTGACAATCTTTTCTGCTGTTGTGTGTGTCTGCACCTCCGTCGGTGGATCCGCGCCACTACCTGGCATTCCATGCATGATCGTCTTATTTATGAAATAAGTCACAAATTCGAGATATTAATATATGCTTTTGGAAAGTATATGATTAATATTATCGTCAAATTATTAATTGAGAAATCTATTAATACATTTTGAAGAAGACATTCAAAACAAGGTTTGTACTTCGGAATTATCAAAGCTTCCTAGTATGAAGGATGGATGAGTATTTGGAATACTCAAGGTTACTCTTGTTGTTGTAATGGATCATCTACCATGATACTTCCATACCGAAGAAGTGATGAAACATGATGGATTTTAGTGGCTCCATTTAGCTAGATGATTTGTTATTTAATTGAATTAAACCGCAATTCATTTGAATCCAATTTCCAATTCCAATTTTAATTCCAATTTCAATGTCAAAATGTTGGAAATATAAATGATCATGGAAATGGAAATACACAAGCTCCTTAAGTTCATTTCCTAGCTCCACATGGTTCGGACTATGATTAGAAATGGTCAATGGAGTTTGATTCAACTCACCGACACTTTCTCCAGCTCATGGAGTGTGTAGTGCATTTTGTTGAGCTCACTGAGAGTGTAAAACGTTATAACTCGGGCTCAACATTCGTAGGTAACTTATTTTTGCAAAAATGGTATCCACCGGTGTTCTGACCTTAATGTTCCAACTATGAGAGACGAAGTCGTCTAGTCATGGATCTGCCTGAGAAGCTGGAGTTTCTGAAGGCTCGATATGCTCTGCCACGCGAGCAGATGCAGGGTATCCATTCTCAAGGCCCTAAATGCCGGATTTCGGTTTCGTTTCGGAGACTGACCGAAACGAAATTTCGGTCATTTCGGTATGTTTCTGAACTAAGCCCCCCAAATTTCGGTCGACATTGGCCATTTCGGTTGGATTTCGGTCACCCACCAAAATCGAAATTCGTCCGAAATTCGGTCGCATTTCGCCGAAATTTGAGGCCATGTCCATTCTTCTGATAGCACGTGTCTTTTGAGTGTCCTGGATGACAACAGTAGGTGCAAGCAATGTTTCAAATTTCATGAAATTTTGGTGAAATTTCGATTTCGATTCTCCACCGCAACCTGAATCGAAATCTTGATATGAACCCTTCCTTCACAAATCTAGGTCGATTTTGGCTTAAATTGGCAAAATTTCGACGAAATTTCAAAATTGTTTCGTTTTTTGCCATCTCGAAACAAAATTGAAATCGAGATTTAAAACCTTGGGTGCGAGGACCACGCTGGCGTCCACCGCCTCTGCCGTGGGGACTACGCCGTTTGAACTGAGTAGTCCCTCCTCTACTGCGAGAAACAATCATTGCTGAGGAGGGCTGTGTTGTGGCAGCATGAGGAATAAGGAGCATGCTGAGACAACTATAGGTATCCTCCATGGGGGGTATGGTCACCTTAGTAAGAAGCTGTGCTCGTTCTGCATCATACTTTGGATCACGCACCACCAAGAAAACTCCAACCATCATGGCTTCTTGTATGCCATCTCATGCTCTGTGGATGTCATAATAGACATGGAGCTGTAAAGCTTCTCAAACATGCCACGAAGCGATGAGTAGAACGTGTGCAGTGGAGGATCATCCTGCTTAGCCCTATATATGTCAAATTGAACTTGATGAATCTTGGCCTTGTTCTTTGCATGGGCATAAGTGGATGCCAGTATATCCCACATCGCCTTGGCGATGGGTTGATTCACAATGTCATTGACAATCTTTGTGGTGAGGGTCACAGAGAGCCAAATACACGCATACACGTCGTCTTGCTTCCTTGAAGCATTGTCTCCAGTCTTATTCGTCGGTTCTGGCTTCGTCAGAATGTGCTCCTTATTGTTGTACTACATAAGGGTAAGAAACTGCATGGATCACAACTCATAGTTGGTCCCATCCATCATCACAATGGGAGCTGGGCCCTTGAAGGCATCGGGAGAGGAAAAATTATCACCGTTGTTTTTTGACATGATGGAAGAACAGTCGAAAAATGGAACTGGACTTGGGAAGCAGACCGATATTAGCGAGTCTACACAATCATATGGAGGATTAGTTGTATATGTAGACTCATACAACAATCCTTGCCAATCTGTGGTGCACTCTAGAGTCGGAAAACATGATTTATATGTTTGAAATCACATTTTCCGGTCAAACTCAGACCGTTTTCAGATCAAATCAAGTCCTTGGCAGCCCTAGTGTTCATATGTGACACCTAGATGGGGCCCAGGGGCGGCTAGCGGTGCTGGGGGAGACCCAGGCAGGCTTCCTAGGCAAAAGGATGACATTGAGATTGGTCTAAAATGACCTGGAGGCGATGGTTGGAGGCCTGACGACACAAGGAGGTCCTGGCAGAGACTCCTTTATACCGACGACTGGAGAAGAGGCATGCAACTATTGGTTGGGTACCTAGGAGGCCCTTTGGAATCGCCCGAGAGGGCTGGCGACGCCACTAAGGCCTAGTGGCAACGAGACTAGGTTTGGGATGAGGTTCCCAGTTCGGCGGTGTTGCTGGAGAGAGTCTCTTGGCAGCTGGTGGCGCACGCAAGGAGGAAGATGCGCGAGGGAGCCCCTTGGGTGGTGCAGAGGAGTCTAGGGCATGCGATGGCGGTGAGAGAATTAGGTACTAATAATGGTATAGGACCGTTGCTCTGATGCTATGTGGAGATGAAAGAATTGATTGCTATTGATGAGGTCCTAGGGTTCTTTTGTATAGGAGAGTAACCTATTGGACAAATTACATAAAGAAGACGAAGAAAATTAATATTACATAAACAATACAAAAGATAACTAATATCTCAACAAGCTTCTCTTGGTTGATCCTATCTGATCTTGAGAGTTCCTAGGGGTCGTTGATCGATGCTAAGTTCAGGGCTATCATCGTGCATTTATTGTCATTTGCAGTCTTATGGGCTTCTCTGGCTTGCTCCTAATTGTGTTGTAAACTTTACTAGGATGCTACCTGCTCTTCGCTGCAGTATAGATTTAGTTTTTTTATGTAAAAATAAATGTGTATATGTTAGAATCATAAGAAATACATATTCGTGAAGGATTTAAAATAAGAATAAGATAGCTCTAAAATAAGGGTAAAATGGGACTGTCCCCTTGAGTTAGCTCCCCTGCCTCATTTTCCCCATTTTTTTGTTTTTTTTTGAAATTTTCTTCCGTGAATATTCATCACTATATCCCTGTATTATGCTATTCAAATTTAGTGCGAAACCGAGATTCCTACAGCCTCCATCCAGACGGGGATGTTTTTAGCAATTCTGTTACTGTTAAAAAATGCTGTCTAGATGGAGGCCGTAGGAGTCTCTGTTTCGCACGAAATTTAATTAGCATAATATAGAGATAGAGTGATAAATATTCACGAAAAAAATTTCAAAAAAAATAAAAAATGGAAAAAATAAAGCCGGGGGAGTCAAATTAGCTCCCTAGGGGCCACCCCATTAAACCCCTGAAATAAATATGGAAGTGCAACACCTCGAATGAAGAAATTTTGACGTAGAAATAACGTCATTTTTTCGAAGTAGAGGGGAGAAACACGTCTGAGAAGTAAGAGAGAGGGAGTGGCATGAAGTGTGAGAGAGGGGTAAGAGAGAGATGGAGATCATCTCCTAATTATAGAAAGCTAATTATAGAAAGATAGGGAAGAGTACCACGTGTTGATATTTTGAAAGCTGGGAAAGGATCCCAACTTTACAAAGAAAGAACGTGTTGATTTTTTAAAGATGGGAAAGGAACCCAACAGTTGGTAAGAAGCGGAGAAGACTATGGAGCTCTCCACGTGTCTTGTAGTGGGTGAAAAACCCACTTTTAAAGAAGGTATATAGATTTTTTATGGGGCATACATTATCAGGTGTGTCCTCCCTTTTTTAAGAAAAAAAGTCATAAGAAGATTTAGAAGTGCCTTAATAAGTATATAATGTCTTGTTTACGTAAGTAACGTTGGAAATCTGGAGAAGACCTCTCTCGGTGAGATCTATGGTAAAATGACACTCATAAACATGAGGTTGTTTGCTATGTGTATAGAAATTATGGCGTTTCTTCTCAAGTCGATCATCCCATCAAGTGGAATATGTAAATCAATAAATTTCACATTTATCCATTGCATCTACGTGGCTGTTTGGGCTGTTGCATGCGTTTGCTATCAATACTCGATCTACATACTTCCCATGAGATAGGCGCAAATCGCTCCTTGTGCGCTACTTCCATTCCCCAAGAAACACCTCAATGGTTCCAGATTCTTGATCATAAAGTAATTAACTAACAATTTATTCACCTTTTTGATACACTACTCAATATCACATGTAATTTTCATGTTGTTGACAAACTATCATGATAATTGTACCTCTAGATGTTTTGGTAAAAAATGGTTGATGTCACAAAGATCTGGTGAAATTCTTGCTCTAGTACTTTGAGAGCTTATGCAATTATGCTTTGGGACTTTGCTCAAGGTCGTAGATGGCCTTCTTCAGCAAATAAACTTTTTGACACTTCTGGAGTTTGAAGCATGGAGACTACTGCATATTAACCAGCACCTGAAGATTACCGTATATGAATATGTTCTTAACATCCATCTTATGTACAGGATAAACACTGTGTACTACAATCGACTGGAGAATTCGAAGATTAATGGATATATTTGTAAATAAACATTCAAAACGAGCTGCTAAGCTGAGTTATCAAACAGAGATATTGAGTTGAGCTATAAAGTTATTAAGTTGAGCAAGGTCAACTAGCCAAGCTGTCGAGCAGAGCTAGTTAAACTGAGCTATCAAGCTGAGCACGATAATTGATTCAATCTATTGAGCTGAGCCTCACCTCGACAACCTTGTTGAGTAGTTATTAAGTCTGGCTCGAGCTTGACTTGTTTGCTTCTCGAGCTTAGCTCACAAGCTACTTAATGCGCTGAATTCGAGTTGAGCCTATTGAGCTTGAGCTTTCTTGAAACCCTTAGGATTAGCTTTTAAAGTCACTTGAAAAGAAATTATATAGAGATATTATTTGAATATAGTTAAAGGTTAAATAATCAGAAACATAATGTTAGGGAGAAGTCACATAATGTTGGTTGGAAATCGATCTTCTCGATCTAGATAAACAATCCTGTCGGCATCCACATCAGTGTGCTAGTCTTTTCTTGTATTTCCGAAGTTTGATGGATGATGCATCTATGGTCATAAACTTGTGCTACAACAATGAAGTACGTCATTGTAATTCTATTTAATCTGGCTGCTAATTTTTACCAATCCCTTAATTTGAAATATCTTGTTTCTTGGTGGGTGTGGAGTATGCATGTGATTTTGTACCATCACGAGAGCAGGTAGGTTTTCCTGGAAGCAACCGTGTGGAAACAAATTTTGGCTGTATTTTGTGGCCCATCCTATTCAATTCCTAGTGTAATGAATATGACTATTTTCTATTTCCAGCTGGTTACATTTTTTTAGTTCCATGATTTCCGTGGTTTTATGTATCCGTCCTGTAATAATTATCTCACCATTTCAGGTGCTGAGCAATCAGGGCTATGATGGTGCTGCAGCCGATGTCTGGTCATGTGGGGTTATCTTTTTTGTTTTAATGGCTGGATACCTTCCCTTCGATGAGACTGATCTTCCTTCTCTTTATAAAAAAGTAAGAAAGTGTTAACGTTCAACTATCTCTAGCATTCCAACCCCTGCCCACCTAGGTGGCAAAATGATGTGACATGCCATGTCACTTTGGGCATGTGCTGTTGGATGGTGTGGCAAGTCACATCGTTAGCTGGACTGGTGGTCAAATGACGTGGCATCTGTTGGGTATTGTCAGGCTGGAAATGGGAAACTAACAAAAAGTAATCTATGATTGTAACTAACATAATATGACAAAAAATAAAGCTGATATTTTTTGGGATTTTATGCTATGGTTGACTTTATGTTTAAATGTATGAAATTTTTTTGGGGGAGAACATACGAGTAAGTTTAACAATTAGTTTTTTTTTCAAAAAGTTTATGATGCGTTGTGGATTACAAAGGGAAACAAAGTTGTGAGACATGATAAACTATCCCGAGACTTTGATGTAAAACATTGCAGGGACTTTTCGAAAAAAGAAGCATACTGGGTTTCCCATTATAATATTATATATATTCCCACCAAATTCTCCATGTTCACACTAAAAGCATATCTTGCTTGACGTTAGTCTATTATGATTAGGGCAAGCAAGCAGTTCTTTGATTGGAAATCAGATTTACATCAAGAATAGGATATCTTGAGAATGTTTTTTTCATATTTCATCACCTTTCTCTCCCCAGTTGTTTTGAAGAAATAAAAACACAAAACCCATGTGTGTACACCTGCAGGCATGCAGCCCTTTTAGTCTAGAAAAAGACAAAACTATCTGAGATTGTTACTCATAAGCCCGACTTTTATGCATTACTTTTCACATATTCTTTTTTAGTATTTTTACTCATAAGCCCGAAATTGTATGGTTTAGGTTACTGCTTCCATTGATATCGAAGGATGTGTACATGAAAGTGCCATATTGTGATAGGCGTGAAACCTTACACGATGAAAAGTTAAACCTATGCTATGGCCTAAAAGGCCATGTAGAAAGAAAAATGTAAGATATAGCTATAACCAATGTGGCTTTGAAGTAAGAAAAAGTATACCAAAGCATGGCAAAAATGGCCTTGTAGTAAGCACAAGTGTACCAAACATGGCCTAAATGCCATGAACCAAGACGAAATGAAGAAAAAACGAAAAAATTTCAAGAGACCAAGTCACTAATTTTCATAGAAGATAAAGTAGGTCCTCAGAGCTACACTTCTCTTTTGTCATAAGCCCTCTCTCCCCAGCTTTGTGCACTTGCTCTCCATGTACTTATTCCATTTGAGTTTTCTTCTATGGAGGAATGCTTTGGTTTTGTCTTAGTTTCACAACCTTCTTTGAAATTTTGCAAGCTCATCTTTGACCATGCAACATGCATGATTTCATGAACGCCATTCAATTCCATCATATGATTTATTTGATGAATCCTCCAATCTTCTCCAACCCAGTATAGGTCATCATTTCATCAGATTGTAGGTGTTATCTTTGAAGTGACTCCTTTGCAAAGCTTCATCCTCACATGGTGCACCTCAAAATTTGAGACATGAGTTGTCTTCTGCTCTCAATCTTTCCCATCTCTTTCTCCTTTTTTCTTCAAGAGAGATATCTTCCAACTCCAATCTTTACTTGTGTTTTGATGTCCAACCTTTGATTTATTCACAACTCTCGAAAAAGAAATATTTTTCGTGCAATTTTTTAGCCATTTACTACTTCCAAGCAATGCAAACCCCATGATGATTCTAGTTAAACAAGATATCTTTCTTCCATTGTGCTTCCATTCTTCTTTCTTCCGCTCTATAGTATGCTTGAAGTTAGTTTATCTTATATAGATAAGTAGAAGGAGAATATTAGTTATAATATTATTTTTTTGAAGAAAAAGTGGGTGGCATCCTAAAGTGGGATCCACCGCAGCATGTAAGTATTAATATATTAAGAAAAAGAAGAAGAAAATAGTTACATCATATTACAGTTGGCATGATATGCAGAGCGCCCTACAATGCCCCAATACATTATCCGTATGAAATCCCTCCCCTCAAAAATGTCCTTGTTCCTAACACACCAAATCGACCACACCTCTACAAACGGGTACATATTATCCTCATGGTCAAAACCACAGACCAATCGAATATCTCTCTAGAAGATGGGGCATTTGCTCCACGCCAACCACGTGATGTTTGCCCGACTCCAAATCTCAGCAGAGAAAGGGCAAGAGAAGAATAAATGATCTGCATCCTCCCTTACCCCTCCGTACCCATCGCATGTAACATCCTCCAGTCCCAGTGTCTGCCCCGACAATCCTTGGTAAGGATCCTCCCATGTCTGAAAAGCCATAAGAAAACCTTGTCTCTGTTAGGCACTTTGCTTCGCCATATGGACTCGTGTCGACCCTAACCTCCTCATGTACCTCTTCTATTTCCTCCACCAAAAAATGGTAAGCCTTTCGCAACGTAAATCTCCCATCTCCCTAGACAAGATGATCTCTTCCTGAGGATAGACACTCGCTCTATAGCAGCTTGGTCTGAAGGGAAAGGAACTCCTCAACCCTCTACTCCGACAAAGCAGACATAAACGTCAGAGACCAGGACTCATGATCCCAAACCTCATGCATTCTCACTTCCCTGTATGCCGCCAACCTCAATAGGCACGTGTATTGCTCCCCCAACACCCTATCCCATGACCAATCATCCTTCCAGGAGCGAAATCCTGTGCCATCCCCTAGAACTGTTCTTAATCTAGACACAATATCTGGAATAATCGAACTAATCCCCTTCCATAAGGATGATGGAAGCCATCCCGAGGCCACCTCCAATGACATGGTAATACTATAGATCTTCTGAGCTATCGGCACATTAGGTCCTGTGACTTCCCCCACACTCGTACCGCCCACTTTGCTATAAACACCTTATTCATGTCCCCCATACGCAATACCCCGAGTCCTCCCTTCTTCTTTGCAAACGTTACCTGCCCCACTCCACTGCTGGATGCTCTTTTTGTCTTGACACCCATCCAAACAGAAGAATCTCCTCATTAAAGCCTCAATCTTGGCGCATACCCCTGCAGGTAAAGATCTTGTGGAATAAAAGATCGGGATGATCGAGAGAACATGCTTCATCATTACCAACTTCCCACTCTTTGAGAGAAGCGTCACCTTCCATCCCGCCAACCTCTCCTCCAGCCTTTCAAGCAGCATCTTCCAATCCTCTGACTTGGGCTTCCCAGACACCAACGAGATCCCCGAATAAGTGATCAACATGGTCGCCATGGGGCAGCCCATCACCTCAGACGTACGCTGCAATGCGTCCTCAACGAGACCAAAAGGCACCACCACTGATTTTTCACTATTGATGCAAAGCTTTCCTCGAAATGTCCTCAAAGATATCCAAAATACTCGACGCTTTTCGAATATTCTCCTCCTTTGCCCAAAGAATTTCCCAGTGTCATCAGCGTACTGCAGAATTGGAATGGATATGTCCTCTCTACGATATCCAGAACACCAGTCCCCTTGTACTGCTAGCCTCATTGTCACCGCTAAAGCATCCACCACAATCACAAAAAGAGTGGAGCCAACAGGCATCCCTGCCTGATTCCTCTCAGCAACTGGAAGAAACCATCCTTCGATCTACTATTAACGAACACCGCATGAGAAGCAGTTGTAATGCACCGCTTTATCCATACAACCCATATCTCCGAGAATCCCCTTCTCTCTAGTGAAACCCATAAGAATCTCGAATCCACTGAGTAATATGCTTTGGAGAAATCCACCTTCCAAAGCACTCCTTTGGCCTTGCTTCTCTTTTAGTCTGACATAACTTCCGAAGCCATCACCAAACCATCCACCATAGCTCTCCTGGGAACAAACACCGTCTGTTCATGCGAGATGATCCAATGGAAAACTCCCCTCAATTGGTTGGTCATGATTTTTAACTCCAAGAGATAGATAACATTAGATAATGCCATAAGCCTATAGTTCTCCACCCTGACCAACGTTCCCTTCTTGGGAAGAAGAAAAGTAAGTGCCTTGTTCAGCCTCTCGAAACCCCTGTTAGCATCTCAAAACTCCTCCAGCACCTCTATTACACCCCCTTTATCGTCGCCCATAACTCCATATAGAAGTACACTAGGAACCCGTCGGGTCTCGATGCCCCATTCGCATTAAGATGAAAAAGCGCCCGCCTGGCTTCCTCCTTTGTTTATCCCCTCAACAGCTCTCCAGCCTCCAAATATGATTCTGAGATATTTGATGACTTCACCGGGTACTTTTCTTATATTCACCAGAGGTACTTCTCTTGAGGTGACAACATGTGTGGATGCATTATGCAGGATGCCCTAGAGACAGGAAGTCTACTTTTGGCTTTACAATTTTTGTGGGGAACTCACTCGTGTCATGAAAAAGCAAGAAGCAATAAGTGGTTGCTAGATCCAGTGCAGAGTCTGTGTACAGAGCCATGGCTCAGGGGAGCACAAAGATGATGTGGGTTAGATTGGTCTTGATTGATCTTGCAGTGGAGTTACCTCTTCCCATGCAGCTTCTATGCGACAACCAAACAACACTTTTTATTACCAATAATCTTGCATTTCATGAACGGATCAAACAACAAAAAGAGGAATTTTCTCACCAAGTACCGAGGACGACATACAATTCACAAGGTAACATGCTGTAAGAACAACATCTCCCCAAAAAGAAACAGGGCACAACTCTGGATAAGCAGGGTTCTAGTAATATCAAGAAGATGACGATGTTTCCTCTATGCAACTCCTTTTTATTGAGATGTGGATGCACATGTGGTTTGATGAGTAATACCTTTTGACGAAAAGAAATGTGAGAGAGATCGAGTACAAAATTCCAAAGCGTTATCTGTACGAACGTATTTGACATGAGAGGAAAAGATATTTTCCACTTCGATTATAAGATTTCTAATAAAATCCCCTGCTTCAGTTCTTTAATAGAAATACCCACGACACACGAGAGAAGTCATCAACTACTACAAGATAAAACATGTCCCTGGTGATCAGGAACACGACTCGGACCCCAAATTTTAACATGAAATAATTCAAACAGAGAGCTACTGCTCCGATAGTGACGACTAGGGAAGCTAGCTCTACGGTGCTTTTCCAACTGACAGGCTTCACACCGAAAGGAAGAACTTGGAGAAATCTGAGGCAAGAGATGACACATCTTCTGAAGCGGAAGGTGACCAAAGCATAATGTCAAGTATACGGAGAGACTGATCCGGCTGAATAGGAGACACCGTCATAGGAATTCCGGACCAGACGATAGAGACCATCCTGCTTAGAGCCACAACCAATCACCCTGCCCGTTAGTATGTCCTGAAATATAAGACAAGATGGGTCAAATATATTGCGACAGATCAAATCCCTTGTAATCTAACTAATAGACAATAGGTTCATCGAAAAATTAGGGGCCTGTAGAACATTCTGTAAATGCATGGAAGGTGACAAGGTAATCTCCCCCTGTCCCACAATGGGGGAATGAGTCCCATCGGCTACTATCACTGACCATCCTGGTAGAATCTCTCCGTATGACTCGAGTCTATCTCTGTCGCGACAAAGATGATGTGTTGCGTCAGAGTCCATACTCCAATCTGAGATATTTGAATTATGACATGATGTAAAAGCAGAAGCACTACCTGAGGTGCTAGCAGAGGCAGAAGTATTGGCAGATGCTGAAGCAACAATATTTGAAGAACCTTCTAGACAATCTGTGGGTGTGGGAGGCATAATATCGCGCAATCTCGTGACGAGCTCCTCAAACCTGTGTTCTGAAGTTGATGCCAACGGGGATGAAACCACGGGAGAAGCCCTCAAAAGGGCATGCTATGCGTTGCTTTTTCTCAATGGATACAGGAGGCTTGGGGCTCCTTATATAGCCTTCCCAGAGTCTCCAAGTTCCACTACTAGACGATGTGGGACTAAACACTGGATGGGGGTAAATGGATCTTCTCCAGGAAAATCATCTTCGAATGAGTAGGGTTCCATCTCCGAAAATGGAACCCATCTTCGAATGAGTAGGGTTCCACGTAAAATCATGGTCTTCCCATGCTGATGTTTCTTGTTTATGCTCTGTTTATCAATCGCTTCCGCATTCTTCATATTTTATAACATGGTATCAGAGCAGGTCGGTTCTCGAGGATTTTCGTTATATATATATTTTTGTATTCGAGATTCGAGATATTTTTTGTTTGGGTTTTATGGAGCCCTAGCATTCATGTAACTCGTAAGAGATTATTCTGAGTTTTTGTTCCGTGGAGATCTGTTCTCCATCTCGTTCTGCCGATCAAGGCTGTGGCGTTCTGCTCCTTATATATCATTCTCCTGGCGTTCCATGATCTCATTCTCTTGGCTGCACATCGACTCGGCTCCCCTCGATCCAGCAACCCACTCCAGCCGGCGACGCAATTCTCCGTTGCCCCCTCTACGCAAGTCTCCAACACACAAGACTCCTCGTCGGCAGCAACTCGCGAGGCGAAATCCTGCTAGCGACGAGTGTTCGGGTTAGCATGCTGCTCCCAACTGATCCACCCAGGCGGCGCACGTAGCCTTCGAGCCTCCAGGCGTGCGCCCTCTACAGACCGCCACACCATCCTGGCGGAACGGGGCCTCCAAGGCGGAGGTCCCCGCACCTCCAGGTCAGGGGCGCCGCCGCCTAGGAGCCTTCTTTCTCCCGCGCGCACCTCCGACCTGGAATCCAGCAGGCATTGTCCAGCAGGCGTCGTCCTCTCACGCGAGGGTCCTCAAGGCGGAGCCCTATAACTCGCACCATCAGTAGTCCGCACGCTCCTCCCTCTGCATAGATGCTCCAACCCGTACGATGCCCTGCGAAGGTAACGATGATTCTTTCTGCTCCTCTGGCGACTCAGCAAATTGCGGCGATGCATTCCATTTTTCGGAACTATAATGACGCAGGCGCAACAGATCTGGTGGAGGGTTTATTCGAAGATGGGTTCCATTTTCGGAACCCTAATGGTACAACAAGGAAATAGGCCCGATGGCTTATTGTTAAAAAAAAATCTTTCAAGGTGGGCTGCTTTAAAGCCCAAGCGCAAAAAAAAGAGAGGGGCCCTTTGGGCCGTGAGCTGCGTTAAAAAAAAGAAAGAAAGAGGAGAAAGAAAGAGGCACGTACAAAGTAAAAAAGCCGTACGCCAAAGTTCAAAAAAAAGGAGAGAATCTGTTAGAGGATTTACTGCACGGGGACCCCTCCACGCACCTGGATTTTATTCCTTCAGATCCTCTTGCTCATTCTATATGGGCTCCCCGGCTAGATTATTCGGACCAGCTGTTCTCGGATCCTTTCTCGGGCTCGTCTCAACCATCTTATCAGCAGCTTTCTAACTGGGGTACCGAGGTGTTGTGCCCTCGTCCTCTCAGCGCGGTGCCCTTCTCTGTTGCTATCCACATGGAAAGCCCGCATTCTCCTCCTGTGTGGTTGTCTCGGCCGCTGGTATCATCTTCTGAAGATGATTTTTCCTCGCCCGTTGTGGGGGACACTGTGGTCCTCCATCAGTCCTCGGCGGGGAGATCCCCTATTCCGGTATACGCTGATCCTATATTCTCTGATGATGGGATGGAAACGACCCCTTTGGCTGATGCTCCTGTGGAGGTGGGACTCTCACCTTCGGTCCGTTATGGTCGAAGTTATTCTCGGAGGCGGCACTTTTGCTCTCAACCTTATGTTATTTCTTCATGCCAAACCTTGCGGGACGCGGTGGCGGAGGCGGCAGGCCTAGATCGCCTTGCTGACCAGTCCCGCGCTGGTCTTTGATGCCCCCAGGTGGTCTTGTTGCGGTTTTTTGGGCTTATCCTTTTGTTTCTTAATGAAGATTTTGTCTTGGAACGTAAGAGGTCTGGGTGACATTGATCGCAGACGGATCTTGGGTTCGCGCATGCTCGAATGGGAATGCGATATTGCGGTTATTCAGGAATCTAAGCTTTCGGTGATGGATGATGATGTCTGGCGATCTTTTGGAGCTGGTCAGCTCAATGCCTTCCGCGCTCTGGATGCAACTGGTGCCAGGGGAGGGGCTATACTGTTTTGGCGATCTTCGCGCTTTTCCTTCTCGTCTATGAGGTTGGGCCGTCATTCTATTTCGGTGATGTTGATTTGCAGCATATCAAACACTTGTATGGCGTTTTCCTGTGTATACGCCCCAACTTGTCATGGTTCCCGTCGCGAACTTTGGGAGGACTTAAGGGAGGATGCTAATGCTTTTGGTGACGTGCCATGGTTGATTGGTGGCGACTTCAATGTTACGTTGCAGTCGCAGGATCGTCCACGGGGACGCGGTGTCCTCGATCCAGGGTCCTCGGATTTTTTGGAATTTATAAATGACTTGGCTCTTGAATCGCTTGTTCCAAATGATATTTCATTCACGTGGCGAAACAACTCATCGCGGTCGCGGATCGATCGATTTTTGGCAAATAATTGTATGATGGAATCCTTCCCTCTATGTGACGTTTCTTCGAGACCGCGATCTTTTTCGGACCATAATCCCATTCTTTGGTCGTCTGGGGATGATAATCGTCCGCGTGGCATATTTCGTTTTGAGCGTGCTTGGCTTATGGAGCCTGGTTTTCGTGACTTGGTTCGGCACCATTGGTCTCAGCTATCCCCTTCGGGCAGTGCCGCTCGCCGTTTTGATCTTAAGATTGTGTCGCTCAGAAAGATGCTTACGTCTTTTAAAAAGGCTAATCGTTCTGCCCGCATTGCCACTCGTTTGGCGGCTGATGACGTTATTATGCGGTTTGATCAAATTGAGAACGTCAGGGACCTGAATCAAGACGAGTTACTCGTGCGTGCGGATGCTATGGATAAGGTGAAGACTGAGGATAGGAAGCGTTTGGTTGAGTGGCGCCAACGCTCTCGGATGCGATGGCTAAAAGAGGGCGACGCCAACACTGCATTTTTTCACCGGATCGCTTCTGGTCGTAGGCGATCCAACTCCATATCCTCTCTGCTTGTAAATGGCTCTCAGGTGCAGGGGGAGCGGGATCTGGGAAGGGCCGTCATGGGCTACTTTAAGGAATGGTATGGGCGCAGGACCCCTCGTCGGTGGCGTTGGTCGGGTAGTGGGGCTTCTGTGCTCCCTCAGGCGGATGCTATGCGCCTAATCTGCCCGATATCTTTGGAGGAACTGAAAGAGGCCGTTTGGGCCCTTAATATCGACGCGGCGCCGGGTCCCGATGGCTTCCCTGTATATTTCTATCGAGAGTTTTGGGATGTGATTTCTCAGGATGTTTTGGACGTCGCCCGTGAATTTTGTGATGGCAACTACGGGTTTGATAAACTAAACAGGTCGCTTATTGCTCTCATCCCAAAGTCTTCGCCTGCTAACCGTATTGAGGACTTCCGGCCGATATCCATTTCAAACACCATCTATCTTATTATTGCCAAGGTTTTTGCTAGAAGGCTGGCTCCGCTTCTTGATTCTCTCATATCGCCTACCCAGGCGGCCTTTATTCGGGGAAGGCAAATAAGTGATTGCTTCGCGGTGGCCTCGGAAATTATTCATGCTTGGCGTCGGAACGACGTAAGGGGGATTCTTTGGAAGATTGATTTTGCAAAGGCATATGACTCTTTGGATTGGCGTTTTCTTTGGTCTGTTCTCAAGCGGCGGGGTTTTCCATCTTTATGGATTTCGTGGGTGCGTCGATGCATCTCGACGGCCTCTCTCTCGTTAATTCTCAATGGCCGTTTGGTGGGGGGCTCCATCCAGCCTCGCCGGGGGATTCGGCAAGGGTGCCCCCTTGCTCCTCTGCTTTTCGTCCTGGCCGCCGATGTCTTGTCTTGCATGATTCATAATGTGGCTGCGGTTGGATATACCCGTGGCTGCTCTCTTGGGCCCTACCATATCCAGATTATCCAGTTTGCAGATGATACCATTTGTTTTATTGAGGGTGATGCTTCGAATGTGGCGGGTATGGCGTCCACGTTGGAGCTCTTCAGTGAGGCGTCGGGTCTTCTTATCAATTACAACAAATCCTCTATGGTTCCTTTCTCCACCCCTCCGGCGGAGGTTGAGGAGTGTATGCGGATTTTGCGCTGCCGGACTGATTCTCTTCCCTTGGAATACTTAGGGCTCCCCTTGGCGGTTGGGCGTGCGCGCCTAAGTGACTGGCAGGCTGTGGTGGATCGTATGGAAGCTCGCTTGGCTGGCTGGCGTGCCGCCATTCTCTCCCGTGGCGGTCGCTTGATACTTCTAAAATCGGTATTATCTTCTATACCAATTTATTTATTCTCTGTGAAAGGTATGCCTAAAGGGGTTCGGCGCCGTCTGGAATCATGCTTGAGGAGATTTCTTTGGGGGAAAAAGGGAGATGGGAGGAGAGGAGTGCATTTGATCGCCTGGGATGAGGTCACGCGGCCAAAGGAGGAGGGGGGTCTGGCGGTGAGAAGGTTGGAGGTCGTCAACGAGGCACTTCTTCTCAAATGGGTCGCTCGTCTGTGGGCCAGGGAGGATAATCTTATGATTAATTTTTTGAGGCTGGCCGTGGGGGTCGACCAGCTTTTGGGCTTGGATGCTCGCATGATGGGGTCTTCCTCTCAATTTTCTCGTGATATTGGCAATGCTTTGTCTCGCAACCGCTCTCTTTTTGGCATTACGCTGGGGGATGGTTCGCTCATCCGATTCTGGGGTGATGATTGGACTGGAAGGGGCCCTCTTAAGGATGCTTTTCCTCGCCTTTTTGCGCTGGTGGATGATAAGGACGCTACGGTGGCCTCTTATTGGGATGGTGTCTCATGGGGCCCAAGATTTGTGGCCAATCTTTCTGATCAGCGGCAACTGGAATTCATGGCTTTGCTTGCGGTCCTCGCGGATGCGCCTTCACCCTCGGTGGGTCGAGACCACCTGTCTTGGAAGGATGGTACCTTCTCCGCCCGTGCGGCTTACCGGGCTACTCTTCCTCCCCTGACGATGGCTGATGCTTCTATGTTCCGGGATTGTCACTTTTTTTGGGGTTTGAGGGTCCCCGAACGAATTGGCGTGTTCTTGTGGCTTTTCCGCCGTGGCCGTCTGATGACTCGTAGCCGGTGTGCTGTCATTATTCCTCATGCCCCGTCTACTTGTGGTCTTTGCGATTTAGAGATCGAGTCTATCGATCATCTTTTCTTCCGATGTGTCAGAACTCATGATATCTGGGCGGATCTGGATTGGCTTGACGTATCGGATTCTTCCTCCTTCTGTGAGAGCCTGGTTAGCTCTCGGGACAGGGCTAGGATGGACATTCTTACTGCTATTGCCCGGCTCTGGTGCATTTGGCTTGGTAGAAATGAAGCCCTGTTTACCGGGCAGAGATTCTACTCGGACAACGTCCTCATCTCGGCTTCCTGCTTCATTCGTGACTGGTCCGATGCTTAGAGGCTATTTGATGTAATGGGGGTATCGGCTTGTGATACCTTCGATTTTTTTCACTAGTTTTTATTCTCGTTTTGCATACCCGCTGTAAGTTTTCTTTTCCTTTTTAATAAATGTGGGGCGAGCACCACCGAGTGCATCCCCCACTTTTGAGCGTCAAAAAAAAAATGGTTGCACGTCTATAAAAAATGGATTAGCCGAAAAAAAAGAAAAAAAGAGGAAAATCTACAAGACAAGCCGAAGAAAAATATGTGGTCGGCTTATTTTTTATTTTCTCCCCAATTTTCTGTATTATTATGCCTTCTCCCAACTTTGTCGATTTCTCTGTTTTCCGACAAGTATGGGAGAAAGGGGGAGTATATGTAGAGTTACAGGTCCGAGTCAAATCCAAATTTTCCAGACTCCAGATTAAAGACCAAATCAGATTTCCAGACTCTAGAGTTCGATTTCAGACTCGATAGATTGGTCAGAGTCCAAGTTCGAGGCACTCCATGATGAGAGGCCCATTTTCGAGATCTTCAGAGAGAGACTCAATTTCAGACACGCACATGGATGCGATCATTTTCAGATGAGCATATGATGCCATCATTGTCAGAGGTCCCCATCCTTTCTTGTTTTGTAGGCCAGAGTTTTTATGTGAGCTACAGGGACTCCAGAGTAGAGGACTATTTCCTATGCTATGTTGGCAAGGGTTTTCATGTGGTATCATAGGTACACCAGTGCAGTGCACCATTCTCTGAGCCAGATGGGAGAGACCCAGTTCTCCGAAGAGGAGACTTATTTTAGACTCCATTCTCCAACGACCGTGGACTTCGACGAGGATTGCAAGCCACAACCCTTTTCAATTTGGCCCTTTTTCAGAGATGGAACAGTTGCCCACATTATTGTGGCGGGCCAGAGTACTCCGACGAGGAGACTCATTTCCATTTGCAGCGACTCTGACTGGCGTAGTTCAGAGTGCATGCTCTCCGAAGAGGAGATTCTGTAGACTCACACTCCAGCCCGTTCGTCCTCCTCACCTGCACGGCATGAGAATCAACATCCTCGACTGTAGCAATGTGCGCGTTGGGTTGATATTGTCTGTAGTGTCATGTAGCGTTGAGTTGAGTTTCTTTCTGTTTGTCCAAGCTGAGCATTGCATGCTCCAGCTTGAGGGGGAATGTTGGAGTACTTGGTTGTATGCGTCATGTATTGTAGCAGGGTAAATGGATCCTGGAGAAGATCCATTTTCCCCCATCCAGTGTTTAGTCCCACATCGTCTAGTGGTGGAACTTGGAGACTCTGGGAAGGCTATATAAGGAGCCCCAAGCCTCCTGTATTCATTGAGAAAAAGCAATGCATAGCATGCCCTTTTGAGGGCTTCTCCCGTGGTTTCATCCCGCTCCTCACGGAGTAGGGTTCTACGTAAAATCATGGTCTTCCCATGTTGATGTTTCTTGTTTATGCTCTGTTTATCAATCGCTTCCGCATTCTTCATATTTTATAACAAAACCCTTTGAGGCGTTCTCCATTATTTCATCCCGCTCCTTAGGGAGTAGAGTTCCATGTTAAAATCCCGATGTTCCACGAATGTTTATTCTATTTTCTTGATATGCTTCCACATTTCTATTTTCTAACATGGTGTCAGAGCGGGTTCGGTTTTCAATGGATTATTTTATGTTTATGATTTGTTCGAGATTCGATTTTCTGTAATTTATTTGAGATATGTTCAAGAGTTCTAGGGTTTCATGAACCCCTAATCGAGTTCTTCTATAAGCATCTTTTTCTTTGTTATGAAATCCATCTCAAACATCAAGGATAATCCAGGGTTACTGCACTTGATCAGTTCAATTCAGAGATGCATGATTCAGAGTTGAATGAATCAAAACCCTAATCAACAAGCTCATGGTAGCGTCGCTCCTCCAGACGAGCCCCACTCTCCAGATCACACACGTTCTTGCAATCTCCTGGACGCGCACTTCAAACCATCCGACGATCTCTTGCGTGCAATTCAGATCCTCCAAGGCGCAACGAGGCTCTTCATCGGCGACGGCAGCCTACAGTTCTAAAAAAATATTATTTGCATGGAAATAAAAAAAGAGGAGGTGGTGATTACTGCATCCAAACGTGCCTTTCCTTCTCTCGATCTCATGCAGGCGGGGTGAGACCCACACCTCCAGATCGTGTGGCCCCTCCAGGCGGTGCTCCTTCTCTCCTCTCGGATCTCGTGCAAGCGACGTGAGATACCCTTGATCTCCTCCATGCAGAGCTCGATGAAGACGATGGCGACTCCCATATGCAGCGACGGATTTCTGTTGAGTTGTTTATATCTTCTATATGTTATTGTAACGTCTCTTCTCTTTTTCAGTTATCTATGTAATTTTTCCCAAGAGCTTTTCTCCTATATAAGAGATCTCTAGGGCTACAATGAATGTAACTTTTCATTTCTTACTTCCACATGGTATCAAAGCGACGGTCTTAGATCGGAGCATGTGCCCTAATTTCTATCCCCCACCGAAAACCCTCACGCCGTCGGCGCTCCAGCAGCATCCTCGCGCCGCTACGCACATCGCCGCCTCCGCGCTACACTTGCGAAGGCTGCAGCACCCCTACGCTACACCTGCGTTTGCTGCAGACCTAGCGCACACATCACTGATTCCATGCCGCATCTTGCACCGCTGCACCTGTGCACCGTGCGCCTGCGCACTTGCGTATCCCTTGGTCCTCTGCACCGTGCGCCTGCACATCTCTTGATTCTGCGTACCGTGCGCTTGTGCCATTGCACGCTAGTGTGTCTATGCAGTCCTGTCCGTGTGAGCGGCTCCGTGTATCCGTGAACTTCATCATCTAGTTCTTTCCAAAGGAGGTTTCAAGGCATGGGAGTGGTTGTGGTATAAGTCTACACCCACAACTATCTCCCTAGATGTCTGTGTAGACATTTCTTGTCCGAGTTTGCAACCCCAGTCTTGGGAACTTGTTGTCAACATGACAAACAACAAAGAAGATATTCTGTCTCTAGGTGCATTCAAAGGTCCAACACCCCTTTTGAAGATGGACATCACTAATTATGAACTGTGGGCAATGCAGTTCATGAGTGTGATGCAATGTAATGGAAAGAAGCATATCCTCACACAGGAGGAACCTGTCAACAAGACTGGGGTTAATACCTCATGGGAGGCAGACGACGCATATGTACGTGTATGGCTCTCAAGAACAGTATCCATGGAGTTAGCTAATGACATCCTGAGTAAGCCCACGACAAAGGCTATGTGGGACATTCTCACCGCTACATATTCTACGGCGAAGAATGAGTTAAAGATCCTGCAACTTCAACATGATATCTTCACTTTGAAACAGAATGGTCGTCCTCTTCATATCCTTTACACTTCTCTGAGGGGTATGTTTGAGAAGTTGCATGGTTACATTCCCTTGACTGCTACTCCTAAGCAACTCAAGGCATATCGGGATTTCGTGATGACTGAAGTCTTTCTAGCGGCACTATTCCTGAGTATGATACAACGAGAGCACATATTCTTACCGATGCCACTATAACTTCGATGGAGGAAGCATATCGCCGACGGAGCAGACTCTCCATATCTTCAGGCAGTCCTATCTTGTCTCAGACGTCTTCAGTCATGGCTGCATCTCGTGGCAAGGGAAGCACTACTATGTTCCGTGGCCAAGGTGGTCGCAGAAGAGGGGGAGGCTGTAGACCTCCTCATCAGCCCTGCACTTATTGCCATAGGTCAGGCCATTTAGAGGAAACATGCTATTCTATGCATGGTTTTCCCGCTTCAGCACGTGTGGTAGAACAGATTCAGCAGGGCAGTAGTTCGTCTGGTGCATCTGACCAGAGGTTTGATGAGCTAGTTGCACGGCTCAAGGAGATCATACCGTCCCCTGGGTCGACTAGCTCACAGTCGGGATCTTCGAAGGTAGCAGCCTCTGCCACTGCATCCACTTCAGGTACAACCTATGCTTTTACTAGCTGTGACATGGTAGGCTTGTCAGGATGGATCATGTATTCTTGGGCATCCCATCATCTTTGTGGTGCAGAGGACAATTCAGTACATATATCACAACTAAGTCAGGCAGATCTGTGGTGATAGCTGATGGGATGCACTTGACCCCTGAAATGCGGCTTTAGAATGTTCTTTATGCTCCTGAATTTTCTATGATTTTTTTATCTATTAGTCAAATCACCAAGGATTTGCATTGTCGTGCAATATTTGACCCCTCTGCTCTTGTGTTTCAGGATATTCTAACGGGCAGGGTGATTGGTACCGACCGTGAGCAAGGAGGCCTATACAGACTGGTGCAATCTCCATATGCTGTTGTCTCCTCTCTTCGCACTGGAACTGTGTCTCCATATATGTGGCATCTACGTTTTGGTCATCTTCCTCTACAAAAGCTGCATCATGTACTTCCTCAGATTTCTCCTCACTCTACTTTCCAGTGTGAGGCCTGCCAGCTTGGGAAGTATCATAGGTCTACATTCTAGAGTCGTCAGCATCATCCGGCACACTCGAGATATATTCTGAACATTTGAGTTCCTCTGATGGCATGGTGATTTGAGTGTGTAGGATGTTGTTGCCGATACTTCTTCTGAGGATACAGTCGACCTAGGTGTGCCTATTTCTCTACGACGGAAGATGCGTGCATGCACGATGCATCTTATTTCTTCTCACGTCTCTCTGGTTCGGCTATCTGATGATTTTCAGCGGTTTGTTGTTGCCATATCAGCGGTTCAGATACCGAGATCTTATCAGGAGACTTTACAAAGTGGTCCTTACTGTCTTGCTATGGAAGAAGAGATGGTTGCTTTACAGTTTCGAGGCACGTGGAGTATTGTCTTGCTCCCCCAGGTGCTTCTGTGGTGGGCAGCAAATGGGTTTTTACAATTAAGCATCGTGCTGACGGTTCGGTGGACAGATACAAGCCTCGGTTGGTTACGCATGGATTCACCCAAACTTATGAGGTGGACTATCAAGACACCTTTTCTCCTGTGGCACGTCACTCTACGCTTCACATTCTGATTGATGTTGTTGTGGTAAAGGATTGGCCCCTTTTCAATTAGATGTAAAGAATGCTTTCTTATATGGTGACTTGCAAGAAGAGGTTTATATGCAGCAACAACCGGGGTTTACTGCTGAAGGAGAGTCTACGATGGTGTGTAAACTTCATAAGGCCATATATGGCTTAAGCAAAGTCTAAGGGCTTGGTTTCAGAAGCTCTTAGAGTTAATTGAACTACAGGAGGGGGTTGCGCCAGGCCTGGGGGGACCATTCTCTCTTTGGACAGGCCTGGGGGCAGGGGAGGCCAGGACCCGAGCTCGTTTGACTTCGCGGACGCCGTGGACTCGTTGGGCCTTAAGGTGATGGATGCGGTGGACAACGCGTATACCTGGAGGAGCTCCAATTCTCGCTCGCGTCTTGATCGGTTCCTTGCTTCAAACGAGCTTTTGGAGGCCTTTGTTTTGTCCTCGGTGGAGGCAAAGCCGCGGGGCTGTTCGGATCACAATCCAATTGTATGGTGCTGGGGGGAGGTTCCTTTGCAGAGGGGGATGTTCAAATATGAGAAGTGCTGGCTATTGGAAGACAATTTCAGGGACTTGGTGGCGTTACATTGGTCGGAGGTGGTCGTTTCGGGGTCCGCTGCGTCTCACTTTACACAAAAGCTATCTTCGTTATGGAGTCATCTATCGGCTTTCAAGAGGTAGTCTAGGGCGACCAGATTCGCCTCAAGGAAGGGCGCGAAGGAGACTATCCGGTGTCTCGACGCGCTTGAGGACCACAGGGAGCTCACGGTGGAGGAGCTGGCCGACCGTGCTGCTGCACAATTAAAGGTTGCTCTGGATGATAAGAAGCGAGTGTCGGAATGGAGGCAGCGGTCGAGAAGCGTTTGGCTTCGGGAGAGGGACGCAAATACCTCTTTCTTTCATCGTGTGGCTAGTGGGAGACGCAGGGCAAATGCGTTGCGGTCCATTGCCATTGGTGGGATTCGCGTGGAGGGGAACAGAGAGATGGGGAGAGCTATTGCGGACTATTTCAAGGACGTGTCTTCCTCGGTTATACCGAGGCTGTAGAGGTGGCTGGGCTTTGACACGCGTGCGGTGGCGGACTCGCACGTTGAGTAGCTCGTTCGAGATGTGACCTTGGAGGAGATCAAGGATGCGGTGTGGGAGCTTAATGCTGATGCGGCTCCTAGCCCGGATGGGTTCCCGGTGTCGTTTTATAGGGACTTTTGGGATCTTGTGGGCCACAAGGTGTTGGAGGTGGCCTTGGAGTTTTGTCAGGGGAACGCGGGCTTCGACAGGATCAACCGTGCGCATATTATTTTGTTGCCCAAATCGTCGGTGCCGGCCTCCATCGACGATTTTCGCCCTATTGCGGTCTCCAACGCCATTTACCTTATTATTGCGAAGGTTCTCGCTATTCGGCTGAGCGGCATTCTTGGCAGTGTTGTCTCCCCGATGCAGTCGGCCTTCATTCCTGGGAGGCAGATCTTTGATTGTCTCACGCTTGCGTCGGAGATCATAGCGGATTGGAGGAGGAGGGACTTGCGTGGTATCCTTTGGAAGGTGGACTTTAAAAAAGCTTACGATAGCCTTGATTGGAGGTTTCTCTGGTCGGTGCTTAGGAGGAAGGGATTCTCGGAGTTCTGGATATCGTGGATGTGGCGGTGTATCACCACTGACTCTTTTTCTATTATGGTGAATGGCCGTCCGGAGGGGGGGGTGGATCCAGCCTCGGAGGGGGGTGCGCCAGGGGTGCCCTCTTGCTCCTATGCTCTTTATCCTGGCGGTTGATGTTCTTGCGGACTTTGCGACTCGCGTGGTCAACAGCGGCCTCTCGAGGGGTTACTCCAGAGGGGTGTGCAGGTCCCAATTTTGCAGTACGCCGATAATACATTGGTTTTTGTTTGGGGGGGGGGTTAGAGGATGCGAGGGGTATGGCCTTGGCTCTAGAGATCTTTGGCGAGCTGTTCGGGTTGGTTAAGAACGAGGGCAAGTTCAAGTTCGTCCCATTTTGACCTGCGGTTCTGGACAGTGATGCGTATGCGGTGGCTTTGGGGTCGGCTTGTACTTCTTTGCCGATGGACTACCTGGGGATGCCTTTGAATGTGGGGAGGACGCGGTTGAGAGATTGGCTGAGGGTGGTGGAGAAAGTGGAGGCGAGATTGCCTGGCTGGAAGTCGGCGATTTTATCGAGAGGGGGCCGACGTGTTCTACTTAAAGCGGTCCTTTCGTCTATTCCGATATATTTTTTGTCCAACCGGCGGATGCCTAAGGGAATCAAGTCTCGGTTGGAGAAGCAAATGCGCGCTTTCTTGTGGGGGAAGCGGGGAGGTGGGGGTGGGGGTTGGTCGAGGGGGATTCACTTGGTTGGGTGGGAGGATATTACTTGCACGAAGGATCAGGGGAGGCTGGGTATCAAGTCGATTGAGCTTATGAACGACGCCTTGCTCCTTAAGTGGGCGAGTAGGATTTGGGGGTCAGGGGAGGATTTGTGCTGCAATGTGGTACGGAGGATCTATGAGCTGGGGGGCGGCTTACCTTCGCAGATCTCCCGTATTGCCTCCCCCACCATGTTCTGGAGGGGGGTCCTGGAGGTGTTCTTGAGGAATATCGCGCTTTTCAGGCCGGTCCTTGGTAGGAGGGAGTCCTCCTTTTGGACAGACGATTGGGCGGGAGGGGGAGCCCTTTGCTCTCGTTTCCCACGGTTATTTGCTTTGGCTGATGATAAGTCGTGTTCGGTTGCGGCCTGCTGGATGGATGGGAATTGGTGCCCAAGGTTTTCCGCGAACTTCTCTGATCAGAGGTTGGAGGATTTCTTAGCTTTGCTCGATGCTGTGAGGGAGGTTGGACGCCCTACGGGGGGGAGGGACCACTGGTGCTGGTGGGAGGCCCCGTTCACGATCAAGAAGGCCTTCGTGGCTATCTCTCGACCGCCGCCGTCGCAGTCGGAGATTATGATCCGGGATTGTGCCTTTCTGTGGGCTCTCAAGCTTCTTGAGCGAGTTGGATTCTTCTTGTAGCTGCTAAGGGGGCAGGGGCTGATGACGAGAGACCGTTGTGCCAGGCTTTTAGGTACCATTTCTGACAGGTGCCTGCTTTGCAATGCGGCAATTGAGTCCATGAAGCATCTCTTCTTCTTGTGCCCCAGGGTGATTGAAGTGTGGCAGGGGGCTGGTTTGGACTAGTGCTGCACTAACGACCTCCAGACGTTCTGGGTTTCGCTTCAGGCTAACAAGGGGAGGCTGGTGAAGGAGGTGCTTTATCCTGTGGCCGTGCTGTGGGCGATTTGGCGGGGAAGGAATGATTTGTTGTTCGCGGGCCAAAGGTTCTATATGGAGAACGTGGGGATTTTGGCTAAGCACCTGGTGGGGGATTGGGCGTTGTAATGGTTTTGTAGTGTCGGGGTGCGACTGTTTCTTTTCCCTCTCTTCTCCTTTTATTTGTTGAATAAATCTTTGGGGCGTGCACCGTCGAGTTTATCCCCCTTGCTTCTGGATTTCAAAAAAAATTGAACTACATGGCTTTGCTAGATCTACTGCGGATCACTCTCTGTTTGTTAAGAGAACCCAGAAAGGTACTACTGCAATCTTGGTTTATGTGGATGATATTGTTGTTACATGCAAAGATAGCGAAGGAATTCAAGCAACCAAGGATTCTCTAGGACAACAGTTCGTGACCAAGAACCTTGGTAAGCTGAGGTATTTTATTGGACTTGAATTTGCAAGAAACCAGCAGGGAATGATAATGACGCAAAGGAAGTATGTCATTGACCTCCTATCTGAGACACATATGATGGGATGTAGACCTGCTACTGCTCCAATGGATCCCAATGCTCGCCTATATGATGACACCACTGCAGAAGTGGACAAGAGACAGTACAAAGAGCTGGAGGGAAGCTATTGTATGTCACCATTATCATGCCTGATATATCTTTTGCGGTCAACAGGGTTAGCCAATTTATGGAGCAACCTAGGCAGTCTCACATGGATGTAGTCAACATGATCATGAGGTATCTCAAGTCCTCTCCAGGTGCAGGACTTCTATTCAGGTGAGACACAACTCTGACTGTGTTAGGTTGTGCAGATGCAGACTATGCTAGGTGTCCCAAGGATAGGAAGTCAACTTCAGGTATCACTGTGTTCATAGGTAGTTCGTTAGTTTCATGGAAGAGCAAGAAGCAGACAATTGTGGCCATATCTAGCGCAGAATCAGAATACAGGGCAATGGCCTATGGTAGCACAGAAATGATGTGGGTCAAGTCAGTCCTGACTAATCTAACTGTAGAGGTGCCTATTCCCATGCGTCTACAATGTGATAATCAAGGTGCATTGTTTATAGCAAATAATCCCTCCTTTCATGAAAGAACAAAACACATTGAAGTTGACTATCACTACACACGTGATTTGATTCAAAAGAAGATTACATTCACTTTTCTTGTTGCTTCAGGCGATCAGGTTGCTGACATGTTCACTAAAGCACTTGCAAAGGGACCTTTTCACCATTGTTGTTCCAAGTTGAGCATGATAGATATTTATGCTCCAGCTTGAGGGGGAGTGTTGAGATATTTATATCTCTCTATATGTTATTGTAACGTCTCTTCTCTTTGTCAGTTATCTATGTAATTTTTCTCAAGAGCTTTTCTCCTATATAAGAGAGCTCTAGGGCAATGATGAATGTAACTTTTCATTTCCTACTTCCATAGTTTTCTCCATCACAACTCTAACAATAGAAACTCCAACAACTGCCCTCATTCATCGCAGCTCCAATCAGAGATCAGCCACCATGTGGCTTCAGGCAGCGGAGCCCCACCATATGGCTCCAAGCTGTATCCCCGGCTCCAGGCAGAGGAAGTCCCTAGCAAGGGCGACAGTCATAAGATGGGGTTTCCCATAGTGGAAACCCTAAGGATTATCGATAGAAAATGCCCGATGGTCCTCTTGTATTAAAAAAAATGTACTTTTCTTTAGGCCCAACGAACATGTTTTGTTAAAAAAATTGAAAAAAGGGAGAGGAAAGTAGGACCGTCAATAAAAAAGGAGAGAGATATGGGCCCAAAATTGGGCTGGGAGTTTAAAAAATGAGAATTTCTTTTGAAAAAGGTGCATAAAAAACGTACGCGAGAAAAAAAGAAAGGAAAGTCGTAATGATGATATGACTTATTTAAAAAAATTGTGATGATTATTTTAAAAAATGATGATGAAATGAAATAACTGAGAGAAAAAAATGATTTATAAAAAATTTGAAAGGAAAAGCATAATTTTTTTCTACGATTTATATGATGTTTTATTTCCCCATTTTCTTGTCTTCTCCCAACTTTATCGATGTCATTGTTTTCCGACAAGTATGGGAGAAATGGGGAGTATTGTGTAGATCCACATACCAGATTGTCAAATTCTCCAGATTTAGATTCTTCATATTCCTGATGCCATCTAGATTGCTAGACTCTATTGTTCAGATATTCAGATTCGACGATCAGATTCCGAGTCTTCAGGTTGATTCACGCATACTTGCTTTCAGTTGTGACGGTCCTCTTCTCCAACCGCGGCGGCGCTCCAGCCCTAAGCGCATCTCCTGTGCGCATCGCCTGTGCGCATCGCCCCATCGACTGGGCGCCTGTGCGCGTAGCCCCAGCGCACAACGCATAGCGCGTAGGTCTGCTGGCCCCAGCGTATAGCGCAGACCCGCGCGCTTCTGTTGCGGTTCTCCTTGCAGTACTTGCGTGTGTGCCCTAGTTGCACACGCACGGCGTAGGCCTGCTGGTCGCACACGCACGTAGCGTGATCTTGCCGTGCGCAACTGTGCGCCCCTGCGCGTGAACTCTGTGCGCCAGCCCACAGTTTGTGTGAGTCATTGTGATTGATTGCGCGTGTCAAGACCGTAGCGCGCACATATTCATGGGGATAGTTGCTTGACGTCTACACAGGAAACTAATCCCGTCTATGTCATTGTAGACAAAGATTATCTTCTGTCAATCGCTCCAGTCTTCCGTTTCCATTATGTCAGAAGGCAAGGCAGATCTCCCATCTATTGGCGCATTTCGTGGTCCAACGCCCATTGTCAAGATGGATGGTACGAACTATGAACTGTGGGCAATGCAGTTCATGAGTATGATGAAGTCTACAGGTAAGAAGCACATTTATACCGAACCTGAGCCTGCAGAGAAGACTGGAGTCCATGCCTCATGGGAGGCCGATGATGCATATGCCAAGGTCTGGCTATCTGGCACATTGGCTATTGAAATTGCCAATGACATTCTACATCAACCCACAGCCAAAGACATGTAGGATATTCTGGTAGCGACATATTCTCAGGCGAAGAACGAAACGAAGATCCTGCAACTACAACATGATATATTCACAATAAAGCAGAATGGCCGTCCTTTACATTCTCTCTACACATCACTGAGAGGGATGTTCAAAAAGCTCTATAGCTTCATGCCTCTTACCGCCACGCCAGAACAGCAGAAGACATACCGGAATGCGACGATGGTGGGTGTGTTTCTCGCTGCACTTGATCCAGAGTATGGGGCCGCACGATCTCAGATTTTGGCAGACTCGACTATTCCTCCCATGGAGGAAGCCTTTCACAGATTGAGTAGGATCACAGTGCCTTCAGCAGCTGCGAGTCAGAATTCCTCAGCCATGGCGACAAACAGAGGCCGCGGATTTCATCAATAGGGCCGTGGACGTGGACCTCGGGGAAGGGGTGGCCGCACTAGGCCAACATGCACATATTGTCACCGAGTCGGACATAATGAAGACACATGCTATTCGAAGCACGGATTCCCTACATCTGCACGAGCCGCTGAGCAGATAGAGCCCCCATCTGCTGCTATCATGGATCAACGATTTAATGATCTAGTTGCCCGCCTCAGGGGCATCATCCCACCATCTGGTCCAGCACCGACTACAGAGAGTCATACTGATGCTGCTGCCTCTGCCTCTGCCTCTGCATCTACTAGTACTTCAGGTAGTACACTTGCACTCCACAGTAGTAGATCTGATACACTGCCATGGATCATGGACTCGGGCGCTACACATCATCTATGTGGCGACTAGAGTCTACTTACAGTATACACTCAGATCCCTCCAGGACGGACAGTAGTGATTGCTAATGGCACACATTCCCCTATCACTGGTCAGGGGGAGATTAGATTGACATCTTCTATGCAGCTTAAGAATGTCCTACATGCACCGCATTTTTCTATGAATCTGTTGTCAATTAGTCAGATTACGAAGGATCTCCATTGTCGAGCTATTTTTGATCCATCTTCTTTGATTTTTCAGGACATCCGTACGGGCAACGTGATTTGGTCATGGCTATGAGCAAGGAGGTCTTTACCGTCTGAACCAGACTCCATTTGCCGGAACCACATCCTCTCTTGCTGGACAAGTATCTCCTCTCCTGTGGCATCTGCGTTTTGGTCATTTACCGCTTCAGAAGTTGCGTCGAGTTCTACCTTATGGTCTCTCTCACACACCTATCCAGTGTGAGGCATGTCAGCTAGGAAAGCATCACAGATCGTCCTTTCCCAGTCGTCCAGGTCGGAGTAATAACTCCAAATTTGAGTTGTTTCATATAGATGTCTGGGGTCCGAGTCGTGTTCCCGATCATCAGGGACACATGTTTTATATTGTATTTGTGGATGATTTCTCGAGAGTGTCATGGGTGTTTCTTATGAAAAATAAATCTGAAGCAGGAAATATTATTATCCAGTTTCTAAATGAAATTCAGAATGTTTTCTCCACATCTGTCAAACTTGTGAGAAGTGATAATGCTTTAGAGTTACACACCCACACTTTGGCCAATTACTACTCCTCAAAAGGGATTATTCACCAAACCTCTTGTGCTCATACATCCCAACAGAATGGGATTGCTGAGAGAAAACACCGTCACCTTCTTGATGTCACAAGATCTCTTCTTATACAGAGTCATGCTCCCTACTCCTACTGGGGTGATGCAGTTCTTACTGCATGTTACTTAATCAACCGTATGCCCTCGTCTGTCTTGAATGAACAGATTCCTTTTTCACTCATTTATCCAGACAAGGATTTGTTCGCTCTTACTCCTCGTGTGTTTGGATCAGTCGCATTCGTCCATCAGTTGTCGCCTGGTATTGACAAGCTCTCTCCTAGGGCTGTCAAGTGTGTCTTTGTGGGGTACTCCAGAACTCAAAAGGGGTACAAGTGTTTTGATCCATTGCGTCGGCGGTATATGATCAGTGCAGATGTTACATTTTTTGAATCTATTATGTATTTTTCAGCATCTGGAGACAACCAGCTTCCACCTATACCACCGGATGCCATATATATGACACCACTACCACCTCAGATGCCATCATCAACACCACCACCACCACCACCACCACCACAACAGCCTATCCCACCGTTCCCGTACCATTATACCCGCAGGCTTCCTCCACCTGCTCATGGTCATGACTCGTCCACTAGCTCGCCTATGGTATGTAATGAGAATATTAATGTTGATGGATCTGACGACATTTCTGAGCAGGATGTGTTACAGGTGCCGGATGAGCCTACAACTGATTTGGATATTCCAATCGCTTTACGGAAGTCGACGAGGAGTTGTGCCAAATATCCGCTGTCAGCTTCTGTATCTTTTGAGCGGCTATCTGGTGATTTCAGGACGTTTGCTTTGGCACTTTCAGCCATAGATATTCCACGGAATCATCATGAGGCTCTGCAGGATAGTAGATGGCGGCTTGCAATGGAAGAAGAAATGGCCGCACTTCAGTCCAGAGGAACTTGGACTTTGGTTCCTATACCTCCAGATGCGAATCCAGTGAGCTGCAAGTAGGTGTTCACAGTGAAGCAAAATGCAGAACAAGGCACGTCTGGCGGTACGTGGCTTCACACAAACATATGGGGTGGATTATCTTGACACCTTCTCGCCAGTGGCACGTCATTCCACCCTAAGGATCTTGTTGTCAGTTGCAGTTGCTCGAGACTGGCCGCTCCATCAGTTGGACGTGAAGAATGCATTTCTATATGGAGATTTGCAGGAGGAAGTATATATGCAACAACCACCTGGTTTTGCTGTTGAGGGGGAGTGCTCCAAGGTATGCAGATTGCATAAGGCTATATATGGCCTTAAGCAGAGTCCCAGAGCATGGTTTCAGAAGCTCTCGGATCTCTTCGAGAAACAAGGATACAAACGCTCCAATGCTGATCATTCCTTGTTTGTACAGAAAACAGTGAGAGGTATCATTGTCATTATGGTTTATGTTGATGACATCTTGATTACAGGAGATGATGAGCAGGGCATAAGGCAGGCGAAAGAAATGCTGGGTAGTGAGTTTGTCACTAAGGATCTTGGGGTCCTTAGATACTTTCTGGGGCTTGAATTTGTCAGAAATTCCTATGGACTAGTCATGTCACAAAGGAAATATGTTACTGATCTGTTGAGTGAAACATGTATGCTCGAGTGTCGACCTGCTACGACACCAATGGACCCCAGCATGAAGCTTTATGAAGATAACACAGAGGAGGTGGACAGGAGAAGATATAGAGAACTGGTAGGCAAACTGTTATATGTCACGATCACTAGGCCAGATATATTGTTTGCAGTGAGCCGTGTGAGCCGGTTCATGGAGCAACCACGCCAGGTGCATATGGATGCAATACATATGATACTTAGATATCTCAAATCTTCTCCAGGTGCATGTCTGCTATTCAAGAAAGGAAAGGGGATTTCTATCTCAGCATGCGCAGATGCAGACTATGCAGGATGTCCCAAGGATAGGAAGTCCACCTCAGGGTATGCTGTCTATGTTGGAGATGCCCTAGTCTCATGGAGGAGCAAGAAACAAACTGTGGTAGCTAGATCTAGTGCTGAATCCGAATATAGGGCTATGGCCCAGGCTACTACAGAGATGATGTGGGTGAAAGCGGTGCTGACAGATCTATGTTTAGATGTATCACTTCCTATGAACTTGGAATGTGATAATCAGGCTGCTTTGTTTATTGCAAACAATCCTGCATTCCATGAGCGGACCAAGCATATTGAGGTGGATTGTCACTTCATACGTGATATGATTCAGAAAGGATTCATTGCTACATCTCATGTTACTTCAGAGAATCAGACTGCAGACATATTCACCAAGGCATTGCTACGAGGTCCATTTCAGAAGTGTGCTTCCAAGCTGAGCATGATTGATATCTATGCTCCATCTTGAGGGGGAGTGTTAACGTATACAATAATAGTAGTATCTGTACTTTTCGTTATTTTGTTTTCTTCTTAGTATGTTTTATGTAATTTACCCATAGGCTACTCTCCTATATAAGAGAGCCTAGGGTTCATGGAATAAACAAGTCATTCTCATTTTTCCCAACAGTCCCCATCTTTTCTGGTCGGCTCAGAGTTTTCATGTGATTCATAGGGAATCTAGAGTAGAGATCCCATTCATATGCCATGTGAATTAGGGTTTTCATGTGGTTTATAGGGACTCCAGAGTAGAGATCCCATTCTCTGAGCCAGTATGGGAGAGACCCAGTTCTTCGACGAGAAGACTCTTCAGACTCCATTCTTAAGCAACCGTGGACTCTGACGAGGATGTTTTCCACAGCTCGCAGTCCAACGCACACTTAGTTGACTGACACTCTAACCTGTTTTGTCCTCCTCACCTGCACGGCATGAGAAGCAACGTCCTCAACAACAACCGACATGCGAAATTTGTGCACGTTGAGTTTATATTATCTGTGGTGTCTTGTATTGTGAGTTGAGATTTCTTTCTATTTGTCCAAGAAAAGCATTGCATGCTCCAACTTGAGGGGGAGTGTTGGAGTATTTGTGTTATGCGTCACCTATCCATTTACCACATCTATGAGTTTAGTCCCACTTCTACTAGTGGTGGGACTTGGAGGCTCTATGGAAGGAATATAAGAAACCCCAAACCTCCTATATCAGATGAGAAAATACAATGGATAAATCAGCCCTTTGAGGCGTTCTCCCATGGTTTCATCACGCTCCTTAGGGAGTAGGGTTCCACGTTAAAAACCCGGTGTTCCACAAATGTTTATTTTATTTCTCTGATATACTTCTGCATTTCTATTTTCTAACAAAAGGAACGTGTCAATAGAAATCGAAACACTAACAAAAATGAAGTCAGCATGGATATCAAGATAGTATATGTCATTCTCTATATGGCCCCCACCAAAGATTAAAATTGTTCTGATGTCATGAAAATAATAATAGCACTCATCAAAAATCACTTTGTAGTTCAATTCAACACATAATCCATGAACTAAAGCTCAATGAAAAGTCTGGTGCACCGAAGAACCCAGAAAGTCTGATTTTAGAGAACCTCGTATTCCCAATGACGGTAATAGGTGAATGAGCATGGTTGGCTAAACTAACTGACTTCACAGTAGAAGAAGGTTTAAAAGAGGTCAATAGATTACCTTTTTCAATCGAGTAGATGTGTTGGAATTGGATCCAAACTACAGCTGGGATAGATGCAGAGTTGGCTACAATACCTAATATTTTAGCCAGATTCACAATAGGAGGATTCTCACACGAGGGAGAAATTTGTAGTTGTTGGATGAGTTTAGAGTAGTCTGCGGTAAAAAGTTGGACTGCCTGTCTACTGGGTCTTGATTTGGGGGCATCTGTATCATACTTACATCATGATCAGATGAAGACGCAACATTATCGTGAGGTGGTTTGCCTAACTTTGCCTAACACCTTTTAGATAGGTGGTTGGATCTGCGACAATAAGTACATATTGTGCGATCGCGACCACAACCATAATCACTGCTCAGCCTCCTCGAGAGCTATGACAATTGCCTCTTATAGATGATACTAGTAAGACAGAATTCTCACAGGCAGAGGATGAGTATGACTAGTAGAGTTCTCAAGCTGCTACAGTCGGTCAAAGATGACCTTGATGAAAAGAAGTGTATTAGATGTGAGAAGCTGATCCTTTACGATATGGTAATGAGAATGACGACCGTTAATAAATATGTATATTAGCCACTCATATCTTTCTGCTATGTGTTTGATACAACATGTTGGCTGAAAGATGACAAGTTCCTCATATAGGTCAGTAGGGTGTCGTTAGTACTCCACGAGTGTTGACTCTCCCTGAGAAGCGGATCAAATCTGCTTGTAGATCTCTGCAAGTTGTGACTTTGTGATCTGTTGAGAATAGGTTTGTGCCAATTCATCCCAAATATTGTTTGTCGTGCCCTTGTACATGAAATTGACAACAATGTATGACTCAACACTATTAGCCATCCACGTGACCACGTCGTGGCCTGATAATTGCCCCCATGTTAGGATTCGTGGTCTTTGTCCATTTTCTTTAGAGGCTCCTTAGTCAGGATATAAAATTTCCTCTGATTGTCGATGAACACTTTAAAGGTCAGAGAGTAGAGCATATGCTTATCTACTCCCTTGAGTTTGATAGAGGTCCCTTGAACTATCATAGAAGGAACCATATCTTTGGTCTTGGTGAAAGTTGGGGCCAACGTGGTTAGAAAGATAAATATCAATAAGGTGTTGTAGGGAGCTACAACGCCCCCAATTGGAAATGTATTTTGAACCTTTGTATTTGGATCACAAAGATGACAATTTCCTCCTATAGGTCGGTAGGGTGTCATTAGTACACCACGAGTGTTGACTCCCCCTGAGAAGCGGATCAAATCTGCTTGTAGATCTTTGCAAGTTGTGACTTTGTGATCTGTTGAGAATAGGTCTGTGCCAATTCATCCCAAATATTGTTTGTCGTGCCCTTCTACATGGAATTGACAACAATGTAGGACTCGTGTAACATCCGAAATCTACACAAACCCAAACTCGACCCGAATAAGGTTCGAATAACCCAATAAAGTGGTTGGTCGTTACTAAACAACCTAAAACGACCAATTGGTAGTGAATCAAAAGTTGTTCGGGTAAAATTGATCAAAAATCGGTCACTTCGTAATGCGCGCCGCGAAAAGATGCGACGTAAATTCAGAAACTGCAAGACGAAGCGAGACCGTCATAATTTCCGATTCGACGAAAGAAGACCAACGGAATCGACCGTTCGTCAATCGGATATTGTTTGATATTTTTAAATCACAAAATTTAATCTTAAACAAAAACCATATCCGAAAATTTCGGGCATTCAAAACCCGATCGGAAGTATATCAATATTATACTCATATTGATCGTCGTTCAAAGACGATCAAATCAAGATATTTAGTGTCGAAATCCGAGGCCCAGGGCACACGTATGATCGATTTTTAAGATATAATAAAGAGACTTTTCGGTAAAAGAAAAAAATATATATAATAATAATAATTCACAAACACAGGTGCTACGGTAAGAAAAAAAGGAATTCTGCAATGGCGGCAAATGGAAAACAACAATCCACTGGGATTTATTGCTCCTTGACTGCACACACCCCTTCACTCCACCTGTCGTAGCATAGATGCTCCCTTCTCCTTATTTATAACCCAAACTAGGCTAACTTACTCGCGCTTTGCTGCGGGATCTCTAAGCAATAACAATAATAATATGGGGGAAATGGGGCTGCCCCTAGAGGGAGCTAACTTAGCTCTCCCGTCTCATTTTTCTCATTTTTTATTTTTTTAAATACTTCCATGGATTTTCATAAATATATTCATATATTATATCATTTGAATTTCGTATGAAATATGACCCCCATCCAGACGTGGTCGATTTCAACTATTCTACGACCATTAAATTTTAATGACGGTCTGGATGGAGAATGCTGTAGTCTTTATTTCGCACGAAATTTGAATGACATAATATAAAGATATAGTGATGAATTTCCATAATAGTTTTCACAAAAAAATAAAAAAAAATAGAAAATGGGATAAAGGAGCTAAGTTAGCTCCTTCTAGGGGGCAACCCCATTTAACCCTAATAATATATGACTATAAGTAATAACAGTAATACGATTTATCAAATGTGACTTTGACAATTTGATTATGGACTTGTAATTTGATATTCTAGTATGAGTACTATTGAATTCAAAAGAAAAAAATTACTATGACAAAAGTGACCCACTGTAACGAATAATTTGAATATCATTGTCATTTCTTCATATTGATATTGATGCTTTGAATTGAATGTTTTTATGAAATGTCAAATACTTACAAATTCAAAAATCACATGGATTACTTTTTTTTTCGTTATCAGCGATTATTTGTTTACAACATATTAATGACCAAACAAATATATTTGTATTGTTTCGATAATATATCTTATAAATAATTAACACGATACATGATATGTTTTGTTTTTATTTTAGATGGTATTAGGTGTTATATATATTCAATACTTAGGATTGGATTTTTAAAATGTCTAAATGTTAAAGGACGAAGATCGGGAAGTAAGTGGCCTAAAATACCTTGAATGTTGTATATGTAGTTATTGGTCATTGAAATTGTTGTTTATATTACGATAATTTTGATATGTTTTAAAGGAATTGATAAAAAAATAATAATAATGAGACTTTTAGTTATATTATTATCTATGTATAGAATGTTTTTTTACTATGACTACATTTCATCTTCTTATTCGATTTTCCAATGTCGGTTTCCTTATATGTACACCAGCATAACATACTTGTAATGTGACTTATGTAATAGATTTTTTAAATCGTGACTAATAATGGTTAAAAAAATATGTTATACCTTATAACAAATATATAATATTATACAATATTCATAGGACCATTCATTAGATCTACTATAAGCATGCAATTACGTGAAATGATATTGATAACATATACATTATACTTTTATTTATTATTTTATGGTCACATATGTTAAAGAATGGGTAGAAACGTCTAATAACATCTAATTACATAATGTTGATTATTCAAAATATTTTTTTTATAAAAGCGGTATGTTTTTTAAAGTTGAATCTTATTTTTTTACCGTGATAAATACTTAACTTTACATTTATTCTGAAAAAATGAATCGCAAATCTTTAAAAAAATAGCAAAAGATATGCATTCTTTATATTCAACTAATGTGAAATTTATATCAATCATTAGTTTTATTATAAGGATAAAAAATGTGCTAATAAACATGATGGAATGGCAAAGACCTCAATATAACTTATGGATTAAAGTGGACGATCCAATATATACCTATTCAATTAAATAACAACGACATATACAAACCATCAAATGTTATAAGGGATGTTAGAAACTGTAAACAGATTGATTTTGAGAGGCAAAGACTCTTAAATCGATTTTTTAATGTAAATAAATGGACCTATGATATTCTAAATTTAGAAGAGGGAGAGAGAGAGAGGGTGTTAACTGTAAGGGAGAGACAAAGAAAAGATGTTTGGGGAGAGAGTCGTTGGTGAATAAGTGGGGGAGTACTGAGGAGAGAACGGATAGTGTGAATTGTCTCGAAAAGGGGGGGGGGAGGATTTTCGTTTAATTGGAGACGGGATCGCGTGTTGATAGCATAGCAATGGACGTGTTGCAGGTTGAGTGTCGGTGCAGAAACGGGAATTGCTGAAAAGGGGAGCGAATAACAGGGGAGACCGAAAACACTCGGATGAACCCACGTGTCATACAATGGCTGAAAAATCCAGTTTTAATTAGAGTATATAGATACCCTTCCATTCTATTCCCAAAACAATTCTCCAGGCTGCCCACGAAGGAGCAAAGCTCTCAAATCCTTCCCCACTTTCCAGACGTAGCTACGAATCTCCAACCCAATGTTGATTTCAGATCTACTGCATGGACCACCAACTGTACGTGCTTTGATCAAAGCTAAGAGATTTTATCGTCAAAGATTTAAGACTCCTAAGGTACAATCCCTACCCCTTTCTCTTGTTGCCATACATGCTATAAAAATTATCTTTTGAACAATCCCTCCCCTACTTGCTGCCTGCATGATCTTTCCATGTTGTGGTCGTTTCTTGCATAACACATGAAATTGGTTGGATCTTAGCTAGTGTGTCATGAAAGTCCTGCAATCTGCAATCTGAGAGTTGAAATTGATTTTTTTTATTAGAAATTTTGATCGAAAGAATGGAAATTCGGGTTCTGATGTTGAATCACTCTTTCCCTGTACTCTTTGATTATCTTCACTCTATTTCTACTTGCTGTTAATCTTTGAGGATATCACCTTGTCCGAAGTTTAATATCATTCATTTGTGAATGATACTACAGTTAATAGAAGTATGTTCCTCTTCTAGTGTGTATTAGGATGGCTTGTTTTCACCAGGATTTATGGAATTCTGCACTTCTGTTGTGCAGTAAATTGTATTTTTTTATTATTTATCAACTTGGCAGCCTTGATAATTCTCTGTACTTATTTCATCATCCTTGTTTATACTAAGTTATTCTATTAAAGTTGAAGCTTATACCATCCGGGAACTTTTGTTGCTTCATACATGCTAGTGATATCCTACTAACGTCTCATCTTTGACATCTGAATCAATTTCTTGCTTTGTAATTCCAGAAGTTAGGTCCGCTGTTACTACTCTATACTCATGGTAAAGTTTTCCTGAGTCATAAATCTATATCGTTAAAATGCGAGAAATGTCTTAATCCTTAAAATTTTGGCTGGTTTTCTTTTAATCTAACTATTAGAAAAGGTGTTTCTCTTTCTACTACATATCCTATTTTCCACAAATCAACGTATCGGACTGAATTCAAATATCTCTCTAATTATTCCATAATCCTTTTGGTAACTTGAAATTAAGAGTTTTGGAGTATATTAAGCCAAAGTTCAAATCTATCTAATTAATCCATAATCCAATTTTTTTAAACTTGGAATTAGAAGTATTGATGTATATCCAAGCCAATGTTCAGATCTGTGTAAATTGCTCAGTTTTCCGTGTTTGTGATAAAAAAGGGAGGAATGCTAAACTGTTTGGTAGGACCCAAATGGTGATGTAGATGCTACCATTAGAAGGAAAATACGATGATTCATATGACCACTTTTCTTCTTGAGATTTTCAGGAATTACTATGCTTCTAAAATTGAAGAATTAGATAGTACAATCAAGATCAAGATGATTTTTAAATTAGATCTCGCAATCTCTAAGACAAATAACATACCTAATATGGGATTCACTAGGATGACCGAATGAGTTGTTGGATAAGGTTGATGATCCTATTAAGCATAGCTCACAAGGAGATATAAAATCCCATGTGCGCTATTGTGATGATCAATATCGAAGTTAAGGCAGATGGGAATACCATCTCGTTAGCAAATCAAAACTGTTACAATATCTGTTAATAACTTATAGTGCCGGTCATGGTAACCCTTACACCTGACTGGGTGAGGGCGCGGTGACCCGCAACTGGGCGGAGGAAAGGAAGCCCAGTTCGGGCAGCGATCGTCAAGTGCGCGGGTCTAGGATCCCAATCCCTTCACGGTTTTTTTTACGCGAGCTCGCAGTGTTTTTACGCCTCGTTGGTATCCCGACTTTAGACCAGTTACGCTGACCCTCTGTTTAGGAACCCAGGCGGGAGATCCTTGGTTTTCAGTTTTACGTCGAGCTCGTTCGCCCGTACTAGTCGAGCAGGTTTCTAGAGCGACTTTTCTAGAGAGTCTCTCTTACCCGTCTCAGTGGCGTAGTTTGGGAGTAGACCTATCCCTCTATTGGACCGTGCTTCCAATCAGAGGATGAGACGAAAGAGCCCTTTTGTTGGCTTCTTCACCGCTTGAGTTTTTCTTCGCCAACAGACTTGGCGATGTTACATCCAGATCATCCATATCTATATCTACATCATCTGGGGTTACATTTGAGATAGTTGCACTTGAGGTTGAAGGGATTACAATCAAAGTTGGGTAATTGTAAGTAACTATAATCTGATTCGAAATCTCATTAAGCTAGTGGACATGTTGGGAACTTAGTTAGGATGCATTATACAACACCGCATGCCTACGGAGGCACCCCAACCCTAAGACATTCCTAAGTCTTAGAGTCATAGTGTGAGGTTTCACAAGAACCAAGACCACAGACTATCCACTAGACTTAAGAATTTAATAAATCATTATATCTTCTCATCTCACCTTTCCCCATCATCAAAATCCACAAATATGAGAATAAAATATACATACTTATGATCAATGAGTTATCATAGAAAATATTTTTATGTGGGGAAATGTTGGAATAAGGGCTGATCCATGAGAGGTGCTTACTAGAAATTGGAAACCTTTTACATTTGCAAGTAGAATTAAATTTTAATTTGAGTTGTTCTCGCCTTTCTACTTGTTGCTTTTGAAAATATTAAATGCCTGTTATTTTTATATAAACTTATGCGAAGTACCAGCGCCCGCTGATGCCTTTTCTTCCTTGCACGTATGGCAGGCAAGGAGCCTTTAGCACAATAGCGGGTTGATGATTTCAGGAGATAGAGTTTATACTCGACGGTATGGTATTTTGTGCCAGTTTTTTGTTCGGTTTATAATGTATTATGTTCTTTCTCTTCAGTCAGATTTTTGGGATATTATATGTACTGTCAGACTTTGTACATGTTGTAGAATATATGGAAGTTAATGAAATAAGATTTTAGTGACAATTGTTCTATGAGCTTGTGGTTAATAAATGTTTGGGATTTTATCACTTGTGCCCCTCCGAGATATCGCAATATCAGTTATACCCCTATCTTTTTGATAATATCAGTTGTGCCCCTTACTTCTTGTTATTTTTTCACTTGTGCCCCTCGGGTTAGTTACCGTCCATCCACAGTGCAAACGGACGTTAACTGTGAGGACATAGGCGGAATTTAAATTTAAAAAAAGTTATGAGGTCATTTTACACCCTCCTCATCTTCTTCTTCTTCCTCCTCCCCATCCTCTTCTTCCTCCTCCTCCTCCCTCCCCTCCTCCCTCTCTCTGCGCCCCGCCCCTGCCCGTGGCGCCCAGCTCCGCTCGGCTCTCCGCCTCCATCTCCGGCGCGGCCTCGCGCTGCCATCTCTCAGCAACCCTGCGCGATCGGGCGCAGCCCCGACCTCCTCCGCTGACCTCCCGTGGCGCACCAACTCCGCGCGCGACGCGTCTCTCCCCCGCGCGCGCCTCCTGCCGGCCCTGCAGCCCTCCCTCCGCCACTGTCCACGCCAGGCGCCGCCGCGCCTCCTGCACTCCACAACGCCGTCCTTCTCGCCTTGTGCGGCCCCACGCGTCGCGATCTCGTGGCCGACCTCCGCGCCCAGCGGCCTCCCCTCAGCCGCTGCTAACCCGCGCGGAAGCCCTTCCGTCGCCCCGCGCTCCATCTCGTCCCGACCGTCCTCCGCCGCATCGCCTCCACCCCTGTCGCCCCTCCGCCCGACCCTCCCGCACCCCCTCCCAGCCCGACCTCCCCCACCCCATGCCGCCCTTTGCCCGACCTCCCGCACCCCTCCCAGCCCGACCTCCCCCACCCCCTGCCGCCTCTGCCCGACCTCCCCGCCCCCTGCAGCCCCGACCTCCCCCACCCCTGCCGCCCCTCCGCCCCGACCTCCCCCCGTCCCCTGCCCTCGCCTCTCCCTCCCCTGAACGCGCCGCCTCCTCGCCTATCCCTCCTCCGGCCCCCACGCCTCCTCCGGCCCCTTCCGCCCTCCTCCGTCTGTGGTGGCTGAAACTGGAGTTGAGTTTTTTGTTAAATTTTGATAAATTTTTGACTAATTGATTCATAAATAGTCATCCAAAAATTCAATAAAATTCATCGTTTGATCCGTAACGAGTGATATGTCCGTGGAAATATAAAAATTTTAGAGATTCGATGGATGCATGAAGGTTTTAGTAAGAGAGAGAAATTATGAATAGAAGGAAGAAGAGCAAATAGAGGAGGAAGAAGATGAAGAAGGGTATGAACCATAATACCCTTCTTGACCACACCATGGTTGAATAAACCATGGTTATTTTAATTTTTTGACGGTCAATCTGACGAAAGGGCACAACTGGTGACGGAGTAAGAAGTTAGGGGCACAACTGATATTACCAAAAAGATAGGGGTATAACTGATATTGCGATATCTCGGAGGGGCACAAGTGATAAAATCCCTAAATGTTTATGTGAATGTCAGATGAAATTATTGTAACGCGAAAAAATTCCCTATTTTTCTGTAACTTAATGCGATCTCATGTGAAAATAATAGTGCGAATGTGTGATTAACGGGTACCCGGATCCTCGGGGGTTTACAGATTGGTATCAGAGCAGTGGTACCCCGATACACACATTCGCAGTATTTCTATTCCGATCGCATTAAGTTCTCGGATAGCGGCAGTCTTCCGACTTGTCGTGAGTCCGAGAAGGGAAATATGACATTCAGATTCAATCGCCACAGCTGTCACCAATTTCGTTAACTTTCATATTATATCCCTAGAAGAGAAAAAACATATATCATATTATCTGCGAACAATAAATATTATGACTAATAAATGGTTCTCATGCAGAGCCATGGCATCTCGACCCGATCAGGAGACGCCGATCAGTTGGCACGCATACTGACGACCCTCACCGACCTCCAGCAGCAGCAGGCTGCCATGCGAGGTCAGCAGGAGTAGATATTGGCTCAGCAGACTGAGATTGCCGACGGACAGACAGATATTGAGATGAGATTTGAGGACTTATCAGATTTCACATACCATCCATCCTAAGATGGAACACGGCGGGACCAACACCAGCTCTGTTGAGGTAGAGCAGCCTCACGCTGATGATCCACTTGACGAGGAACCTGAGCATGGAGTAGATGATGCGGACTTTGACAGGGAGCAGGACCCTGTTGACGTTGCAGATGAGGGTGCACACGAGTACTCAGCCATTCTCAGGCACCAGTCAGTTTCACATCCTATCAGCGGGCCAACATACCCTTGTTCGAGGGAACATGTTCGCCAGATGTTGCTGAGCAGTGGCTGAAGAGTGACGAAGGTGCTAAAATGATTCGTGCGCCACGAGACACGTGGCTATCTTTTATGGAATATTCACTGACAGACTTTGCTGAACGATGGTGGGAGGCCGTAGTATCTGAGTTAGGCCGAGAGCCTACATGGGACGATTTCGAGAAAAGGTTCAGAGCCCACTTCTTTTCGGCAAAGTGGAAGGAGTCCCAGCGCCGATTGTTTGCAGAGCTTCGTCAGGGACAGATGACAGCCAGAGACTACTTTATCCGATATACGAAGCTGTCACGATATACCCGGGCAGCTGGCGCATTTCCTAAAGAGAATCTGGAAAAGTTCATTGGCGACATGTGAGAGGAGGTACAGGAGAAGCTGGCCGGACTACACATTACATCCATCTCCGAGGCTACCGATGCAGCGGAGAAGTTCGAGGACATCAGAGGGAGACGTTTCGGGAGCTCGTCTGGAGCAGCGCCTAGACCGCGGCGATCCTTTGGACCGATACGTCGACCATTTCAGCAGCAGAGGTCAGCCAGACGGTTCCGACCTACGGGTTCGACATTCTCTGGCAGTGCTCACTCTTCTCCATCGACTACCTTAGGAGGAGCCCTTGCCGGACGTGGCACAGAGTCCGCTCGACCATCTGGGTCGTAGCGAGCAGATATACCACCTTACATGACCAGCCCGGAGCACAGACACGACTACTCCACCTACCAGACAGTTCGGTGTTACCGATGTCATGAGTGGGGACACTACCAGTCATAGGGCCCACAGGTTTCTGGCGAGCCTCAGCCACGACCTTCACAGTCACAGCCTCAGACACAACGTTCAGGGAGTTTCCGTGGCAGGAACTCCAACCTTAGGCGACAGCAGCAGAGACAGACGCAGAGTGTGGCAGGTTCCAGTGCCGCACCAGCCAGGCAGGGACAGTTACACACAGTTACTGAGGAGCAGGCACGTTCAGCCGCTACTGTGGTGAAAGGTATGGTTTTAGTTTTGGGCCGGCCTTTCCATGTGTTATTTGATTCCTGGTGCGACACATTCTTTTCTTGCTTCGAGGCTACTTGCTTCCTTAGGTAGAGTCGCAGAGACTCTCTCTTCTCCTTATCACATCCGAGGGCCAGGTGGCCAGTTGTTTGTTATTTCTTTGATAGTCAGGCACTTGCCCATACTGATTGGCGGACACGAGATGCTCGTAGATTGTCTACTTCTACAGCTTGATGAGTTCGACTTGATTCTAGGCATGGACTGGTTATCAACTCATCTTGCACTTGTTGATTGTTTTAGGAAGATCGTTGTCTTCGGGATCCCAGATTTACTCGAGTTTACTTTTGAGGGTATTATACATGACTCCCCCATGGAGTACATTTCAGTGTTGCGAGCTCAGCGACTTGTTGATCAGGGTTGCGATTCATATCTTGCATTTGTTCGGGAGGTATCTGGTCAGGAGCCGATGATACAGGACATCAGAGTAGTATCTGAATATCCAGATGTGTTTCCTGATGAGCTACCAGGATTACCTCCCGAGAGAGAGATCGAGTTCGAGATCACACTACTACCAGATACGCAACCGATCTCGATGGCTCCTTACCGTATGGCACCAGCAGAGTTGCGGGAGCTGAAGGTGCAGTTACAGGAGTTACTTGACTTGAGATTCGTGAGACCGAGCACTTCACCTTGGGGTGCTCCGGTTCTATTTGTCAAGAAGAAGGATGGATCCTAAGGGGTCGACAACTCGACACTATTAGCCATCCACGTCGTGGCCTGATAATTGTCCCCAAGTTAGGATTTGTTGTCTTTGTCCATTTTCTTTAGAGGCTCCTTCGTCAGGATATAAATTTTCCTTTGATTGTCGATGAACACTTTTAAAGGTCAGAGAGCATAACATATAATTATCCGCTCCCTTGAGTTTGATTGAAGTCCCTTGAACGATCATAGAAGGATAAATATCAATAAGGTGTTGTAGGGAGCTGCAACGCCCCCATTAAATGGATTTTTATCCTTTGTATTTGGATCCGTTTGTCTTTAGGATATGTTTGTACCGGAGTACTGTATAAACTCCATAGGATTAGGGTTCCCTGTATCTTATGTATTTCTCATTCTCCACATATAATGATACGATCGCTGCTTCCGACATAACCCAGTTAAGGGTGAACCTCGTAATAGTAAGATTGCTCCACTCCTGAGACAATGATCTGAATTTTTGGGGATAGTCTTTGATGGCTTGTACAAAATTTGGAGTGGACATCTCGATGTCAGCACAAAGCTACCTGTGGTAAGTTCAGCTCATGAACTTATGACGAGTTAATTGCTGTGCAGGTCATGCAATGACAATGCACATGTGCATTTAGAGTGGAAGAGCAATATGGAGGTGCTTTATGGGTGATGTGAGATATCAGCGAGTCGTGTGTTTGCATGCATTTGATGAAGGATGGAGAAGAGTGAAGAGGCAGGGACAAGTTGCCATGGTCGTGCACCATGTTTTTGAGTTCTCAGAAGGTGAAACAACTAACAGTTTCCTATCATGAGAGTCGTCATAACCTGGTAGAAATTGTTACTGAAAATTTAAAGATAAATACTAAAAAATTGATACAAGAGAGCTTCAGTTGTTGGAGCGTTTGGTGAAGGGGGAGCTAGATGAAAGAAACCAAAATCATTGAAATCCAACAGCATAAATTATTGGGAAAAAGATGTATGTATAAGTGTGGCAACCTTACGCCAACAATATTCACGTAATCTTGAAAAGGTTAAAGTATGTGCTTAATTCCAAGCATTCAATAAATTGATGCTATTATTAATTTAACTTTGAACTTTCATTACTAGTAATGCATTTTTTAGCATGTAAAGTTTGTACAGTTGTAAGCAATTATAGTCAACGATAGGAAGTAGTAGGTTTTAAGATAGTTTCATGTTCTCAATTCTAGTATGTTAATGTTGCAAGCTCACGTAGATTCTTTTTTATCCCCAACTCACCAATGGCAAACAGTACTTTGTATATATTTGCAGATAAATGCAGCGGACTTTTCATGTCCATCCTGGTTTTCTTCCAATGCCAAGTCATTGATCCAGAAAATGCTTGATCCAAATCCGAAAACAGTGAGTACAGAAACTTTTAACAATTACACTGTTAAGTTGGTATCGTCATTTTCTGCTATCACTAATTCACAATTGGACATGTGTGGATCCACTTTCTGACTTCTTAAAGGGAAACATGTGAGTAATGAGAACATTTGTTGTACTTCATAATTTCATCTTATCTTAAGCTTTTATATCCTTCTGGGATCAAATATTTAGATTCTTCATCGATATATTTAGGAATTAGTCATGCCTAGAGAGTGCCATTAACATGACATTACATTTTGTTTTGTACCTACTATCTGAAATAGTGTTTGAATTTGGCATTACCTCCTTTTTGGGTCTTTTGTGCTCTTTCATGCTCCGTGCTTTATTATGAAAGTGATCTGGAGTGTGTTGCTATTGTCCAACCATCCACCCTTTGCACTAAATTGGTTATTAGTCTTGTTGGTCGTACATCAATTTTTGGTGTCTTTCCTGATTTTAGTGAGTCTTCATAGTGTATCATAGAATTATGATGTAAGTAGCCAGTGATCTTGGACCAAATTCATTATAAACATGGCATTGTTTGGATTGACAGCAACATGTAAGAAGAATAAGTTTAGATTTTAATGTAAGAGGTATTGCAAGAGTTAATGGTTAGTAAATACTTCTGATGCGACAGTTACTGGTTAGTAAGTACAACAACAACAACAAAGCCTTTTCCCACAATTAAGTAGGATCGGCTACATGGATTCTTCGCCTCCATTCAGATCTATCTTGGGCCAATCCCGGGCTTATATCCACAAAACTAAGATCCCTTCGTATGGTCTCTTTCCAACATTTCCTGGTCCGTCCTCGCCCTCTCTTAGCCGGCTCAACATCCCAACACTCGCATCTCTTAACTGGTGCATCAGCTGATCTTCTTTGCAAATGTCCAAACCATCTTAAACGATTTTCTCGCATCTTATCATCGATCGGAGCTACACCAACTTTCTTTCTGATTGCATCATTCCGAATCTGATCTTTACGTGTGTGTCCACACATCCACCTTAGCATTTTCATTTCTGCTACATTCATTCTCTGCGCATGTCTATGGTTCACAGGCCAACATTCAGATCCATAAAGCATAGCAGGTCTCACGGCTGCTTTGTAAAACTTTCCTTTAATCTTTAAAGGAATTTTCTTATCACAGAGAACAGCAGAGGCTCCTCTCCACTTTAGCCAGCCTACATTTATTCTATTAGTAACATCTCCATCAATTTCCCCGTCATGTTGCAGAATAGATCCCAGATATCTAAAGGAATCTCTCTTCTGAATGTTATCGTCACCAATCTTCACCTCGATTCCTTCACCATTGCTTCCATCAAAGGTGCACTCCATATATTCCGTCTTAGCCCTACTTATACGAAATCCTTTAGTCTCCAACTCATGTCTCCAGACCTCAAGCTTCTCATTTACTCTATCTCTAGTCTCGTCAATTAACACAATATCATCAGCAAATAACATACACCAAGGTAACTCATCCTGAATGTGAGTGGTCAACTCGTCCATAATCGAAGTAAAAAGAAATGGACTCAAAGCAGAACCTTGATGTAAACCATTGTTGATGTCAAAATATCCAGTCTTCCCAAACGGGGTCCTTACACAAGATAAAGCCCTATCATACATGTCCTTTATGAGGTTAATGTATAGGACATGTATTTGTCTCTTCTCCAACACTCTCCACAATATCTCTCGTGAGACAAAATCATAAGCCTTCTCCAAATCAATAAAGATCATGTGGAGGTTCTTCCTTTTAGCTCTAAAAATCTCTATTGTTCTCCGCAGCAAATGGATGGCTTCAATCATTGAGCGACCTGGCATGAATCCGAATTGGTTTTCTCTTACATTGGAAATTTGCCTCAACCTTCCTTCGATCACACGTTCCCAAGTTTTCATAGTGTGACACATCAGCGTGATACCTCTATAATTTAAACAATTTTGAATGTCTCCTTTATTCTTATAAAGAGGCACCATGATACTCCTCCTCCAATCTTCAGGCATTTTCTTGCTTCACCTAATAATATTGAATAGATTCGTAAGTCAAGTCAAACCACGCTGTAACATCCATATTCTAACAAACCCGAACTCGTCCGATTTTGGGTCCAATGAACCAAAAAACATTGTCGGTCAATACTAAACAACCTAAAACGACCAATTAATCATGAATCAAAAGTCGTTCGGGTGAAATCGACCAAAAATTGGTTACTTTGTAATGCGCGCCGCGAAAAAGCCGTGACGTAAATTCGGAAACCGCGAAACAAATCAAGACCGTCATTGGATCCGATTCGACGATACAAAACCAACGGAATCGACCGTTCGTAAATCGGAGGTCGTTTGATATTTTTAAAATCACAAAATTTAATCTTAACAAAAACGTATCCGAAAAAGTTCGGGTATTCAAAACTCGACCAAAAGTATATCAACATTATACTCAAATTGATCGTCGTCTCGAGACGATCAAAACGAGATATTATGCGTTAAAATCCGAGACCCGAGGCGCACATACGGTCAACTTTAAGTTGATAGAGTTTTGGTATAAAAAATAGAATAAAATAAAAATATAAATATTTAATAAATTCTGAACTGTGCACAGCGCACAGACAGTGCCGTTGGAAAAAAAAACTTTTTTTATTTCCTTTTCCAAGCCACTTGACTCCTTATTTCTTTTACACTTGGCTTTCTTTTGTTCTTCTATTTCTCTCCACTTGGCAATTAGCCAAGACCTTCTTGTCCTTATAAATATCTCCCCAAAAACCCAACCCATTCCTCCCAAAAGCCCAGCCGAAGCCTTCTTCTACTGCTGCAGTTCATCAGGACCTGGAGCAATTGCTGGAGGCTCCAACCCTTCCACCGAAGGAGCCATTCTTCTCTTCTCCTTCTTGCTGCAAGGTGCTGCTGCTCTCTCCAACTGCAGCTACAAACCATCATAGCCACTGCATGTTAGAGTTCTATCTCCCAATTTGAAGAACTCAAAGAGGTACATCCTTTAGCCATCTCTTTTGCTGCCAATGCATGAATTTCTCCCTCTTTATTCCCTTTCTTTCATAATTCCTCACTCCCAACTAGAGATTCGGCCCTAAATTTCAGCCCCAAATCCCAGCCCCTTTTTGCTGAATTGGAGACAGAACCCAAGGAAGTTGAAGGTCTTGGAGTTTCTCCAAGAGCACATCTGCTTGCTCCATTCATGAAATTTCAGCAACTGCTCCTGGAATTTGCATTTCATTGCATGCAATATCAGCTCTCATCCCTTAAAAAAAAATGATCCCAATAATGTACAACCCTCTTCTCCTACCTTTTGCTGCCATGCATGTCCAGTTTAACATTCCCTTCTGCTGCTATACAAGTAATCTCTCCATTTTTTTCTCTCTTGATTAATTGGGAGTTTATAAAAAAAATGTTATTGGGTGACGTTCTAGGTGATTCGAATAGCATAACCATGTAGTCTCATATGAGATGTAGCCACCAAATTAGGTGTTTCTTAATATACCGAACACTGATTTTAAGAGGCTGAAATCCGCATTTTACCTTTAAATACGTAACTATTCTCAACAATTGTTTAATTAATGTTATGAGCTATCCGGAAATGGATGAAAGTCAACATTTGAAAGGAAAGGCTTATTGATAAATTTTGTATTTTGTATTAAGTTGTTTTGATTAAGCAGACTGCCAGACATTAACCAATACAAATGAAAGTCAACATTTTGAATAGGAAAGTTTATGGATTATTTTTGTGTTTGAATTAAATTGTTTTAGTTAAGCAGATAGTAACCAATAACAATGAGTTGCATTCCAAGCATCACTATTTGATTCTATTTTCACATTACTGAGTGAGACTTCGTAGATAGGACTAATTAGCCTCCGCGCTCCCATATAAAATAATTCATAAGTACATCCAATTGTTCTCTATATATGATGATAATACAACATTTCAGAATAGAATTAAGCATTAGCATGTAGAGTTGGAGACTCTCGTAAAGTAAAGGTGTTTAACTGGTCAAGAGAACAACAGGATTGTGATTTGATCGTTGACCATGATTCAATAGAGTCATTGGAAAAAAAATACTTACAGTCATGTAGAACCCATACATAATAAAATAGGACCAATGTTAGTCAAAGTCATTCCTTAGATTATGTTTCGATGACCTCAATAAATTGAGGTATACCATAACTCTCATAATCAATTACTAAATGCATGAATTAGAGGCCTACAGATAATTAACATTGAGCCATCATTCAAGAAAACTTATCGGTTATGATTATACCATCTATGATAACTAGAGATTTCAAAGTTTGATCATCTTCATGAAATCATCCTTAGATATACTCTACTATCTATAAATCACTATCAGCAAGATAGATGACCAAGAGACCTAGATTGTATGATTAATCACAGAAAGAATTGGGAAAGAGATGAGTTGTCAAGCAAACGACAATGATCGTGAATCAGTAACGACTTATAATTAAGAGTGCCGGTCATGGTAATCTTTACATCTGATCGTACGAGGGCGCGGTGACCCTCAACTGGGCGGGAGAATAGGAAGCCCAGTTTGGGCAGCGACCGCCAAGTGCGCGGGTCTAGGATCCTCGTCCTTCTTCGATTTTTACGCGAGCTCGCAGTGTTTTTATGCCTCGTTGGGATCCCGACCTTAGACCATTCCGCTGACCCTGTTTTAGGATACCCAGGCGGGGGATCCTTGGTTTTCAGTTTTACGTACGAGCTCGGTTGCCCGTACTAGTCGGGCTGTTTTTCTAGAGTGACTTTTCCGGGAAGTCCCTCTCTCCCGTCTCAGTGGCGTAGTTGGGAGTAGACCTATCCCTCTATTGGATCGTCCTTTCAATTAGGGAGCGAGACGGAAGAGCCTTTGTTGGCTTCTTCACCGCTTGAGTTTACTTCGCCAACAGACATGGCGATTCTACATCCAGATCATCCATATCTATATCTACATCATCTAGAGTTACATTGAGACTGTTGCACTGAGGTTTGAAGGGATTGATTCTACATCCAGATCATCCATCTCTATATCTACATCATCTAGAGTTACAACTAAGACAGTTACACTTGAGGCTTTAAGGGATTACAATTAAATTGAGTAAATGGAAATGACTATAATCTGATTCGAAATCTAATTCATCTAGTGGACGTGTTGGGAACTTAGTTAGGATGCATTATACTACACCGCATGCCTACGGAGGCACCCCAATCCTAAGACATTCACAAGTCTTAGAGTCATAGTGTGAGGTTTCATACGAACCAAGACCACAGACTATCCACTAGACGTAAGAATATAATAAATTAATATATCTTGTCATCTTATCTTTTCCATCATCAAAATCCAAAATACGATCTCTGAGTAATATGAGAATAAAATATACATACTTATGATGAATTAGTCAACATAGAAATATACTTGTATGGGAAATGTTGGGATAATGGCTGATCATGAGAGGTGCTTGCTAGAAATTTGGAAACCTTTTTCAATTGCAAGTAGAATAAAATTTTAATTTGAGTTGTTCTTGCCACTCTACTTGCTTTCTTTTGAAAATAATAAATGGCTGTTATTTTTTTATAAGTTTTTGGGAGGTACCAGCAACCGCTGACGCCTCTTCTTTCCTAACATGTTTGGTAGGCAAACAACCTGCAGTTCAGTAGCAGCTCAGTAGCTATACATGCTTCCTGGAGACAGAGTATACACTAGACGGTATGAATTACTTTGTCTTAGTTTTTGTTCAGATAGTAAAGTAAATGCTTCCCCTTTCTTTTCTCTTATGTACTACATTTTGGGATATATTGTGTATACTGACAGACCTTGTACATGATGTAAAAATATATGGAAATTAATGAAAAATAATTTTGGTGCCATATTATCTCTTTTACTTGTGGTTATGTGTTGGAAATGAATGTCATAATTGCGCGAAAAATTTTCCCTGTTTTTCTGGACTTAATGCGATCTCATGTGAAAATAATATTGCGAATGTGTGATTAACGGGTACCCGGATCCTCGGGGGTTCACGCACGCTCACCTAAAACTCTCTATACTTCTACAAGGATGTCATCCGGTCCTGAACTTTCATAGCCTCCCCTACTTCCTTTCTTTGTATCCGTCTATTGATTGCACGATTCAAGTAACTTTCACTACAAGATAGATCACCCAAAGTGATATCTCTATTTCCTTCCCTAATGAAAAGTTTATGAAAGTACTACTCCCATCTAGTCTTTATATCCTTCTGAATAACAAGCACATGACCTTCCTCGTCCTTAATGCATCTCACTTGAGAAAGGTCTTTGATTTTTCTTTCTCTTGCTTTGGCCAACCTGAATATATCATTCTGTCCCTCCTTAGTAAGTGATTGGAAATAATTAGAAAGTGAGGATGACAAGATAAGTCAGATTATCTTATTGGAGTTGATAATGATTGCTATTGAAATAAAGGATTGATGTGACATCTGATGAACAAGAAATGATTGGAAATATAAAGAAGTACAAAATACAAAAAAATGGTTCATAATCAAAATCCTAGTTATTGCCGTCATTCTTGAGACGTAACAAAGATGGATAAGATCTTATTTTTTGTCTCAAATATAGTCTTCCGTAAGCTTCCATAACCCATTTATGTAGATGATAAACCCTAAAGTTCAAAGCTTAGTACTCTTATTGTTGCATTGCAAAAATAAGTACCCTAATTGAGAGTCAAAGCATAGATGTGGCCCTTTTTGTACATTATCCTATAATGAATGGAGGGGTCATCGGACATTGAGTAAATAGGGAGTGAACGCATATGCAGATGTTGTGAATTTATCATTGCAAACCATGCAAAGGATTCTTGAGTAGCGAAAAGGATTTCTAGACACAAGATTGGAGTGACGATTTCTATTATGAGTTACCTAGAAGCATTCTAGATAGGCCTCTTCAGTTGGCATTGATGGCAAGGAATATTATACAGAATTAGCAAAACTTCAAAAAGTTAAAGAATTAGCAAAACAAGCAAGTCTATGGGCTGCCTTTATGAATTTAATACAGTAACAACCAAGTCTTTTTGACATCAATATTGGTTTACATCAAGGTTCAGCTTTGAGTCCATTTCTTTTTACTTTGATTATGGACAAGTTGACAAGTCACATTCAGGATGAGTTGCCTTGGTGTGTGTTATTTGCTGATGATATTGTGTTGATTGACGATACTAGAGATGGAGTAAATGAGAAGCTTGAGGTCTCGAGACATGAGTTGGAGACTAAAAGATTTCATATAAGTAGAGCTAAGACAGTGAAGGATATTGAGTATCCTTAAGCGCATCACGGAAACGTGTCGATCGCATCGTATGCAATCGGAGAAACTAGTCGCACTAGTCGCTAGATGCATCGGAAATTAAAATTTTTTAAAAGTAAAGATGAAACCACATGATCACGAGAACACTTCTCGGATCGTTTCATCAAACCACAAGTATAAGGAATACCTCTTGAAGCGTGGTTGTGATCGTGAGATCCCAAAGTAGAGATCCTCCTGTCTCAAGTCCGATCCACGAAGAACGCACTTGCGGGCACGATAATGAGTCGCGTTCCTCCCCGCAATCCGCGAGAATATGAGAGAGAGAGAGTTGCAACCATTTACAACTCTTGATTATGTTGTACCTTGGAAGGCTACACTAGCCCTCCTTTTTTATTAGTTTAGGATCCAATGGATCTCAATCCATGGGACACATGGATCCAACAGACAGGCTTGGTCCATGTAAAATCAATGGCTATGATTGTTGTTGGTTAAAACCAACAACATTAATTTAAATCAAAATATGTTGCAACATTATCAACATAATTTAATTTAACTAATTAAGAGATAATGTGACAACAAAAAGGGAGTCAACCAACCACCCTAAATTATAGGGTGTTATTTTGTCTCCTTTTATTTTATCTTATTATTTCTTAATAAATTGCAATAACTATTATTGCAATAATATCCACCAAATTAATTCCAAATCAATTTGTGAATATTTCAATCATGCCATTGATCATTATGTGAATCATGTTCACAACCCAAACTAATTTGTAAATTGCATTTCCAATTAATTAATAAATATGAATCCAATCCACACTATTAATTAACAAATGCTATTTACATGGATTCTCTCTCTTCAATATATGTATTATAAATCATATCTATAATACACATATATTATGGATAGTATTATCCACATTCTTTAATCCTTGTTAATTAAATCACATTTAATTATCTTGGATAATAATTCTCACAATATGAATCATATTCATATTAAGCTTGATAATTAAATCTCATTTAATCATCAAGTTCTTCTTGCTTGGATATGCATTTCATCAAATGAATTATTCTTGAACCCTTTCAAGAATAATGTGCTTTCTCCGCAGATACATGGAGATAAGGACAGGGCGATTGTATTATTGCACGTATAGTGACTTGGATATTGAGATCTTATCTCAAATCCAGATCTTACGAACCTCTTATAGATGCTTGATTAAATCGAGACCGCAAATCTAATCTTCTCATTGCATCTGAATCTCATTCAGACTAATGTCCAACACTTGGACTAAGATCAGATTGCTTCTCTACTGAAAGGAGTCACTAAAATCAAGACCTGTTTCATCACTCCCTCGGAATGGAAGCGTCATGGATATACAATCGTTTATGATCACATCACCCTCAGGTATTCCTAATACCTGTACATCCTGCATACTGGAAGACCCATGGTCAACCCGAAGATCAAGATCAATTTTACACTGTCTTCTTCAGGGTTTCATCACTAAGTTTCTCATTTGATCATTGGGATTTGGTATCGATCATATACTTTCCAAAAGCATATATCATACCTAGGTCTTGATCATATATTTTTCAAAAGTATATATCAAACTTACAAATTCAGTCAAGCTTCCAAAGTAAGACGACCGTGCACGGAATTTGATTCTTCCCAATATCTCATGAGTGAGCTCATGTCTTCCGATTCAGTAGTGAACCTGTATGATCCCTTTGAGAGATCGTGTTACTCATATGCCCTTATATGCACACCAGCTCGCCGGTGTATAGACCTTGGTTAGGTCATCAACCTATTGGTCTACCAAATGTACATACTCAGACATATAGCGATACATCTGTCTCCGGTCAGAGGATGCGTGCCTATGCTGTGACAGCATTCAACATAGGACTTTGGTTATCTCGCTCTCGTTAAGTCAACCCATTGATCTAACTAATCTAACACCTCCGAATCTCTATTCTTATGTAGAGGACCTGCATCAAGAGGTCGGTCAGATAACAACCTATGTGAGAAAGGATTGCAATCTTCTACTCAGGCTGGAGATCACGTCTTAACAATCATTTGACGGTGCTTGATGAGTCCTCAATCTAACTCTTTAGATATTCATCCAAGCACCAACCTCTATGATTCAATAATTGAATCAACAGCTGTATGATCATTAAGATAGTCGTGGTACATAACTCTAATTATACTAAGGGACCTTTTATGCAAATTATTTATTCTTCATTTCAGATCAGGGAATGATATGTGCAATAACATTTATTGCATAATGGCTCGTCGTGGGCTCACATGTCCAACAATCTCCCACTAGCCCAAAGAGCCATTAATGGGCTAATCATTTAAACCCAGACTCATGTGACAATCATAAGCTATTTAGAAATAGTTAGGTAAGCTGATCAGTCACTCTGTTCCCAAAAGACTATGCCAAGTCCTTTTACAGCACTTGCATATCCCTAGGTAACAGTGCTCGCATCCAATGCGAATGTTGCATCTCATGCAACCTATACTCAATCTAGTCAAAGCAGTTACAGTATCCTTGACACTATTGCTCAATTACTATTATAACCAGTATTTCCATAATCCTTTATCAGAATACCCTTATTCCGGGAGATCACTATCTCTCAAGGTATCCACAGTTAAGACCTTTTAGATCTCTATCTATAAAGTCTTAAGATTTTGAAGATATATCTTTGAGATCACTATCTCAAAAATCTTGTCATCTATGAAGATTTTGTTATTACTGCAACCAAGTGTTCTATCTCCATAATGGGATCAGTAACACTTTACTACTCCCACTGCATGACAGATATCTGGCTTTTATACACATTTAGCATACACTTAGCTTCTCGTAACTGATGCAGAGGTGCAAGCAGTTCTAGCATTCACTTCCTCAACTTTTTGAGGCGCTATCCCTTTAGATAGGTCAGTACCAAATCTCAAGGGAAGGAAGCCTTTCTTGGAATTTTCAAGAATGGAATATGTCCAAACTCCAAATGTGACAGTCCTAATATCCTCTTTTCTTTGCTTCTGAACAACTTCAGAACTAAAATCTAAGAGGCATCTTTGAGATCATATCTCAAGGTATGGAATAGCCAGAATATAAAACACTTATTATCATCCTTATATCATTCCAAATGATTAGGATATTATCTACATTTAACACAATGAACACAATGGCACTCCCACTAAGCTTCACATGGTTCATCAAGATTCTATTTGAAATCATAACATTTATAATTTCATCAAATCTTATGTTTCAACAACAAGAAGCTTATTTGAGTCCATAGATGGATTTCTTTAGCTTTCACACCTTACTTTCCAAAATCATGAAGCCCTGGGGCTACTTCATGTGAATATCCTCAGAGAGGTATTCTTTAGAGGAATGCAATCTTGAATTACATCTTGAAGATGCAACAGTCAAGTTGTGTAGCTAGGGTTAGCAACATTCTGATGATTTTAAGCATGGTCACCGAAGAGCAAGTCACATTGCAAGCAATATCTTTTCTTACAGTGTGTAGCTCATGGCTACGAACCGAGCTTTGAAGGTCTCTACCTTTTCATCAGGTTCCCTTTCTCTTGAAGATCCATTTACACCTTAATGGGTCTAACCCTTATAGATGGATCCTCGAGGGTCCATATACAACACTTGTATATGAAGTCTACTTTATACTTTATTGCTAATATCCATCATTCCATGTCATGATCCTTAGGAGCTTCATCACATGAAGTCCGATCATTGTCAGACATGGCTGACACAAGGAATACATCCTCAAACTCATTTGAAGAGGTATTAATGTTTCATCTTTAATTGTCCTTTTAGTTTCCGATTTCAGGAGCCTCATTATCTTCTCAAGATTAAATGAGTTCCTTTACTTCATTTTCATCTTGATTCTCAAGAGTCTCAATCCTCCAAGAATCACATTCTCAGAGATGAGATCTTTTAAGAATCTCAAGGTCATAAAGTAGGTATCCAATACCATACTTTATTTTCCTAATGAAGTAGTACTCTCAAGTGCTAGATCCCAGCTTACATCCATGGAACCTTATTAAGGATATATATTGTAGTCTCTACTACACATATATACCAGGAAACTAAGAGGATAATTATGCTAAAATTCATCATTGATCAAATCATGTCACACATGATCCAATTGTATCTCCCTACAACTCTATTGAGTTTAGGTTTATCAGGAGGAGTGAGATAGAAATGATATTCATATCTCTATAAGGTATTCTTTGAATTTTATCTAATAGGTACAAGCTACCTAGGTTAGATCAAATTCATTTCATCTTTCTTCAAACTTTGGTTCTAAACCAAAATTGTGAAATCTTTGAACATTTCAAAGGTTTCTCAGGTGAAGAGAAGAAATCTCATATCATACATAATCATCAATAGATATCACATATCCATAATGTTTACTATGATATAGATGATCTACATACATCAATATGTATGAGATCTTGAATACCTCGACATCTAACACCATTCCCAGAGAAGGGTGTATTGGACATTTTACTTTGAATACAATATTTACAAGTAGTAAGATTTGAAATTTTAGACATTCTAAAGTTTCATATCTTATTAGTCTATTGATCAAATCAATAGACAAATGTCCAAGGCTTGATGCCAGATCATTGTCAAATGATCTTCATCCTCCTATTGATCTATCAAGGTTTAATTTTCAGTATTAGAAATCTTTAATGGACCATTCATTAATTTTTCTAATTTTGTGGAGTCCGCTAGATGTTAGATTACTATCTGAAATATTTCCATCATAACTCTTTATGATAGTTCTATCTCAGAATTCATGTTTATTTCCAACATTTAGAAACAAACAATCAGTGTATTATAATATGTAGGTCATAGAGACATTCTCTAAGACTAAGGGCTCTCCCACTGAGAATATGAAGTCTATCTATCCAACAGAGATTGATGTAACAATTACATCAATATTCATGTAGAGGTATATTAAACCTTAAGATCAAATTTCTAATCTTCTAATATATATGCAACGAATTGCAAATATCATTAGAAGATTGGGATACAATTGTCAGACTTTATCTTATGAAATAAGTAAGTCAAAGTCAATGATTATATGTAGATTATTTTGATGCTCTATCTGAGTCCTTCACTAAGGATTTTAGACAAATTTGATAGTCATACTATCAAGACATCAACTTATTGCAGTATTGGCATTCATCCAACTCTTTGGATGTCATATGGAAGTCACAGAAGTACGATCAACTCTTTGACTTTCCTTCTCACATGGGTCCAACCCATGCTTCCACTGTGCTCTCTTCATCTATAAACCACCATTGTTCAAGACAGAATCTCTTATGTTGAATTCAAAAGATTTCAATATAAGAGTATTTCAACATTTATACATGCTTCATTAAATTCATACAATATGAATATCATGAAGCTTCATGAATGACTTGAGTATAGATAGTAGAATGATGACACTCATCATATCTATATATATCTTAACTCTTAGGGACTTAGGTTCATGTAGGTATTCAAACATTTTGAATACATCATCTCTTTCGAGCCATCATTCTGCATAATGCGGAGAACCATGTCATTCATGATTAAATGTCTAGAGCACATGTGTATGCCAAAATATCTTCTTTTATTTTATAAGGATTATTCGACAATTACGATCACCATCGACATGTCACTTCCAAAGTACACTCAATGAAGGATCAAGACTATAGAGACATACAAACCCTAAAGTGATGTCTTATTGTCTTATTTAATTGTCCTTCCTCATTATGTTGAGGGAACTTGCACACTGCAACCACATACAATATGTGTCCAATTGCAAGTACAATATCTGGATTATGAGTCCAATCCAAGATATTTTTTACTGGTTATCATTGAGTATAACATTGAGTGGGTTTAATGAAGGATTATCTAAAATAAGAAATTTGCATAAGGGTATATATATATTACATATACATGTTTTACTTTGATTTAAGATTTTTTATATCAAAGTTGTCTTGCCTTGTCAACACTAAAAGTTCATTCCCTTAATCACTTTCAATGTAAGAGATATTCTTACCATTATATCTCCAGCAAGATCTGGGATCTCCTTTCCTATCTTTGTCGCATCCCAATAATATGAGAACTTACGACTCCAATAAAAAGAAGCGGGATCTCATTCCGCCTTGCAAGTCCAACTTGCATTTCCAATTCGGTCTTTAACACCCGGGCCCACCACCCTAAGATGATGTTGACCCGTTGCTAATTGAACCAACCGTCAACAGGATTAGAACTCGCTATGCGCAATCCAATATCGCCCCAATAATATGAGGACTCGATATTGGGATCACTACGCATACGGCCTTACACTTTCGAGAAGCAAAGAGCCCGATCCAGATGCGCTTGCATATAGGATCTGTCACTTCGGACAGGCGTCTCCTACATACAATCCCTGGCGACGGAACCCTTCGTCTTGACGGGAGACCATGGATGTCACTTATGTGATCCTCCACCTCATATTCAAATTGTAATTAATTATCGTGAATCATATTCACATAATTAATTCTTCCAAGGGAAATACACATCTATTCATAATAGAGTGTTTATTGGATATAATTAATTTAATCACATTAAATTAATCATCAATCCAATCATCAATCAACAAACATGTCTTTTACTTGAATAGTAGGTATTATCTCAAAATACGTATTATTCGAATTTTAATAATTAGAAAAAACACATTATCTGTCTCAGGTATTATACAGTCCCTACCCGCTGTCATGGCCAGTACCGACGAGAGTGGGACGGACCACATACATTGCAACCCGCTACCCCAATGCTCTTCGACTAGGCACCACATCCGCCTCGGGAAAGGATAATACCAGATAGACCATCATGTACTTTGAGATGTTCATCGGTTTTTCAACCGAAATTATACCATATAATATAAATCAAAACATTTTTGATTATAAGGAGATTTGCTAGACAAATCCCCAATCCTATTCAAGCAAAAAAGGGTTTTTCATGTCAAAGTTGTCCTACAACAATTGTACGATAAACTATGGTTTTCATGAAAGCAATGTTTGTTGATGAACCAATGATCAAGATCTAATATCTCATCATTTTGGCTTAGACAAGTGTCATTCAATGAAATAATTATCTCTTTAAATATTTCACAAATATTTATCATTAATTATTCCAGAAAATTAACAATTAATTTTCATCATGATAATTGAATGACATATCACAAGGTTCAAGATCAAAATTGTTAATTTCCAGCAGTGACCCCTAATCACTAAAATTAACTTATCTTGATCAATTTAAATCCAAAAAATGCAAACTCAGTTTCCAAAGATTGCCTATTTGATTTATTAAAGAACCCAAGTGATAATTCACGCATTTCAAGGCGAATTAAAACCGTAATTATCTCATTAATCACGTTCAAATCCGCAGTTCCCGCAACAGTGAATATAGGCATATTCAAAAGACCATATTTTGAGCAAATGAAGTCCAAATTTAGTAAACTCAAGTCCTATGGTTTCCTTGTTTAATGGGGAACAAAATCCAATTGAAAATTTCGTGTTTAAACATTTTAAACAGAGCCGAAAAATTCAATTTTACAGAGGTACGAAAAATTGAAATGCAGTAAAATTTCGCAACCCTTTCAAGAACCAAATCGTCTAAGGTCTATGGATCATATCCAAAACCTTATTCGACTTATGGCTCTGATATCACTTGGAGGATATTGAGTATCCTTAAGCGTATCACGGAAGCGTGTCGATCGCATCGTATGCAATCGGAGCAACTAGTCGCATTAGTCGCTAGATGCATCGGAAATTAAAATTTTTCAAAAGTAAAGATGAAACCACATGATCACGAGAACACTTCTCGGATCGTTTCATCAAACCACAAGTATAAGGAATACCTCTTGAAGCGTGGTTGTGATCGTGAGATCCCAAAGTAGAGATCCTCCTGTCTCAAGTCCAATCCACGAAGAACGCACTTGCGGGCACGATGATGAGTCGCGTTCCTCCCCGTAATCCTCGATGAAGATCCAAGCATGGCTCCCCCGATTTCGTCAAACGAAATCCGTCGTCTTCCTTTAGAGTAAGAAACTCTAGAGAAGAAGGAGATCCTTGAGTCGTCGAAGAAGAAACCGAGAGTCTCTCCTTTCTCAACACAAGATGGACGACCATCTTTTGGAGGAGAGAAAGAGAGAGGGCGAGAATATGAGAGAGAGAGTTGCAACCATTTACAACTCTTGATTATGTTGTACCTTGGAAGGCTACACTAACCCTCCTTTTATATTAGTTTAGGATCCAATGGATTTCAATCCATGGGACACATGGATCCAACAACCAGGCTTGGTCCATGTAAAATCAATGGCTATGATTGTTGTTGGTTAAAACCAACAACATTAATTTAAATCAAAATATGTTGCAACATTATCAACATAATTTAATTTAACTAATTAAGAGATAATGTGACAACAAAAAGGGAGTCAACCAACCACCCTAAATTATAGGGTGTTATTTTGTCTCCTTTTATTTTATCTTATTATTTCTTAATAAATTGCAATAACGATTATTGCAATAATATCCACCAAATTAATTCCAAATCAATTTGTGAATATTTCAATCATGCCATTGATCATTATGTGAATCATGTTCACAACCCAAACTAATTTGTAAATTGCATTTCCAATTAATTAATAAATGTGAATACAATCCACACTATTAATTAACAAATGCTATTTACATGGATTCTCTCTCTTCAATATATGTATTATAAATCATATTTATAATACACATATATTATGGATAGTATTATCCACATTCTTTAATCCTTGTTAATTAAATCACATTTAATTATCTTGGATAATAATTCTCACAATATGAATCATATTCATATTAAGCTTGATAATTAAATCTCATTTAATCATCAAGTTCTTCTTGCTTGGATATGCATTTCATCAAATGAATTATTCTTGAACCCTTTCAAGAATAATGTGCTTTCTCCGCAGATACATGGAGATAAGGACAGGGCGATTGTATTATTCCACGTATAGTGACTTGGATATTGAGATCTTATCTCAAATCCAGATCTTACGAACCTCTCATAGATGCTTGATTAAATCGAGACCGCAAATCTAATCTTCTCATTATATCTGAATCTCATTCAGACTAATGTCCAACACTTGGACTAAGATCAGATTGCTTCTCTACTGAAAGGAGTCACTAAAATCAAGACCTGTTTTATCACTCCCTCGGAATGGAAGCGTCATGGATATACAATCGTTTATGATCACATCACCCTCAGGTATTCCTAATACCTGTACATCCTGCATACTGGAAGACCCATGGTCAACCCGAAGATCAAGATCAATTTTACACTGTCTTCTTCAGGGTTTGATTACTAAGTTTCTCATTTGATCATTGAGATTTTGTATCGATCATATACTTTCCAAAAGCATATATCATACCTAGGTCTTGATCATGTACTTTCCAAAAGTATATATCAAACCTACAAATTCAGTCAAGCTTCCATAGCAAGACGACCGTGCACGGAATTTGATTCTTCCCAATATCTCATGAGTGAGCTCATGTCTTCCGGTTCAGTAGTGAACCTGTATGATCCCCTTGAGAGATCGTCTTACTCATATGCCCTTATATGCACACCAGCTCGCCGGTGTATAGACCTTGGTTAGGTCATCAACCTATTAGTCTACCAAATGTACATGCTCAGACATATAGCGATACATCTGTCTCCGGTCAGAGGATGCGTGCCTATGCTGTGACAGCATTCAACATAGGACTTTGGTTATCTCGATCTCGTTAAGTCAACCCATTGACCTAATTAATCTGACACCTCCGAATCTCTATTCCTATGCAGAGGACCTGCATCAAGAGGTTGGTCAGATATCAGCCTATGTGAGAAAGGATTGCAATCTCCTACTCAGGTTGGAGATCACATCTTAACAATCATTTGACGGTGCTTGATGAGTCCACAATCTAACTCTTTAGATATTCATCCAAGCACCAGCCTCTATGATTCAATAATTGAATCAACAGCTGTATGATCATTAAGATAGCTGTCACACCCCCAAATTCCGTGATCGAGAATGATCGTGCAGACACGGTAGCTGGATGCTCGAGAATGATCGATGGAGCTGGACCTTAGGAGGAGTCCGAAAATGTGTGCATATCAGGGAGGTTATCCACGAGAGTCTGGAGGCTCTACCGTACGTGATGGAGAAGCGTCACACAGGACACTGGCTCGGTAGCAGAGTGTCGTGGTGTTTGTAGCAGGGCGAGCACAGCGAGTACAGTCAGCAGTGCAAGACATGACAGTGGATGCACGTAGTCATAAATACGCGAGCGTAGAAGGGCGGTACGTAGTGAAGCAGTACGCATTGAGGAGCAATGCGGTACGGTCACAGAGGCGTACGCACGAAGGCGCACGGTATCGGTATTGATGCGTGGCGGTCGAAGGAGGCATGGAGCGTTGCAGGTGCTGAGTACGAGCATTGTCGAGCATGCTCGGTAGTACACGTACGAGAGTGGTCTGGAGGTCACGATAGCGAAGTTCTGAAGGACTTCCCCTTAGCATGGAGAACGCTAAGGAAGGGTTTACCGCACGAGGGTCTGGAGGACGCGGGTTCCCTTTGGCACAAGACCAAGTGTTTGGTGGCACTTGGTGAATTATGGCAAAGCTGCATCAGCAAGCGTTGGAGCGCGAGTGTGCTGATGGCTGGGCGGTTGACTGGGCGTCAACCGTGTAGGAAGACGAAAGGACAACAAGGGAGGCGAAGAGACGAGCAGACGAAGAGTTGCCGAAGAACTCGAAGGGTCTCTTGTGTCTTTATGTATCATTATTGTAGATGTAATAATGAGTGTCCCTTGGGTTGCCTTGAGTCTTGTATATAAGGAGAGGTGGTGGCTCATTTGTAAACACAAGTGTAAAGAGTACACAAGTATACACAAGAGAAAGTGTAGAGTGTCCACCCACTCCAAAGAGAGAGTTCCCCTTCTAATAAGAGAAGAGCTTTGTGCCCGTTCTCGTGTGATTGCTTGGTTGAGTTCTTGAGCGTTCTCAAGCGTATTCTTGAGAGTGTTCTTGAGTGATCCGGAGTTCGTGCTCGTGTTTGTGTTGAAAGCGTCGGTGCGCTAGCAAGCAGGAGTACGAGAAGAGTTGGAGCGCGTCCGTGACCGTTCTACTCGGGAAGGCTGGTTAGCTACGGGTTAGCTAGCACCGCACATGATCGGTCGAAATCGATAACGGGTTTGACCCTGTGACAGTTGGTATCAGAGCTGAAGGCAATACCAATCGTTGGTACGAGTTGGTATTAGAGCACGGTTCGTGATACAATTCGTTGGTGCGAATTGGTATCAGAACAAGGAGCAGATCACAGAGCTTGGTCGGTGCCAAGAAAGCGGGCAAAGCTACGGGCGACTGTCGGTGCAGTCGATCGCGGGAACAGGGGATACTTGTTGGAGCAAGTACATCTTCAATTAAGCGGAGCGAAGATGGTGGGTGTTACTGAGCGTGTAGCAGTACTGGAGTAGGCGATGGCAGAAGTGGAGTCCACCATTGGGACTCATGCCCATCGTATCGCCGTCTTAGAGGATCGTTCTTCAGAAGGATCGGATGTTGGGGACGAGACTTAACGCTCAGCAGAGCAGATCCTGTCCTTGGAGGACAAACTGGAGACGTTCAACACGATGATGGAGGATCTTCGGAGTGAGATCTCCCTCATCAAGAAGGCGTTGGTGAACTGCGGGAGCTCCATGGAGGTGCAGCGACGCAAGGTACCCGAGCCCAAATCCTTTACAGGTACACGGAGTGCCAAGGATTTGAAAAACTTCCTATGGGATATGGAAGTATACTTCGAGGCGACCAAGACGACGGAAGCCGAGAAGGTTGGTTTGGCATCGATATACATGTCGAGCGACGCCAAACTTTGGTGGAGGAGCCGTGCAGCAGATGAGGCAAGACCGAAGATATCCAGGTGGGATGATCTAGTCGCGGAACTGAAGGCGCAGTTCCTGCCGAAGAACACTGCGTGGATTGCACGGGAGGCTCTTCGACGCCTAAAGCAGACAGGCACAGTTCGTGAATACGTGAAGCAGTTCACGTCCTTGTTGTTGGACATCAAGGGGATGTCCGAGGAGGACAAGCTCTTCAACTTCACGATCGGATTGCAAAGCTGGGCGCAAGCCGAACAGCGGAGGCAGGGAGTGAAGGACCTTAATTCAGCGATCGTGGTGGCAGATGCGTTGGTCGATTATGGGGCGGCCCAACCAAGTCACAATGTTGAAGAGAAGGAGTTCACCAGTAAGCTGAAGGCGCGGTCGAAGGACAAGGGCAAAGTCGTTGCCCATGATCTACCAATAGAGGAACGAGAGTACTCCAAGAGGAGGGAGCAACCCAAGAGAAAGGGGTGCTTCATATGCGACGGACCGCATAGGGCGCGAGAGTGCCCAAAGAAGGAGAAGCTGAACTCTCTTCGTGCGGACGAGGAGGAAGAAGAAGGTGAGATACGCTTGGGAGCAATAGGTGCTATGCCCAAGGTACGTCTCACGACACTTCGAGCTGGAGCTTCGAATTCAGTGGAGGGAGGGAACTCCACAACAAAGAGCTTTGGAGGCGCCAAGGCTCGATCAAGGACGCACAGGAGTGCGCAGGTGCATGCTAGGCACCAACATGTGTGCAGGAGGCACACAGCCAAAGCCGCGGATAGGAGAACATCCGTGCACGAGAAGACGAGGCAGAGCTCTAGAGGGCGATGCAGCATGGGCAAGAAGATACACGTCCATGGTCGTGGAGTGGTGACGAACCACACCACCAACGATCTTGCAGGAGGCAAGATACCGAAGATGCTCGGAGCGCAGGAGGTGCTCATTTCCCAGGACGCGGGTACGTCAATAGGGAACGATAGGGATCGTCAACGAGCAAGCGTGGAGGTGAGTACTCCACATGTGGAGCTGGAGCTGCCACAAACCAGCGATGGAGCTGCTGTATCCAGGAGGGATACACTGAAAATGGGAGCTGACGAAGAAGCTCCACTTTTCACGTTAAAGACCAAGTCATGGAGGGACGTGGTTCGTGAAAAGAAAAGGTGCAGGAAGGGAGGCGGTGCAAGGCGACACCACTCTTCCAATTGAGCCGCGTCAGGAGATGCGTAGCGGACGGAGGATCGTAACGGGATGCCAACTGAAGAGGAGATGCTCGGTTGAGGACAACCGATTCTTCAGGTGGGGGAGACTTGTCACACCCCCAAATTCCGTGATCGAGAATGATCGTGCAGACACGGTAGCTGGATGCTCGAGAATGATCGATTGAGCTGGACTTCAGGAGGAGTCCGAAAATGTGTGCATATCAGGGAGGTTATCCACGAGAGTCTGGAGGCTCTACCGTACGTGATGGAGAAGCGTCACACAGGACACTGGCTCGGTAGCAGAGTGTCGTGGTGCTTGTAGCAGGGCGAGCACAACGAGTACAGTCAGCAGTGCAAGACATGACAGTGGATGCACGTAGTCATACATACGCGAGCGCAGAAGGGCGGTACGTAGTGAAGCTGTACGCATTGAGGAGCAATGCGGTACGGTCACAGAGGCGTACGCACGAAGGCGCACGATATCGGTATTGATGCGTGACGGTCGAAGGAGGCATGGAGCGTTGCAGGTGCTGAGTACGAGCATTGTCGAGCATGCTCGGTAGTACACGTACGAGAGTGGTCTGGAGGCCATGATAGCGAAGTTCTGGAGGACTTCCCCTTAGCATGGAGAACGCTAAGGAAGGGTTTACCGTACGAGGGTCTGGAGGCCGCGGGTTCCCTTTGGCACAAGACCAAGTGTTGGTGGCACTTGGTGAATTATGGCAAAGCTGCATCAGCAAGCGTTGGAGCGCGAGTGTGCTGATGACTGTGCGGTTGACTGGGCGTCAACCGTGTAGGAAGACGAAAGGACAACAAGGGAGGCGAAGAGACGAGCAGACGAAGAGTTGCCGAAGAACTCGAAGGGTCTCTTGTGTCTTTATGTATCATTATTGTAGATGTAATAATGAGTGTCCCTTGGGTTGCCTTGAGTCTGGTATATAAGGAGAGGTGGTGGCTCATTTGTAAAAACAAGTGTAAAGAGTACACAAGTCTACACAAGAGAAAGTGTAGAGTGTCCACCCACTCCTGAGAGAGAGTTCCCCTTCTAATAAGAGAAGAGCTTTGTGCCCGTTCTCGTGTGATTGCTTGGTTGAGTTCTTGAGCGTTCTCGAGCGTGTTCTTGAGAGTGTTCTTGAGCGATCCGGAGTTCGTGCTCGTGTTTGTGTTGAAAGCGTCGGTGCGCTAGCAAGCAGGAGTACGAGAAGAGTTGGAGCGCGTCCGTGACCGTTCTACTCGGGAAGGCTGGTTAGTTACGGGTTAGCTAACGCCGCACAGGATCGGTCGAAATCGATAACGGGATTTTGACTCTGTGACAATAGTCATGGTACATAACCTAATTGTACTAAGGGACCTTTTATGTAAATTATTTATTCTTCATTTTAGATTAGGGAATGATATGTGCAATAACATTTATTGCATAATGGCTCGCCGTGGGCTCACATGTCCAACAGACAGATTGTGTGGAGTGCACCTTAATGGAAGCAATAGTGAAGGAATCGAGGTGAAGATTGGTGATGATAACATTCGGAAGAGAGATTCTTTTAGATATCTGGGATCTATTTTGCAACATGATGGGGAAATTGATGGAGATGTTACTAATAGAATAAATGCAAGTTGGCTAAAGTGGAGAGGAGCCTCTGCTGTTATCTGTAATAAGAAAATTCCTTTAAAAATTAAATGGAAGTTTTACAAAACAACCGTGAGACCTGACATGTGCAGAGAATGGTTGTAGTAGAAATGAAAATACTAAGGTAGATGTGTGGACATACACGTAAAGATCAGATTCGGAATGATGCAACCAGAAAGAAAGTTGGTGTAGCTCTGATTTAGGATAAGATGCGAGAAAACCTCTTAAGATGGTTTGGTCATTTACAAAGAAGATCAGCTGATGTACCAGTTAGGAGATGCGAGTGTTGGAATGTTGAGCCGGCTAAGAGAGGGCGAAGACGGCCCAAGAAGTGTTGGAAAGAGACCATACGAAGGGATCGTACTTTTATGGATATAACCACGGGATTGATCCAAGATAGATCTGAATGGAGGCGAAGATCTGAATGGAGGTGAAGATAGATCTTGCTTACGACCACATCCAATCACTATGCTCGTAAGTATGTCCTGAAACACTGAGAAGGTGGGTCAAATATGTCACAACGAAGCAAATCCTTAATTATCTGACTAATAAACAACACATTTATAGAAAAATTAGGTGCATGAAGCACATTCTACAGATGCATAGATGACATCAAACAGATCTCCTCATCGTGTAATAGGGGAATGAGTCTCATTTGTAATGACAACTGATCTATCTAGGGTACATATATGTACGATGCGAACTGAGCTCTGTCGTCGTACAAATGGTGGGATGCACCAGAATCCTTGATCCACCATGTTACATCTTCCTTCTAATAATTGGTAAGGGCATATGTTATACCTGAGGTGCTAGAAGAGACTATGTTTGTGACATCAACGTTTGACGGGCTTGTAGGAGCTCTAGTAGTGGTGGTACCGTGTTTTTTTTTCAATATAGTAGAGACTATTTTTTTATGATTTCCCTCAGATGGGATATAATATCATCCAACTTCTGAACAACATTAGGCACAAAAGTGTTAGTAAGCTCAACCTATTCAGCCACATGAGCAAATGCAGGATAGCCATGCTTCAGGTAGCATGTCTCCTATGGATGACCAAGCTAGTGATAGTACATGGTCCATGCTAATGTTCACCTCCTCTGCTATGGGTGCCATTACTTAGGAATTGAGATGTATCTCCTCTACCGCAGTTGCGTCCATCGTTGAGGAGGACTGAGTAATGACAGTAGATAAAGCTTTGATCTCGGTAAGACAGTTGCAATCCTCCTTTGTCGGAGGTATAGATGCATCTGTGAGGAGCTGGATGCATGCTGCATCATACTCAGGGTCAAAAGCTGCCCGAAAAAATCCAACAATTGTAGCGCTCATGTATGCCATATTTTGCTCTGTAGGTTTGGTCACGTGCATGAAGCTTTACAACTTCTCAAACATGCCTTAAAGCGAAGAGTAAAAGGAGTGCAAAGGACGCCCATTCTGTCTAGTCGTGAAGATATCATACTGTAAGTGGAGAATCTTGATTTCATTCTTTGCTTGACCATAGATGGTTGCAAGGATATCCCACATTGCCTTGGCAGTGACAACAACAACAAAGCCTTTTCCCACATCAAGTAGGGTCGGCTACATAGATTCTTTGCCTCTGTTCAGATCTATCTTGGGTCGTTCTTCGGCTGAGATTCAAAAGCTAAAATCCCTTCGGATAGTCTCTTTCCAACACTTCAATGTTATTGTCTTGGTAGTGGGCTGATGCAAAATATTACTGGTATGGAAAGAGTCACAGAGAGCCATACATGCGCTTATGTGTCATCATACAAAAGAGGGACCAAGAGGCCTTGCTGGAGAGGCTCGAGAACAAACTTGCAAGCTGGAAAGTAGGATGTTATCGAGGGGTGAGAAGTTGATCCTGTTGAAGCATGTTCTTTTGGCCATCCCAATCTTCTTCTTCTCTACGAGGTCACTTCCTGCAGGGGTGCTTGCAATAATTGAGGTAGTATTGCGCATATTCTTTTGGTTCGATGGAAGGCAGAATAGGAGAGGGGTTCACTTGGTGGACTGGAATCGGGTGACGAAGAAAAAAAGAGGGTTGGGGGTGTTGCGGCTAGGAGAAATGAACAAGGCTTTCATGGGAAAATGGGTCGTGCTGTTATGGGGAAGGTTGAAGGATTTGGTATGAAGGTTGGTGGGGAAAATATATGGGATATCCATGTTGCCAGAAAAGGCCATGGGGTAGCTACCATCGTCTTTGTGGAACGACATTTCTCAGGTAATTCCAGAGATAGGTCAGTCGGTAGAGATCGATGTTAGGGGATGGATCGAGTTTTCGGTTCTGTAGGGATGATTGGTCGGGGGAGGGAGTGTTGCGGGTATGGAATCCTAGTCTATTGCAGTTGGCGGTAGATAATGAAGTGTTAGTGCTTAAGGTCCGAGAGCAAGGTGCATGGTCTCCGGTGTTTTCTTCGCAGCTGTCGGATCAGAGGGTTGAGGACTTCTTGGCCATGCAGGCAGAACTGGCGCTGGCGGAGGGCCCATCGGGTGGCAAAGATCACTACGTTTGGGGGGACGACATGTTCTTGATTAAAAAAGGCGTACCGATATTTGGTCGAGGACAAAGATGAGATTGAGGAGCTGGTCGAAGTAGACCTGCGGTTGACTTGGAGAAGCAGTGTGCCAAATCGAATAAAGATTTTCTTGTGGTTGTTCAGGATTGGCAGGTTACACACCATGGAGCGTAGGGGCAGTCGATGGGTTTGGGGGATGTGATGTGCAACAGATGTGGCTCGACAGTGAAGGAGGTAGATCATCTATATTTTTGTGTCCATTCTTGGCTCAGGTGTGGAGCATGGTAATTATCTCTTGACTTGATGGAGGGATAGCACGAGCTTCTGCATTGATATCAGAGCGGTATGTGGTTACGAGCACGAGGACTCGGCTTACCCTTTCGCGTTGATTTGGCCTATTTGGTACGTGAGGAATGAGATCATTTTTGGAGAGAGAATTTTCTACTATAAAATGTAATTGAACATTGTAGGGATTTATGTATATGCTATAAGTTAACATATATACTTTTTGGAGGTGGGTCCTAAATTGGATGCCACCCGATTTACACTAAAAAAGTGCCATCTTGCTTCCATGAAGCATTCATCGCAGTCTTGTCTATCAGCTTTGATTTCATCCTAGAATATGCCTCCTTGTTATTGTTTCGCATCGAGGTCATAAATTGCGTGGACCATAACAAGTAATTGGTCCCATCCATCTTCACGATGGGTATTGGGCCCTTGAAGGGACCATACGAGGAGAAGTCACTCTTGATTTTCGATATTAGGATACACAAGTCAGGATAGAACTCGACTAGAACTGTAGACCGATTTGAAGGTATCTACACAATTACATGAGAATAGGTCGTGGATGCTGACTCTTATCACAACCATTCTCCTCAAATCCGGATCTATGCAAAGGCCGGATGGGTAATTTATTTGTCTGAAATCACCCTTTTCTAAGACCCTAAAAAATTGTCGGGCTCTGAAAAGATGATGAGGGGAAGAGGAGGGACTGAGAAATTAATAGAGTACATGGAACCCTAGGCAACGATGGAGACTGCTACTAGTGTCTTGACAGTGAGCGAAAGGACCCTAGGTGGTGATGGTGGGGTTGTTGTGTGATAGCCCTGCCCGCGGATCCGAGTTACGCTTTTACACATCATTCGCAGTATCATGTTCACTACCGATCGCATTAAGTTATCGAAATTGAGGGAAAAATTTCCGCTTTCAAAATGTCATTCACAATGATGCAAACAACCACAAAGCTAACAAGGAATATCACCAATTCACATTGCATTAATTTCCATATATATTACATGTAATAAAGAAAACCGCCATTATGCACATGTATCCCAAAATATAACAGAAAAAAAAAGAAAAGCTACATTATCTAAATAAAAACGACAACATGTGTACCGTAACAGAATCTGCAGAAGCTCAACGTCCATCTGTCAATCTACTATGATGCAGGTGCTTTGCCTACCACATATGTAAGGGATAATACGATGCCAACAATTGTTGAATACAATCAAGCATATAAAAAAATAACAGACATTTCAGTTGTTTCAAAAGAAAGCAAGTAGATAGATTTTGATATTTAAGTTAACAAGCTACTTGCATAAAAATGGTTTTCAAGTTGTTATGTATGTAAATCTCCCGATCACCTATCACCCCATAACTTTCCATATATAATATTTTCAAATGTTAATTAATGAGCCATATGTAGGTTATTATCTTTTTATTACTTAGATATCATGATGATAGATCTTGGTATTGAAGATGATGATTCTCTGATATGATCTTTATTTATGTATAATTTTTCAAGTCTAGTGGATAGTCTTTGGTCTTGGTCTGAGTGTGACCTCACACTAAGACTCTAATGCGTGAAGAATACCTTAGGGTTGTGGTGCCTCCGTAGGCATACGATGAAGTATAATGCATCCTAACTAAGTTCCCAATACGTTCACTAGCTTCTTCTGAGATTTGTAGTAGTAGTTCTAAGATCTGATCAAATGTCGATAATTGACAATGATTGATGAATTCTGTACCAAGCTCAACTGTAACCAAATTCAACTATAGCCAACTCAGTTGTAACCAAACTCTCAGTTGTAGCGCACCACCAAGACTATTGGCGGAACGGTAATCAAAACTCAAGCGGTGAAGAAGTTTCCTAAGAGACTCTTTTGTCTCGCCCACTCAGTGGAAGTGCGCTCCAGTAGAGGGCTAGGCCAAAACTACGCTCCTAAGATGGGTGGGAGAGACACTACGGAAAAGTCATTCCAAAAACCGATCCGACTGATGCATGCAAACGAGTTCGTAAAGAAAAACCAAAATCGAGGGTCCTCTGGCCTAGGCACCCTAACAATAGTGGGTCAGCAGAACTGGTCAAAAACCTGGATCCCAACAAAGCGTAAAAGTACTACAAGCTCACGTAAAAATCGTAAAAAGAACTGGGATCCTAGACCCGCGCACTAGGCGGTTGCTTCCCTAACCGCACTTCCTACCCTCCGCCCAACTGAGGGTCATCACACCCTCACACGGTCTGGTGTAAAGGTCACCATGACCAGCATAATTATTAAGCGAAACCGATTCTTATAAACCATCTAGGTTCATTGATTATGCATTAATACCTCTTATCTTATATGATTGGCATTACAAATCTAATTGAACGGTCCACTCCATCATCTGTGATAAGTCGCATTCATATAGTAGATTATACTAATATCATTGTTGAAGATGATTAGTATAGTAAAACACTTAGAATTTCACCCAAATTTTCATCTTAACATTATGAAATCTAGAACAAAGGATTGATCTGAGTTTGGGATTTAATTCACACAGAAATCTCAAAATTTTGAATTCTTGAAACATGGATTTTTGAGCAAATGAACAGATCTGCAATTTCGGTTTAATTTACACTAAAATCATCAAATTTAGGTTGTTAAATTATGAATTATGAAGCTATTGAACAGATCTGAAACTTGAGTTTAATTTACAATAATACCCCCTAATTTTAAGTTTTTAAAACAAGGATTATGGAGCTATTGAATAGAGTTGAAACTTGTGTTTAATTTATACTAAAAGCCTCAAATTTTAAGTTGTTAAATCGTGGATTACGAAGCTTTTGAACAGATCTGGAAATTTGGTTTAATTTACTCTAAAACCCCCAAATTTTAAGTTGTTAAAATATGGGTTTTAGAGCTGATGAACAAATCTGAAACTGAGGTTTAATTCACACTAAAACCCTCAAATTTTATGTTGTTAAAACATGGATTTTAGAGCTAATGAACAGATCTGACACTAAAGCCCTAAATTTTAAGTTGTTAAAATATGGATTTTAGAGCTATCGAACGGATCTGAAATGGTGGTTTAATTTTAATTTACACCGAAACCCCCAAATTTTCACCATTCTCAACATGAATCTAAAGCCAATAAACAGATCTTAATTCTTGATATAAATTGTATTCAAAACCCCCAAGTTTTCATCATTGTTAACATGAATCTGAAGTCAATACTCAGATATGAATTCTTGATATAAATTGTATTGAAAACCCCTAAATTTTCATCATTATAACATGAATTGGAAACCAATAATCAGATATGAATTCTTGATATAAATTATATTCAAAATTCCCGAATTTTCATCATTTTTAACATGAATCTGAAGTCAATAATCAGATCTGAATTCTTGATATAATTTGTATTCAAAACCCCAAAATTTTCATCATTACTAACATGAACCTAAAGTCAATAATCAGATCTGAATTTTAGAGATGAATGCATGCAAAACCCTCAAATTTTTTTATCGTTTAAAATCATGAATCTAGAGCCAAATCTTGGTACTTAATCAATGTATACAAAAGCACACATGGCAGCAAGGGGAGGGCTGAGATTGTACCTGTGGAGCTCCAAGTATTGGAGATCCAATTGCATGCAACCTTTGGCTAGCATGGATGCTCCAGCAGCAAGATTTGGAGGCTTCAGGAGGGTTTCCAGGCCTTCCTCAACTGCTGGACATTGATCTCCAACAGCAAGACTGGGGGATTTGGAAGTTGGGCAGCAACATGCAGTAGTAGCTGCAGCTTCTTGATAGCAAGAAGGGCTCCAGGCTGCAAGGGGGGAGCTCCAAGAGCACCAGCAGCAGCTCTTAAAGCTTCTGAACAGTAGCTGAAGAAGGAGAAATGGGCTCCTTTGGCTGGAGAAAAAGAAGAGAAAGAGAGAAGAATAAAAAGGGGAGAGAGTTTGGTTACTTTGTTATATATAAGGGAAGAGAGGCTTTGTTGCTTGCCACATGGAGAGGAAATTTGGGCCAAATGGAGGGAGAAGGGAGGGCCAAATGGCTACTGTCTGTACATCAGAACTGTTGTACGGAAAAAATAAAAATTTATTCTATTTTTTTCATTTCTTCTATTTTATTTAAAAAAACAAAGTCGACAATATTTGCACCTCGAATCTCCGATTTAGATGTACAATGGCTTGTTTCGATCATCACTGAATGACGACCAAAATGAGTATAATATTCATAATATTCATTTTCTGATCTGAGATGGATTTCAAAATTGACGACGTGTGGTCTCGATTTGCGATTAAATTTTGTGATTTTATATTATCAAATAGCCTCCGATCGACGAACAATCGATTTCTTGATCTTATTTCATCGAGACAAATTTTCTAATGAGCTCGGTTTGTTTTACGATTTCTGATCTTGTGTCGCGGCTTTTCCGGTAGTACGCATTACAATGCGATTGACTTTTGGTCGATTGCGTCTGAATGACATTCGATATGCGATTTACAGATCAAACTGAAGTTATTCAATATTAATTGAATATTAAATAAACTTTCGGACTCTTAATCAGGTTAAATTTGATTTATTCAGATCCGAATGTTACACGTTGGGGGCCCTAAACAACAGTGAAGTCTGCTTGGGGCTTTGGTGCCACTCGCGGCAGCGCAAGGGAGCCTCGCGAGGTCGTTGGATACGAGGTGTGGGGGGTGGCTCACATGCACAAACGGAGAAGGGTGTGGGAGGAGATTAGCATATAGGGCTCCCATCTAGGACTATCGTTCTGTTACCATGTGGAAAGAAAATGATGACTTCATTATTCATGAAGCCCTAGGTTCTCTTATATAGAGAGGAGTGACCCTTGTAAGAAAATTACATACTAGAGATAGAGGAAATAGGAAAATACACAAAACATGGCAAAATAAATATATCTCTCAACATAAATCATGATTCAAAATATTACATTATATCGGTATCGATGGAGATTGGAGATAAATAACTCATGTTGAAATCAGAGAAGCGAAAGCGGAAACGATAAATAAGATGATAAACAAGAACACCAGAGATTTAATGTGGAACCCTACTCCCTAAGAGCGGGATGAAACCACAGGAGAGCCCTCAACGAGGCGGATCTTCTCCAAAGCAGGCATACACTCAAGTCCTCCCTCCAAGTCCTTGCGGCGCCCCCGTATGAGCCCCTCTTCTAACAGGCGACACTCCCGCGTGATGGGTTCTCTAGAACTCCCAGACCGTGCGACTCCATGCGCGAGATCTCCTCATCTCCAACTCTCCTAGGCAGCGGCACCATCCTAGGTCGGGGGCGGCGTTGTTTATATCGAGGGTTCCCAGGTGGGGAACCCTAATACAGAAAGGGAGGAAGGCACGTAAAAAGAAAGGAGTCAAAGGGCTCGTTGCTTAGGAACTGCTGGGCTGCACCGTGGGAAACCCCAGCTCGATGATGAAAATAAATCCTCAAGAACCGAACCGCTCTGATACCATGTTGAGAAATATGAAGAATGCGGAAGCGATTGATAAACGGAGCATCGAAATAGAGAAATATAAACATGAAGACCAGAAATTTAACGTGGAACCCTACTCCCTAAGGAGCGGGATGAAACCACGGGAGAAGCCCCCAAAGGGGCGGATATTCTATTCCTTTTCCACAATGAGTACAGGAGGTGTGGGGATCTTTATATAGGTGCTCAAGGAAGAATATTCTATAGGATATTCTCTATAGAATATTCTCTTACCAAATAGCCACACAGAATATTCTCGAACACTCCCCCTCAAGCTGGAGCTGAGAAAGCTGCAGTTTGCAACAAAAAGAAAGTATACAACACATCTTCACATGATACATCACAAGAACACATATCCGCTGCTGGTAGAAGACCTTGTACGAGGACGGGTCTGCGGCTTTCAGGTCATCGGAACGTATCTCTGACATGCCTGTAGAACCGCTGCGATATCAGGTCACCGGAACGTATCTCTGTCGTACCTGGGGAAGCATCGCTGCAGAAGAAGTCCAGTGCGGAATAGTAGTCGGGTCGCAAAAGAAGAAGTATGCGCCTCGACGAAGAAGTTGATGCTTGTTGAAGACGGATGATCTGTAGAAATCTGGAGTGTTGGTCTGTTAGTTGTGTATGCGCAGAAGTCCTGAAGAATATTCCATTTCTGACTCCCCCTTTCTCCCATACTTGATAGAATAAGAGCATTGATCAAGTTGGGAGAAACCAAAAGACGTAATAAGCCGTTCATTTTTTTAATCGTCTTTTCATTGCATTTTTTTAAAACCTTGCGTACGACTTTTGAGATGTACTCGCCTTTTTTTTTTCGCAAATAATGTCATCCTTCCTTTCTCTTTTGTTTTTTTTAAACTGTTCTCTCTCTCAATTTTTTTTAAACCAAGAAATATGCCTTCTTAGGCCAAAAACCACGCCCCCCCCTTTTCAAAGCACAACCACGTGCGATTTTTTTTGAGGGGTGGGGGCCAACGAGCCCTTTGACTCCTTTCTTTTTACGTGCCTTCCTCCCTTTCTGTATTAGGGTTCCCCACCTGGGAACCCTCGATATAAACAGCGCCGCCCCCGACCTGGGATGGTGCCGCTGCCTAGGAGAGTTGGAGATGAGGAGATCTCGCGCATGGAGTCGCACGGTCTGGGAGTTCTAGAGAACCCATCACGCGGGAGTGCCGCCTGCTAGAAGAGGGGCTTATACGGGGCGCCGCAAGGACTTGGAGGGAGGACTTGAGTGCCTGCCTGCTTTGGAGAAGAGAGGTGGCGCCGCCTGTTGGATTCTGCAGCAGTAACGCCAGGTGTTCTTCATCGACCTCCCACCTGGAGATCTTCGTGGTTCCCGCCTGGGCTACGCCAACTGTGTGCGATAGAGATGGAGAAGGAGATGGGGGCACCGCCGTCAACTGTGGACCTCCAGGGGTTGTGCGGTTTCGCCTGGGGCGGCAGGATTGGAGGCTAAAACACCTCCTCGTCAAGTGCTTGTGGGCTGGCTGCCCGAAAACGATTCGAGATGCGCGCCACCTGTGCATATCGACTGGATGGGACCTCCGCGATGGGGCTTCGATGGATCGTGTGTTGCGCAAGCTTCTTGTGTCGTCAGGGTTCCTGAACCCAAACATAAATCTGGAGCTTCCCTGTGCATGCCAGAACAACATCTGGGGTTCCAAAGAACCCTAAAATAAAATCTCTCGAATAAGATGTGAATATGAACAATACACTGATCTTCAGAAATACATCTTCAAGATCAACTCGAATCTCGAAAAATAAAGAGCATGGAATCCTCGAGAATCGACCCGCTCTGATACCATGTTGAAATCAGAGAAGCGAAAGCGGAAATGATAAATAAGATGATAAACAAGAACACCAGAGATTTAATGTGGAACCCTACTCCCTAAGGAGCGGGATGAAACCACGGGAGAAGCCCTCAAAGGGGTAGATATTCTATTCATTTTCCTCAATGAGTACAGGAGGTGTGGGGATCTTTATATAGGTGCTCAAGGAAGAATATTCTATAGGATATTCTCTATAGAATATTCTCTTACCAAATAGCCACACAGAATATTCTCGAACAACTCAAAAACGGATTAGTTGTTGATATTTAGTAAGTAATATTCTACTAATATAGATACACCGATCCACGATATACACTGGTTGGTATTAATTTTGTTTATTGGTGGAAAGTTTATTTTTTAATTTATTTTAGATCGTCTTTTGTTCAAATGCATGATTATAATGAATGATATTCTTTAAAAATATATAAAAATGATTTTTGAGATTGATTAGCATTTTGATTGTGCGTAGTATGCTATGTAACACAATGCTAATGCCATAAATACACCTCATTCTTAAACATAAATGTGTATTTGTATGTTATTTATTGTTTAAAATATATCAGGGACGTACACCTTAGCGTGTTTTCCCCTCTTTTGGCTTAAAAAAATTTATTGTTTTAAGAAATAAGATTATCTTTATTTGCTAGAAAAGTACCTTTTTTAGCCAATTTTGAGATTTCCATTGATATTTTCGATATATCCCGATATAATCCTTCTTGAATTTATCGATTCGATATCTCGAACCTTGTTCGAAACTAATTGAATAAAAACATACTCTGCCCAATTGAAAGAAATATAATAGGACAACCATAAGAAACACCAAAATACATGTTATTTAACATTTAAGTGAACCTACTCACCTAATGAAGAAACAAAACGCTGATTTTTTTGTGGTTGTTTCATATAAAGCGAAGGTCACATAAGTATGCCCTGAACACCTCATGAACATAAAATTCTCATGAAATATGATCTATTACTAAACACGAGCTGAATACTAAATTGATCATCTGCTTTCCCTTTTAAACTTCAATAGAAAGCACGTTTGACATTTCTTGGGCATAGGCGAGGCATCACAAGATCAGCTACCAGCAGAGCCAACGATAGGGGTGCATGACATAGTGCGTCCAATGTGGGTGGATGGTCATCTACAAAGGTGTGCTCCAGTGTGGTAGGTATTTTCAGACTTCAGTGCGGGGCCCTGGGTCACTACAAAGATAAGTGTGGCTCGTGAAGGCACCATAACAAGGTAAAGGGGGTCTCTATTTTGCTGCAGTGTAGGATTTGTTAAAAATCAAGGTATGCCATCGACTCCTCTTAGATTGAGAATGTGAGAGATGGAGAGAACACGATGGTGGGTGAGGACTCCCCTTAGTTGGTGATTGTTCTGCTCCCGATGGAGGCCCATTTGTAGGCGTGAAGTACCTCACATAGTCAGCCACTTACCTCCCACTCCCGAGTTGCGCAGGTCTCGCACGAGATTCAACCTTCATGCAATCGTCGACTCGTGCAACTGCTAATGGTTGTTTGAGCATGAGGACATACTTTGACATATTTAAACATCTCCTACTTGACTGAAGTGATTAAAAATTCTACACTCCTATTCGTGGTGTGCACACAGAAATGTCTTCGGTGAGGTTCATTATTTATGAAAACCTCTTCATTGACTCATGCATTATTGGTTCCCATCAAATCGACATGTTTGATGTATATACATGTTGTTGCTCCCTTATAGAATCAAAGAACATGTCTATTGCAGGTATATGTGTTATTGTAATTTCTTGTTCTCAAGTATATCCTGTATATAGTGATATTGGATCTCAAAGTGCTTTCTTTTAGAACTATTAGCCCTACTATTGATCAAACTATTGCATTTTGGTTATCACAATACATTTCACTTGGTACTTTGACTGGGCCATGCTTAAGTTTTCCGGAATCCGTTTAATCCAAACCGCATGAATAGTGGGCATACTACATGCAATGTAGTATGCTTCCTGTGTATATATAGATACACATCCTCGTTTCTTACTATCCCAAAAAATGGTTGCTCCACCAAAAATAAAAAAATAACCTGATGTAGATATTCTATCATCTGCATCCCCTCCGAAATCTGCATCGAAGTATCCTACCAACTTAAGTGATTCAACTTGATATACTAGTTTTAGATATTCAGTTCCTTTCAGATATCAGAAAATCATCTTTATAGCGTCTCAATGTGCTAGTCAGTGATTACTTTGATATCTGCAAACTAGGTTAATTAGATATGCCAAGTCAGGTTGAGTGCTCATCATTGAATACATCAGACTTCCGACCGCTTGTGCATATTTAAATCTTAAAGGTTTTTGCCCCTTTCCATGACATTGACTCTTATTAAGTCTTTTTCCAATTACAAGTGGTGTAGGTGTTGTGGTGTTATGCATTCCAAATCTCTTTAATACAATATACAAATATATTTTCTTGACCAAGGCTCAATATCCTTGAATCTCTATCCTTTGTAATTTTAATTCTTAGAACATATGATGCTTCACTCATGTCCAGCTCAAATTCATTGCTTATTTTTTAAAATTTCATCAAGCATCCTATGCCATTACATGCGAGTAGAATGTCATCTACATATAAAGACATGATAGCAAATTTGCTCCCATTCTTCATGACATATGCACAATTATCCAGCTTTTTTGCAACAAATCCAAATTGGATGCATTTCTTATTAAATTTGAAATATCATTGTTGTAAAGACTATTTTAAGCCATATAATGACTTTCTTAACTTATAAACCATTTTCTCCTGCCATTATACCAGAAAACTATCAAGTTGACACATATATATCTCCTCTCTTATTTCTTCATCAAGGAAAGCCGCTTTTACATCCATTTTGAATAATTCCAAATCCATATATATCTGACTATAGATAACATCATCTATATCGATACCAATTTAGCAACCGGAGATCATGTTTCCTATAAGTCTATTTCAGTTTATTGAGTATAACATCTTGCAACTAATCTTGCTTTCTATTTGTCAATAATACCTTCAAGTAGGTACTTTTTTTAATACCCACTTACATATCGATTGCGTACCTTATGACAAATCACATAAGTCCCATATATCGTTTAGCTCAATTGAGTTCAACTAATCTCTCATGAAGATCGTCCATGATTCTGACTCATTCAAAGCCATTGCTTTGTCAAAAGATATAGGAGCTGTACAATACGCTACATCCTCCTCTACATTGTAACACGGCGTCTCTCATCCATATAAATGATAACTTTCCATCCATGCAGGTGGTGTTATGAGTCTCTTGTTGTCGATTATAATCTGCATTGTATGGCTTCACCTACATCCTCTAAAGGACCGTCAGTATTCATAGGGTCGTTCTCTATGTATGGTGTAGAAAATAATAGCATCGAAGCGTATCAGAATAAAGAAGTATAGATATGGAAGAATATCATGATTTTATGTGGAGCCCTACTTTGTAAGTAGCGGGATGAGACCACGAGAGAAGGCATTTCAAGGGTCGGGTATTTTTTATTGCTCTCTTATCACTTGCATGTGGTGTAGGGCTTCTTATATAGCCCCACCAGTAAGATCAAATCTCGCTCACAATAGATGTGGGAAAAAACCTGTGGATGTGGTAATTGGAGCCTAGAGGGATCCAATTACCCATCTATACATGTGACACATACTCTTAACGATTTCCCTCAAGCTGGAGCATGCAATGCTCAGCTTGAACAACAACAACAACAAAGCCTTTTCCCACATTGAGTAGGGTCGGCTACATGGATTCTTTGCCTCCATTCAGATCTATCTTGGTCATTCTTGGGATTAGATCCAAAAAACTAAGAATAAGATCCCTTTGTATAGTCTCATTCCAACAACTCTTGGATCTTCATTGCCCACTCTTAGCCAGCTCAACATCCCAAAACTCGAATCTCCTCACCGGTGCATCAATTGACCTCGTTTGCAAATGGCCAAATCACTTTAAGAGATTTTCTCACATCTTATCCTCGATTGAAGCTACACCAACTTTCCTTCAGATTGCATCATTCTGAATCCGATCTTTATATGTTTGTGTGTGTTGACACATCTACGTTAGCATTTTCATTTTTGCTACTGCCATTCTCCGCACATGTCTATGGTTCACATGCCAACATTTAGATCCATAGAGTATAGCAGGGCTCATGGCTGCTTTGTAAAACTTTCCCTTATCACAAAAAATAGTAGAAGCTCCTTTCTACTTTAGCCAACCTGTATTTATTCTATTAGTAACATCTCTATCAATTCCCCATCTTGTTTCCAAATTGATCCCAAGTATCTAAAAGAATCTCTCTTCTAAATGTTACCATTATCAATCTTCATCTCAATTCCTTCACCATTGTCTCCATCAGAAGTATACTCCATATATTCAGTCTTAGCCCTACTTATACGGAATCCTTTAGTTTTTATTGCATATATTCAGACCTCAAGCTTCTTATTTACTCCATCTCTAGTCTCATCAACCAACACAATATCATCAGTGAATAACATACACCAAGGTATCTCATCTTGAATGTAACTTGTCAATTCATCCATAATCAAAGTAAAAATGAATGAATTTAAAGATGAATATTGATGCAGACCAATATTGATGTCAAAATATTAGTCTTCCCAAATTGTATCCTAACACAATATGAAGGCCTATCATATATTATCTTTTATGAGGTTAATGCTCATGTTGTACAAATAGAAAGAAATCTATCTCTCACATAATTCAAGACAATATCAACTCTACACATACTTTATTGGCTACCTGCTGAGGATATTGTTTCTCATGTCGTGTTGATGAAGAGGAACTGAAGGGTTGGAGTGGAATTGAACTAGGTCTCCTCATTGGAGAGTGTATACTATGTACCATGTCTGTCAGAGTCATTGAAACTGGAATCAGTCTCCTCGGAGCACGTGATATGTACTGTCCAGAGTCATTGAAGGTGGAACGAGTCTCCACATGGAGAACTCGGGCCCATAACTGCTACATCTCTCTAAAGTGTTAAACCGGAAAAAGTTGTGAAAATATCCTTGTTGGAATCTACGGTCATTCGAAAATGGAGTCTGAAAGTCTCCTCATCAGAGAACTGGGTCTCTCTTATACTGGCTTAGTGAATAGAATCTCTACTCTTGAGTCCATATGAATCCACATGAAAAACCTAAGTCCACGCTGCCTCAGAGAATGTGATCTCTACTTTGGAATCCATATGGATTACATGAAAACCCTGAGTCCAAATCAAGATGGGAACCTCTTAAATAATGATCACATATATGTGTGCTTTAAAATGTGGACTCTGAAATAATCTGAATGTAGATTCTGAATTTGACTGTAAAACTCTACATAATGCTCCCTTTTTCTCCCAGACTTGTCCAAAGATGACATCATTAAAGTTGGGAGAAGACCTGAAGATGGGAAAAATAAAAATTCCTTTTTTCAGGTTTTTTAAAGTTGTTCTCTCTTTTCCCTCTTTTTTTATGAGTTGTTTCATTTTTTCTACTTTCATCTTTTTTTCTGGACAGAGTAGGAGCTTAGTTAGGTTTAACAATCGTGACCTATTCCCCCTCCTTTTTCTGGCCATTTTTTTAAATATTGCAGTAGTACCCCAAATTAGGCTCTAAATCTCAGCTTTTTATAAATTTGACCCACTTGCGGACCAAATAATCTCACGTCACCTCTTTTTTTAAACAACAGCAGGGATGTACCCTTAGGGCCTGGAAAGAGATAGCGGAGAAGGGGGAGACCTATTTAGGAAGGGGCTAGACCCCTTCTTTTCCTCATGTCTTCTTCGCATCATAAATTAGGGCTCCAATGAAACCCAACTTAGAATGTATTGTTGTCGCCACTGCTAATAAGGAGTTCGTTCATGCGTTGGAGATCATCGAACCGGGAGTGGTGCTTGGAGGATGATGTACGTCGCTCGGGGTATCTATACGTACTGGAGATTGGCAAGGCAACGAGGAGATTGGCTCGTGTGGGGCACCACCTGGAGGCGATGTGTGCAAGAAGTAGGCATTTGGCGATCTGGAGGGAGGTTGGCGGGAGGAGATCTGGAGCGATGGGCGATGCAAGAAGACTTCGATCTCCCTCCCTCTTTATCCGAGTCCCCTAGGGTTTTCACCCATTGGAGTTGCATCCCATGTAGCTTGAAGGTGTGGGTGGATAGAGGTGACCTAGGTACCGCCTTGGCTGGTGTAGTGATTCGCGTGCTCGAGTAGAGGGTGCATGTTGCACCCTTCTTCTTTGCAGACTCGAATGAAGGTTAGGTTCTTGGAGATAGGGAGGCGACATTGCCTGGAAAAGAAGCGCATAGAAGCTCCTGTAATGGATCTGCTTAGAAGAATTAGGGTTTTAGAAAGAAACCCTAATTTTTTTTAAAACTATTGAGACTGAATTTCCAGAACTGATCTTGAATTTGAACAAATACTAATTTGCAAGAAAAATCAGAATTGAATTGCAGAACCAAGTCAATTACCCTGGTTTTTTCAATGATGTTGGAGAATTAGGATTTCAAGAAACCCTAGAACTGAATCTCAAATCTCAAATAAATCATGAACATAAAATAAATCCTCGAGAATTGTACCCGTTCTGATACCATGTAGAAAACAATAGTGCGGAACCGTATCAGAGATAAAGAAATATAGACAAGGAAGAATGATTGGATATTACGTGGAACCCTATACTCCATAAGGAGCGGGATGACACCACGGGAGAAGGCCTCTCAAAGGCCAAATATTCTTTATTGCTCTCTCATCTGTTACAGATGGTGTGGACTTTTTATATTGCCCCACTGTAAGACCAAGTCCCACTCACAATAGATGTGGGACTAAATATGCGGATGTAATAATTGGACCCTAGAGGGATCTAATTACCCATCTATACATTTGATGCATACTCTAGCACACGGTGATCAATATCATCCACTAATTCATGTCTCATCTCTAAGCCGTCTTCTTTGTCCGATAAGACAATCAGATGATCCGGTTCCTCTACTTTATGCTCCTTCTCTTGGTGATTTTCTGCATCACAACTTTCGATTTGCCCTAGATTCATGAAAGAAACTATATCCTTTAGAATGTTCACTATATCCACCAACGTTTCCCTTTAATGTCTTGAAGACTAGCTTGTCTCTATTTCTAGTGATGACCCAACTCAGGTTTATCATCATTCCAAATTTCATATGGCATTGATTCTGCGGACTTGGTAGGAATCCTATATTATATATAGTTTGCGGTCAACACTGCTTCTCCCCAAAAATTCCTTTGAGAGACTTAAGTATGACAATTTACATCTTACTGCATTCATATATGTTTTATTCTTTCTTTTAGCTACATCATTTTGTTGTGGTGTATCGGGCATCATAGTTTGCTTATAAATATCTGCTTTAATATAGTAGTCCTCAAACTCCTTTAGGTATATTATCCACCACTATCTAATATAGGAATTTTAATTGGTTTCCCTAATTTTGCCTCTAATTCCATCTTGTATCTTTTCAATATTTCAAAAGCTAGTGCTTTTCTTCCTAAGAGATAGGCATAAGAGAACTCCTAGTAGTCATCAATAAATGTAGTGAAGTATTCCGTATTTCTATGTGTACTAATGCCCAATGGTCCACATATGTCTGAATGGATCAAGCTTAATAATTCCTTTGATCAAGTTCCCATCGAGAAAGATTTTTTATAATTTTACTAGTCAGATAATGTTCACACTGTAGTGTTCTTGCACCCATAATCTTAGATAAAAGAATGAACTTAATTATTTGATCCATTTTCAAACTTCCTAGATGGCCCAAACTCATGTGTCATAGAACAGGGAGTACTCAGAAATCACATTCGTTTACACGCTAGAACTTATTATCAAGGCCTTAAAATGTCGAATTTCGATAAGCTTGAAAAGAGAAATTCTATTGAATTTTGGTGGAATTTCGGTGAAATGGCCAGAATTTGGGAAATTTACTTGAAAATTCATTTTTTTCTAAAACTAAGATTTTTAATATTCTTTAACTCAATAAATGATATAGAAATACATTGTTTTTTGCTAATAGTAAGATATTAACATGATATGGTATATTATATTTCCATTCAATCGCTTCAACAGTCAAAAAAATAATATAGTAAAAAAAGTAGTATACTACTCAAAATCAGAACTAGATTTGGAATCGAAATAGAAGCCATTAGTTTCAACTATTGAATATGAAGAGAATGGTGAAACATGCAATAATAACAGAGAAACATTGGCCGACAAAGATTATTAGCGAAATGATTTCTTATATAATATATAAAGATCGAAATGATAGCTTAGAACTTGTTTTTAACCAAAATACTTTCAATTTAAAAAAATATTTAATTTTAGAAATAAAATAAGACACACGCATATGCACACAAACACAATTCTTTAACATGTATGTCTAATAGAAGCATGATATAGCTTGTGATCGTAAATATATTCTACAAGACACAAACAAATCAACTAACACCAAGAAACCAAATAGCATTCACAAGCACAATCTATATCCAACCCGATATTGGGAAAACAATTACAGGCACAAGATTTTAATGGTTTCTAACAACCTAACACTCGCACAACCACATATACACATTGTAGTAGATAGAACTTGCAAGAAAGCAAAGCCTTAACTTTCGATTTCGTCATATGTCCGGAAAGAGAAATTTCGGAGAAATTTGGTGAAATCGTTGGAAATCTTAGAAATGACTCTAAACTTGATTTTTTTCAAAAATGAGGTTTTTAATATTCCTAAGGCATTAAATGAAAAAGAAAGACATTCTTTTTTGTAAAATAGAATCATAAAAATAAGTTTTGAAGTAATATTACCGTCTTAATCATCACACATGTTGATATGTAGAGAAACATGTTGCTTAGAGTCAGAATTGTATGCTATACTGGAAGAAAAAAGGCATGATAATCACATCATCAATAACAACGAGGTGACACGTAAAAACCACCATTCAAATATATATATATATATATATATCAAATAAAGAAACAACAAAAAAATAAAGCTCTTCAAACAATGTAACACACAACACACAAAAAAATAAAGCTCTTCGTTAATATATGCACATTTCTATGAAAGCAAAGGGTAGATTCACTTATTTTTGTTGTTTTGGGGAAATGACATGCAATTTCGATGAAATTTTATTGACATTTCGGTGATATTTCTTTGAAATCGTGGAAAAAAACAAGGTTGTTTTTCGATTTCAGTAACCTAGATAAATGGAAAATTCGAAGATACTTGGTGGAATTTCGATGAAATTTGAGGCCGTGCTTATTATAGGATCATGTAGACTTTCCTATGGATACACATTTATTATGGAAACAAACTTCAAATCTTTCTTGAGTAAAATAGTAGCAGAAATACGGTTCTAACGTATTCTTGGAGCATATAGTACATCTTGTAGTACCATTATATTGTCGTCCAAGTTAAGCATGTATGTCCCAACACCTTTGACATCCAAGTAGGTGTTGTTCCCCATGAAGATCATCTGTATTCCTTTCTTCAACTCCTCGAAGTCCACTAGCCCCTCCGTCTTGCAACGTAGCAGGATGCACCATAGTCAATCCACTACCCATCACAGTCGTGATCGTAGAGTGGCACTCCATGACAATTGCAAATTCAATTTTTTTCTTGCTATTGTTTTCATGCATTTTAGAGTTTTCCAGCTTCTTGTTGAGGCAATTGACCTTAGCTATATTTGTCGTAATCGTAGCACGAGCCACGTGGGTATTTTCCGCCTTTTCTCTTGAAATTCGCCGAAGAGAATGCAAACTTCTTTTTGCATGCACTACATTTGCTTCGTTTCCTCCCTCCTCGACCTCATATATCTCAATTGTTGATCTTTGCTTCAAGAGATCCTACTTAATTACCAGCTATACATGTAGGTATGTCACAATCTTGATGTTGTCGTTCATCCTTAAAGCTGCGACAATCATGTTGAAAGATGACGAGACTTCCTAGGATGTGTTGTTATTTGCATCCTCTCAAGAATCATGCATTCAACAGCCGATAGGTCCTTAACCATCATGATCATCTTATTCACATGCTCAAGATTGCTCTCAGATTTTTTTTATTCTCACGAGTTTTACTTGTGTAGAAGATTGGATACTCACTTTTGATTTGGAGCGATATTTGTCTTTACTGTGTTCCACAACTTGTATGATGATTTATAGGTCTCAAAAACCCGAATCAGATACAACTCCATATGAGCTAGCATGAGACTTCTAGCCATCATATTAATCTTCTCCACTATATATAGGATCTAATTTCCTCAGATAGTTGAATTTCAGATAAAGTAGGGCTGTTTTTATCTATGATCAAGTGGATGCTATTATGTAGCAAGCCCAAGTAGATCTTTCTACTCCAAGTTTGTAGTTAGTACTGTTAAGGTAATCAATTTTTTTATCCTCGATGACAATTGTTTTGCTTGTCATTTTGTAATATACAACCTTGTTAGGGTTTTGAGGACTAGAATGAGGTGGCGACGACAAGAAAAGAGATTGTTCAACGATCACATCGATCTCCAAAAATGTGTTGTGATGTCATTAGGACTAACGCCTCCGATGATCTACGATGGTCGCGAGGGGGAGCTTGACCAGAATAACTTTGATACTAGTTAGAATCAAGGTATGTCGCCTGACTCCTCTTAGATTGAGAATGCGAGATATGGAGAGAATGAAATGGTGAATGAGGGCTTCCCTTGGCAAAGGCCAAAAATATTGATCGTTCCGCTTAGCAAGCCCGACATCGGTTATTTCCTTATAGTATATCCCTCACTCCTCCAAGGTGGTCTAGTGCTCGCCTCTGATGTGGGATATATGGGAGAAGGAAATGGTGAAAAATGGAGCAAGCTTTTGAGAATTTAAAAAGATCTTCCTATTCTATATTAAGAAAACGGAAGTTGCAATCGTTAAGGCTATAAATAACAAAGTGGACTAATGTGTAAAATTAAGGAAGATTGTGGTTGCGTGCACTAATTTCCACGAATTGTGAAGTACACGTAATGTAAAAAGAATTATGAGGTATCTACTACACTTTAACAAAATATATGGTGGGGGATACTTATTGGAGTAATTTATTATGAGGGTATATGATAAAGGGTTTGATACGCTGCCCCCTAGGGGTAGCCAACATGGCTGCCCCCACCCCCATTTTTCGTAATTTTTTTATTTTTTTTGAAAAAATATCACCATGTATATCCATCCCCATATCCCTCCTATATGTCATTTGAATTTCGTCAGAAACAGAGATTCCTACGGCCTCCATCCAGACAGGGTCGATTTAAAAAAATCCTGCAACCGTTAAAAAATGACATCTAGATAGAGGCCATAGGAGTCTCTGTTTCTGACGAAATTCGAATGACATATAGGAGGGATATAGGGATGAATATACATGGTGATATTTTTTCAAAAAACTTAAAAAAAATTGCGAAAAATGGGGTGGGGGCAGCCATGTTGGCTACCCTAGGGGGCAGCCCCATTTTTCCCATGATTAAATGTGTATTATAAAGGAATTTGTGAATTCTCTGATGGTGGGTATATTGGCAAATATTATTAACAATTTTCAATGAAAGAGTCTTGAAAAAGTAGTGTTATGGAACAAAATGCACACGACCAATGGCATGAATTAAGCTACAAATTCATTTATTGGCATCTTATCATACTTGTTAACATGTGAAAGGGATCCTGTATAAGGTGGATTTTTCCAAGACTTATGATTTCATTGATTGGAGATTATTATGGGCTTCTTTGGAGAAGAGGGGTTTCCCGTAGCAGTGGATTGCTTGGATCAAGCGGTGTAAGATGACGGCTTCACACGATGTTTCGGTCAATGGTAGGCTGGAAGGTGGTTTTGTCGCTTTTGTTCATCATTGTAGTGGATGCCTTGATGGTGATGATGCATCTGGCAATGAGCGTGGGATGGTGTATGTTTATGAGAAGGAGACATCCATCTCGCTCTTGCAATATGTAGATGACACTCTCATGTTCATGGGGGGCTGAGGAGGAGAAGATGTTGCGGATATCACTCATTATGGACATTTTTGCGGACTTGTCGAGCCTTCAGATCAACAAAGTGAAATCGGTGGTGGTTCATTTTGGCTTATTTGAGCTTGAAAGACAGGGGCGGAGACGAGTCTCGGTTGCCCAACAGTCGGGCTTACCATTACCAACTTAGGGCTTCCTTTGGTGGCGGTGAAGCCTAAGAATGGTGATTGGAGGGCTTTGTTGGGCAGGTTGGAGGAAGTATGGTGGGGTGGAAAGCGTCGACGTTGTCGAAAGGTGGGAAGATGATATTGTTGAAGCACGTTCTTTCGGCCATACTTATCTTTTCTGTTCCATGAGATGGCTTCCTATGGGGGTTCGCACGAGGATTGAGACTCTCATGAGGAGGTTTTTTTGGGCGGATGGGAGGCAGATTAGACGAGGCATCCACTTGGTGCGATGGGGCAAATCGACGACGTCGAAGAAGAAGAGGGTTGGGAATTTTGCGGATGGGCGAGATGAACATGGCCTTTATGGCGAAGTGGGTGGTACGCATTTGGGGGAAATCTGATGACTTGGTATGCAGGCTGATGAGGAAGATTTAAAGGGTATCCTTATCTTTGACGGTTGTTCCGAGCCGTCTGCCTTCATCATTTGGAAAGGGATTACCTATGTGTTACCAGATCTAGCGGTGAAGTTGCAATCGGCTCTGGGGGATGGGGCCACATTTCGATTCTGGTTGGATGATTGGATGGGCGAGGGGATCCTGGGCGAGTAATACCCACAGTTATGCTGGCTGGCAGGCAACAGGTGGATAATGGTGCAGCAGGTTTGGGAGCACGGTTCTCGGGCCCCTATCTTCTCCTTTACCATGTCAGATCAGAGGGTTGCTGAATACTTGGAGCTACAGGCGCATCTAGTTGAGGGTCCGACAAATGGCAAGGATCATTTTGCATCGGGGGACGGGGGATTTTCAGTGAAGAAGGTATACCGTTTTTTAGTGGAGGATCGGGAAGTGGTGGACGAAGAGATGGTTGTTGCTACCAGGATGATATGGAGAAGCAGGGTGCCTAATTGGATAAAGATTTTCCTATGGCTATTACGTCAAGATAGGATTCTCATGCAGGCTCGTTGAGGATTCCTGTTGGGATTGGAGGTTGGCATGTGCGCCAGATGTGGTGTGAGGCAACTGAGGATGCATATACCTTTTTCTCTTGCGCGTCTTCTGCCCTGTGGGACATGGCCAGCATTTCGTGGATTGGGGGGGCAGGATTGTGCCGGTTTGTTAAGGAACTTCGGATTGACTCGTGGCTATGGACACGAGGACAGTACACATCCCTTCGCACTATTGTGGGCAATTTGGTGCGCAAGGAATAGTCTCATTTTTGGGGGGCAATCGTGTTATACAGAAAATGTAATATAGCATAGCAGAGCATTATATGCAATGTGAAAGGTGGAATAGAATGTAATTTTATAATTATATAGATTAATATATTTGGCAGCAGGTCCCAAGTTCTGGGATGCCACCCATTTTCATTTTCAAAAAAGAAAATCAGACTTGTTAACTGTTGAATCGTATAATGTCATGTCTTGTTATTTTATTGTTATATTGGTTTCAACATGCAGCGTATTCAAATTCAAGGAATAAAAAAGGACGAATGGTTCATGAAACACTATATTTCTATTCGATGTGGTGAAGAGGAAGATGTCAATTTAGATGATATCCGTGCTGTTTTTGATGATATCGAGGTCAGTCGGAACTACGTGCTGTGTGTATTGCAGAAAATATTATCATAATGTTTCATCTATTTTTCATTTTCGGTTCTTTAATTTCTCGAAAAGGTATGGTTACTTAACGGTACAAAGGTAAGATCTCTATATTTGCAGGATCAGCATGTGTCGGAACAACTAAGGGATCAGGGTGGGGGACCTCTTATGATGAATGCCTTCGAAATGATTACGCTGTCTCAGGGGCTGAATCTATCTGCACTATTTGATAGAAGACAGGTGATTCAGTTTCTCTCATTTATGAAACATAGTACTAACTGCATCATAATGACAAATTCTGCTAGAAAGGACTTACAGGAAGTCATATACAGAACTTAAGTAGGATTTTTCTCATGGTTGTGAAGTACAGAAACGACAGAAAATGTGTGGAGAGTACCTACTGGAAAATGAGAGTCCGACTAGTTTAAGCACTTCCTCAAGATTTCCATCCAAATGCACTGTTAAGGATATATGAGGGTAGGATCAGGTTGCTAAATTGTTTTGTTGAACACTGTTTAATGGTTTAGTTTATCTGACATTTATTTTTACTCAAAAAATCCTTTGTTAACACGCAAGAACACTTCTCAAGTTTGCGATCGACTCCAACCCCTACACCCCACCCCCCACCCCTACGGCCCAACCACCACAACCTTATCTTGTTATTCGGCGCATCTATGCCCCCCACCTTCAACTAATTAGTTGTATACAAATCAAACCCTACGAATGAATGTTTGTAACTAGCCTTCGCTTTGGCCATTGTTGAAAAGTATATTCATCTTTCCCTATTTTATGTGTTTTCTTTTCTTATTGCTTTATTATGTAATGTGCCAACAAGGTATTTCCTCTCTATATAAGAGAATCTTAGGGCCTCATGAATAATCAATTCAGTAGTCTCTTTCCATATTAGTATCGGAGAAATGGTCCTACACCAGAGCCATGTGCCCTAGCCCCCTTCCTCCCTCTCACCGACATCTACCCTGTGGAGATATTTATGTTTTCTATATTTTTATGTGTCTCTTTCGTATTTGTTATTTCTGTTTTCCACTTTATGTAATTTACCCATAGGCCCTCTGTTATATAAGAGAGCCTAGGGTTCTCAGAAATTATCATCTCTCTTATTTTTCTCCAACATGGTATCAGAGCGGCGGTCCTAGACCGGAGCTCTCGATTCCCGAAAAACCCTAACCCTACCTCCAGCCCCTTCCTCCCGCCGAGTGCGCCACCGCCGACTCGCGCGCGCACCATCACCGTGCGTCGTCGCCCAGCGTGCTACCGCCTCCTCGCGTCTCGCGTGCCTCCTCGCGGCCTCGCGCGCCTCCTCGCACCACGCGCGTCTCCACGCGCAGACCAGCCACCTTGCGTACACCGCCCAGTGCTCCCCTGCTGCGCGCAGCCTCGCACGTGGCTTCCTTCTTTGCAATGCGGCACCCTAGCAAGTTGTTGGGCCGGTTCTAGGGCTTGCGTGTAAGCGTTATCGCACGCCTATCACGCTTCCTATGTATTGACTTCGTTGTTGGTTGATGGGTTGGTGTGTATGAGTCTACACGTGCACCCAAACCTACATATGTCTGTGTAGACATACAAACTTCGGTTTCCAGCACCCGTAGTACTTCTCTTCCGGCAATATGTCTGAAAACAAGGTTGATGTACCCACCACTGGCGCATTCAGAGGTCCAGCGCCTATAGTAAAAATGGACGGGACAAATTATGAGCTCTGGGCTATTCAGTTCATGAGCCTGATGAAGTCAAATGATAAGAAGCATATTCTTACCGAGGAGGAGCCGATGGAGAAGACTAGGGTGAATGCGTCTTGGGAGGTGGACGACGTGTATGCCAAAGTCTGTCTATCTGGGACATTGACGATAGAGATCACCAACGATGTACTGCATCAGCCCACGACGAAGGCCATGTGGGATATTCTAGCCGCGAATATTCGCAAGCGCGGAATGAGACCAAGATACTCCAACTGCAACATGATATTTTTACAGTCAAACAGAATGGGCGCCCTCTTCACTCACTATACACATCCCTACGAGGAATGTTTGAGAAGCTCCAAGCTTCATGCCCTTGACGGCCACTCCTGAGCAGCAGAAGACATACAGGAATGCTACCATGGTAGGTGTATTCCTGGCCACACTTGATCCAGAGTACGATGCTGCCCGCTCTCAGATTCTTGCTGACACTACTATTCCTCCTATAGAGGAAGCTTTTCGCCGACTTAGTCGAATCACTGTCCCAAGCTCGACTATTAGTAAGACACCTTCGGTGATGGCGGCCTCCAGAGGAAGAGGTGGCTCCTCTACTTTTCGTGGTCGTAGTCCCCGTGATCGTGGGGGTCGGATCCGACAGCCATGCAATTATTGTCACCGTCCGGGCCACTCCGAGGATACATGCTATTCTAAGCATGGCTTTCCAACATCTGCTCGGGCAGCGGAACAAGTTGAGTCCCCCTGCACCTTCGTTGGACCAGCGATTTGATGATCTTGTTGCCAGACTGAGGAATATCATGCCTCCTGATACAACTTCTGGAGGCCATTCAGATGTGCTGCCTCTGCCTCTGCTAGTTCACCTGCTACAGCTAGTACCTCAGGTAGTCTTATGATCTCACCTCTTGTGATAGATCTACGATTACAGACTGGATTATGGACTCCGGAGCAACACATCATCTGTGTGGGGACAAAGAGCAGCTTATTGCATATAGACAGGTTTCTCCAGGGTGGACTGTGGTGATAGCCAATGGGACACATTCCCCGATTACAGGACAAGGGGAAATTAGTTTGACGCCTTCCATGCGGCTGCAGAATGTGTTATATGCACCCGATTTCTCTATGAATTTACTGTCTATTAGCCAGATTACAAAGGATTTGATTTGTCGAGCTATTGTTGACTCATCGTCTCTTGTTTTTCAGGGCATACCCTTGGGCAAAGTGATTGGTTGTGGCCGTGAACAGAATGGTCTCTATCTGTCTAGTCCGTACTCCCTATGTCGGCGCATCTCTTCACTCTACAGGATCAGACTCTCCTTATATCTGGCATCTCCGTTTTGGTCATCTACCTCTTCAGAAGATGTGTCGTGTTTTGCCCCAGATTTCCCCGAGGTCGTTCTTCCAGTGTGAAGCGTGTCAGTTGGGAAAGCATCATAGGTCTACTTTCCCGAGTCGTCAGAGTCGGAGCAGTAGCTCCATGTTTGATTTAGTCCATATTGATATTTGGGGTCCCACTCGTGTTCCTGACCACCAGGGACACAGGTTCTATCTTGTTGCCGTAGATGATTTTTCTCGCTTGTCTTGGGTGTTTTTATTGAAGAATAAATCTGAAGCAGGAGATGTGATTCAAATGTTTATCAATGAAGTTCAAAATAGTTTCTCTTCTACTGTGAAAATTGTGCGTTCTGATAATGCATTGGAGTTTTGTACCAGAGCTCTTTCCCTTGTTTTTTCTCATCTCGTGGTATCGTTCATCAAACTTCTTGTGCTTACACTTCACAACAAAATGGTGTTGCAGAGCGGAAACATCGTCATCTATTGGATATCACTAGGACTCTACTTATTCAGAGTCATGCTCCACATTCGTTTTAGGGTGATGCAATTCTCACTGCTTGCTACCTAGTAAATCGCATGCCCTCGTCTGTCTTGGGTGAGAAGACTCCTTTCTCTATAGCCTTCCCTGAGAAGGAGTTGTTCTCTCTTACATCTCGAGTTTTTTGGCTGTATTGGGTTTGTCCATCAGTTGGTGCCAGGTCTTGATAAGCTCTCTCCTAGAGTTGTCAAATGCATGTTTGTGGGGTACTCCAGGACAGGGAAGGGATATCGTTACTTTGATTCGTTACGTCGAAAATATTTTGTTTGCACCGATGTCACATTCTTTGAATCTGTGATGTTTTTCTCTCCTACAGGTGACAAAATGACTACTTCTCTGTCCGATACTGAGGTCTACATGCAACCTCCTCCTATGAGTCAGTTACCTCCTACACCACCTTCTCCATCACCTCCTGTCATACCTTCATCACCACCTTCACCACCTCCTGTGACCGTTGTTCCACCCTTACCAAAACACTATACTCGTCGGTCCTCTTCTGCTCATGGCCAAGGCCCGTCATCCAGCATGCCCCAAGTTTGTCCTGATAACATGATTTCTAACGACGAGTCTGAAGATCTATTGATACAGGGATCACAGGAGGATGACGTTCATGAGAACCTGGACATTCCTATCGCTATTCGGAAGCAGAGGCGTACTTGTGCATCCTACCCACTTGCCTCTCAGGTTTCCTTTCACCGTCTTACAGGCGATTTCCAGAGATTTGCAGTTGCTTTATCTGCCGTAGAAGTTCCACGGATGTACTAGGATGCATTGCAAGATAACAAATGGTGCCTTGCTATGGAAGAAGAAATGGTTGCCTTGCAGTCTCGCGGCACATGGACTCTTGTTTCTCCTCCTCCTGGAGCATCTGTTGTTAGTGCATGGGGTGTTTACTGTTAAATACCGTGCAGATGGGAGCCCTTGATCGTTAAAAGCAAGGCTTGTGGCACACGGTTTTACTCAGACCTATGGAGTTGATTCCCTAGACACGTTCTCTCCGGTTGCACGACATTCAACTCTACGTGTTCTTCTCTCATTTGTTGTAGCACGTGATTGGCCCTTATTCCAGCTTGACGTCAAAAATGCATTTTTGTATGAAGATCTACATGAGGAGGTCTATATGCAGCAACCTCCGGGGTTTGCTGCTGAGGGGGAGTGTCAACAGGTTTGCAGACTCCATAAGGCAATATATGGCCTTAAACAGAGTCCTAGAGCTTGGTTCCAAAAGCTTTCTGATCTGATTGAACAACAGGGATTCAAGAGGTCGAATGCAGATCATTCATTATTTGTGCAGAAGACGCCTAGAGGTACAGTCGTTATCATGGTTTATGTTGATGACATAGTTGTTACAGGAGATTGTTGGAAAACGTGAATAAGTTGTTTATTCCACAGCCCTAGGCTCTCTTATATAGGGGAGTAGCCTATGGGTAAATTACATAGAGAGGATAACGAGAGAAATAAAATAGCAAAGAGGTACAATAACTCAACGTGTGTCAACACTCCCCCTCAAGATGGAGCATAGATGTCAATCATGCTCAGCTTGGAAGCACACTTCTGAAATGGGCCACGTAATAATGCCTTGGTAAAAATGTCTGCCGTCTGGTTCTCTGAAGTAACGTGGGATGTGGTAATAAATCCTTTCTGGATCATATCACGTATGAAGTGACAATCCACTTCAATATGCTTGGTCCGCTCATGGAATGCAGGATTATTAGCAATGAACAAAGCAGCCTGATTATCACACTCCAAGTTCATAGGAAGTGGTATATCTAAGCATAGATCTGTCAGCACTGCTTTCACCCACATCATCTCTGTAGTAGCCTGGGCCATAGCCCTATCACTGGATCTAGCTACCACAGTTTGCTTCTTGCTCCTCCATGAGACTAGGGCATCTCCGACATAGACAGCGTACCCTGAGGTGGACTTTCTATCCTTAGGACATCCTGCATAGTCTGCATCTGCGCATGCATAGACAGAAATCCCCTTTCCTTTCTTAAACAGCATACCTTTACCTGGAGAAGATTTGAGGTATCTAAGTATCATGTGTATTGCATCCATATGCACCTGGCGTGGCTGCTCCATGAACTGGCTCACACGGCTCACTGCAAATAATATATCTGGCCTAGTGATGGTAACATATAGCAGTTTGCCTACCAGTTCTCTGTATCTTCTCCTGTCAACCTCCTCTGTGTCATCATCATACATCTTCATGCTAGGGTCCATAGGTGTCGTAGCAGGTCGACACCCTAGCATACCTGTCTCACTTAGTAGATCTGTGACATACTTCCTCTGTGACATGACTAGTCCATACGGATTTCTAGCAAACTCCAGCCCCAGAAAATATCTAAGGACTCCCAGGTCCTTGATGACAAACTCGGTTCCTAGCCTTTCCTTTGCCTGCTTAATGCCCTGGTCATCATCACCTGTAATCAAGATATCGTCAACATAAACCATGATTACAACAGTACCTCTTGCCGTTTTCTGTACAAACAAGGAATGATCAGCATTTGAACGTTTGTATCCTTGTTTCTCAAAGAGGTCTGACAGCTTCTGGAACCACGCTCTAGGGCTCTGCTTAAGGCCATAGATAGCCTTATGTAATCGGCAAACCTTGGAACACTCCCCCTCAACAGCAAAACCTGGTGGCTGTTGCATGTAGACCTCCTCCTGCAAATCGCCATACAGAAAGGCATTCTTCACATCCAGTTGATATAGGGGCCAGTCTTTAGTGACTGCAATAGATAAGAGGATCCGTAGAGTGGAATGACGAGCCACCGGGGAGAACGTGTCAAGGTAATCTACCCCATATGTCTGTGTGAATCCCCTTGCAACTAGGCGTGCCTTGTACCTGTCAATGGAGCCATCTGCATTATGTTTAACTGTAAACACCCACTTGCAACTCACCGGGTTGACATCTGGAGGTATAGTAACCAAGCTCCATGTTCCTCTGGACTGAAGTGCCGCCATCTCTTCCTCCATTGCTAGCCTCCATCGAGAATCCTGCAAGGCTTCATGGTGATTCCTTGGAATATCTGTAGCTGAAAGTGCCAACGCAAACGTCTTGAAAGGTCCAGATAGCCTCTCAAACGACACCACTGCTGAAACTGGATACTGGACACAGCTTCTCTTTGACTTGCGTAGAGCGATTGGAACATTTAGGTCCTCTGTGGTATCAGCATGCTCCTGTGATACATCCTGCTGAGTAATGTCGTCAGATTCATCAACATTAATATTTTCATTACATACCATAGGCGAGCTAGTTGACTGGTCAGGACCATGAGCTTGATTCGGCCTTCGGGTGTAATGAAATGGTAATGGAGGTACTATTGATGGCATTGGTGGTGGTGGTGATGGTGGTGGTGGTGATGGTGATGATGGTGGCGATGGTGGTGGAGATGTTGGTGGTGCCATGAACACAGTATCAGGGGATATAGATTGTGGCTGCATGTTCCCAGATTCTGAGAAGTACATGGTGGATTCAAAGAATGTAACATCTGCGCTGATCACATACCGCCGACGCAGAGGGTCAAAACACTTGTACCCCTTTTGAGTTCTGGAGTACCCCACAAAGACACACTTGACAACCCTAGGAGAGAGCTTGTCAGAACCGGGTGACAACTGATGGACAAATGCGACTGACCCAAACACACGAGGGGTAAGAGTGAACAGATCCTTGTTAGGATAAACAAGTGAGAAGGGGATCTGTTCATTCAAGACGGACGAGGGCATACGGTTTATAAGATAACATGCAGTAAGGACTGCATCACCCCAGTAGGAATACGGAACATGACTCTGAATGAGAAGAGACCTTGTGACATCAAGAAGGTGACGGTGTTTTCTTTCTGCAACCCCATTCTGTTGGGACGTATGGGCACAGGATGTTTGGTGAACAATTCCCTTAGAAGAGTAGTAGTTGGCTAGATTATTGGTGCACAATTCTAAGGCATTGTCACTTCTCAAAAATTTGACAGTTGTGGAAAAGACATTCTGAATCTCATTTAGAAATTGAATAATAATATTTCCAGCTTCAGACTTATTTTTCATTAAAAATACCCATGATGCTCTAGAGAAATCATCCACAAAAATAATATAATACCTGTGTCCCTGAAGATCGGGAACACGACTTGGACCCCAGACATCAACATGAAACAACTCAAATTTGGAGTTACTACTCCGACCTTGACCACTGGGAAACGATGACCTGTGATGTTTTCCCAACTGACACGCCTCACACTGGATAGGTGTGTGAGAAAGACTATAAGGTAAGATACGACACAGCTTCTGAAGCGGGAGGTGACCAAGACGCAGATGCCACAGGAGAGGAGATACTTGTCCAGCGGGAGAAGAGGTGATTCCAGCAAATGGGGTCTGGTTCAGACGATAGAGGCCTCCTTGCTCATAGCCATGACCAATCACGTTGCCCGTACGGATGTCCTGAAAAATCAAAGAAGATGAATCAAAAATAGCTCGACATTGGAGATCCTTCGTAATCTGGCTGATTGACAATAGATTCATAGAAAAATGTGGTGCATGTAAAACATTCTTGAGCTGCATAGATGATGTCAATCTAATCTCCCCCTGACCCATGATGGGGGAATGAGTGCCATTGGCAATCACTACTGTTCGTCCTGGAGGAATCTGAGTGTATCCTGAAAGTAGACTCTGGTCGCCACATAGATGATGTGTAGCGCCTGAGTCCATGATCCATGGCAATGTATCTGATCTACTACTATGTAGTGCAAGTGTACTACCTGAAGTACTCGTAGAGGCAGACGCAGAAGCAGAAGCAGCAACATCCGTATGACTCTCTGTCGTCGGTGCTGGGCCAGATGGTGGGATAATGCCCCTAAGGCGGGCAACTAGATCATCAAAACGCTGATCCAGAGAAGCAGGAGGAGGCTCTATCTGCTCAGCGGCTCGTGCAGATGCAGGAAATCCATGCTTTGAATAGCATGTGTCTTCAGTATGGCCGACTCTGTGACAATATGAGCATGTTGGCCTAGTGCGGCCACCCCTTCCACGGGGAGTACGTCCACGGCCCTGGTAATGAGAACCACGGCCCCTGTTGGCTGCCATGGCTGAGGGATTCTGGCTAGTGGCTGCAGAAGGTACAGTGATCCTACTCAACCTATGAAAAGCCTCCTCCATGGGAGGAATAGTTGAGTCCGCCAGAATCTGTGAACGAGCAGCCGCATACTCTGGGTCGAGTGCTGCGAGAAACACACCCACCATCGTTGTGTTTCTATATGTCTTTTGCTGCTCTGGCGTGGCGGTAAGCGGCATGAAGCTATGAAGCTTCTCAAACATTCCTCTCAAAGATGTGTAGAGAGAATGTAACGGGCGACCATTCTGCTTTATTGTGAATATATCATGTTGTAGTTGCAGAATTTTTGTCTCATTCTTCGCCTGAGAATATGTTGATGCCAGGATATCCCACATGTCTTTGGCTGTGGGTTGATGTAGAATATCATTGGCAATTTCAATAGCCAATGTGCCAGACAGCCACACCTTGGCATATGCGTCATCTGCCTCCCATGAGGCATGAACTCCAGTCTTCTCTGCAGGCTCGGGCTCTGTGAGAATATGCTTCTTGCCCGTGGACTTCATCATACTCATGAACTGCATTGCCCACAGTTCATAGTTCGTACCATCCATCTTGACAATGGGCGCTGGACCACGAAATGCGCCCATAGATGGGATGTCAGCCTTGCTTTCTGACATGCTGGAAACGAAAGACTGGAGCGATTGAGAGAAAATAATCTTCGTCTACAATGACATAGACGGGATTAGTTGCGTGTGTAGACTTCAAGCAACTAACCCCATGTAGAACCGGCTGTGTGCCCTAGGGTTTTGGGACTTAGGGCGCGTAGGCACGTGCAAAGAGCACGCGCACACGCACCTGGAGGATCACGCGTGCACTTGAACACGCAACTGGAGGATCACGCCACAGTCGCACAGGAGCAGTGCGCACACGAGGCGATGCCCGCAGTCGCGAGAGGCGATCAGAGAAGATCGCTGATCGACGGCGATGTGCGCACAAGCGCCGACGATGCGCGAGATATGCGCACAGCCGATGCACGCACAGGCGCGAGCAGCGATCGGAGAGGAGGCGGCGCCGATTCGAGAGAGAGAGGGAGGAGGCGGCGCCTATTCGAGAGAGAGAGAGGCCGGCGGGTGGGGTGTTAGGTTTAGGGTTTCGAGAACTCCGGTCTAGGACCGTCGCTCTGATACCATGTTGGAAAACGTGAATAAGTTGTTTATTCCACAGCCCTAGGCTCTCTTATATAGGGGAGTAGCCTATGGGTAAATTACATAGAGAGGATAACGAGAGAAATAAAATAGCAAAGAGGTACAATAACTCAACGTGCGTCAACAGAGATGATGAGCAGGGAATCAAGATGGCAAAAGAATTTCTGTGCAGTCAATTTGTGACTAAGGACCTGGGTACCCTAAGGTATTTCTTGGGGTTGGAATTTGCTAGAAATGCACAGGATCTTGTGATGACCCAAAGAAAGTATGTTACAGATATGTTACAGATATGCTTGCAGAGACGGGCATGATTGGATGTCGACCCTCTACTACTCCTATGGATCCTAGCATGAAGCTATACGATGATGATGCAGATGAAGTCGATAAAAGAAGATACAGAGAGATGGTGGGAAAAGTTCTTTATGTTACAATCACCAGACCAGATATTGCATTTGCAGTGAGTCGAGTGAGTCAATTAATGGAGCAACCTCGACAAGTACATATGGAGGCTATATATATGATATTGAGATATCTAAAATCATCTCCAGGCTCAGGATAACTATTCAAGAAAGGAGATGTATCCGCATATGCTGACGCAGACTATGCAGGTTGTCTTAAGGATAGAAAGTCGACTCCGGAATTCGCTGTATTTGTTGGCAGTTCTCTCGTTTCTTGGAAAAGTAAGAAACAGACAGTTGTGGCAAGATCAAGTGTCGAATCTGAATACAGAGCTACGGCTCAAGCAAGTACAGAAATGATGTGGGTTCGAGCAGTATTAGTTGATTTGCATATAGAGGTTCCTCTACCTATGGAGTTACACTGTGATAACCAGGCTACTCTGTTCATTGCAAACAACCCTGTGTTCCATGAGAGAACAAAACATATTGAGGTGGATTGTCACTACACCAGAGATATGATTCAGAAGGGCCTGATTTCTACTTCCCATGTTAGCTCTGGAGAGCAAACAACAGATATCTTCACCAAGCCATTGCTCAGAGGATCATTCCTGAAGTGTTCGTCCAAGCTGAGCATGATCGATATCTATGCTCCATCTTGAGGGGGAGTGTGGAGATATTTATGTTTTCTATATTATTATGCCTCTTTCGTATTTGTTATTTGTATTTTCCACTTTATGTAATTTACCCATAGGCCTCTCTGCTATATAAGAGAGACTAGGGTTCTCAGAAATTATCATCTCTCTTATTTTTCTCCAGCATACCCCAACCATCGTCGTCAAGAGACCACCCATGGCCCCTCTCGGGGCAACTTCAGGGCTCCTCACCGCCCAACAATCCTGCTCGTGGGTTCTTAGCTTGTCGCAGCCCCATCGTGGGTCACCTGTCACCTCCCGAGCGGCATCGCATAGAGGCTCGCTCTTACCGCCTAAGCCCTCGGCTTTCGTCGTTGCACCTCAAAAGGTCTCCCAACAACCTGATTTTGGGTAGTTTCTGGTGAAATCAGATGACTAGGTTCATCTACATGCCTTGGAGCACGATCTTGGTTGATGGAACGATTATGGAATGAGTCTGCAAACACCACCAATTCCCCATATGTTCATGTAGACACATTTTTCTGTCTACATCTCCAGTCGAATTCTATCATGACCTCTTTATCATCATGTCAGAAATCAAGAGTGACTTCTTTTAGTCCGATGCCTTCAAGATCCCGCCGCCCATCATGAAGATGAAAAGGACCAATTACTGTTGGAGTATGCGTCACATGTATAGGTGGGTAATTAGATCCTTCAAGGTCAAGTTACCACATCCATATGTTTAGTCCCACATCAGTTGTTAGTTGGACTTTGGTCTGTCTACGGGGCTATATAAGAAGCCTTACACCCATTGTATATGTTGAGAGAGAGAGAGAGATTCAATACATAAGATCCGGCATGTTGAGAGGCCTTCTCCCGTGGTTTCATCCCGCTCCTTATGGAGTAGGGTTCTACGTAAAACCTAGGTGTTCTTCGACTGTTCTTTATTCTTTATCTCTGATACGTTCTTAAATATTCAAAGCAAGTACGATTTTGGATTGAAGAATGTTATTATTCATCCTCACAATTCATCCAAGATCAAGATTCTAGGGTTTCTTTTGAAACCCTAATTCTACGTTGATGTCAACAACTATCAGAGTGGGTTCGATTCTAAGTCTTTCATGCTTAAAGATTCAATATTATGACCACGGATTTGTTTGTATGTTTATATTCACAATTTATTCAAATCCGAGAGTTCTTGAAATTTCTATTAAAACCCTAATTAAGCATGGTGACTAGGGTTTGTTCAGTTCATAAAATCCTAGGTCTAGACCCTCCAACGACTGGCTCAAGCCTTGTTGACTCCAATCAACATCTTTTCCATGCATTGCCACCAAGGCCCTAAATGTCAATTTCGGTTACTATTTTGGTGACCGACCGAAATAGAATTTTTGTGGAATTTCGATCGAAATTTCGGTCATTTTTTGTACTAGGGCCCTCATATTTCGTCATTTCGGTCATTTCGGTCAAATTTCGATTTCGACAGGACATCGATATTCAACAGAAATTCGACTGAATTTCGCTGAAATTTGATGACATGATTGCCACCTCCAGTATTTGTTTGTTAATTATCTGTTCCGCTCATGTGCTCAAGTTCTGAAGAGTTTTTCGTCGTTGAACTCCAAGCAACTAGGGTTATGTTAGAACCCTAAATTATGCGCATAAGCACATCCAAGCCTCCAGATTTGCAGATCAAGCCTTGTACATTCAAGATTTTGTTCCTAAACCGTATTCCTGCATATCGAGGTTGTTACCACAACATATCTGGGCATGCATCTTCCTGTTATCGCCCTTAAGCGTGAAACTTGAGGTGGCACTCTCCTTTACATGAACACCCAGTGATGGGTTCTTTCATCCCAAAGCACATGGTAGTGCCCCATATCCATGCGATATCATATACAGGCATCGCACCCACGGAACCTAACTTGGAGCACCCCTTCATCAATCACTATCAGTGATTCCAAGCCCCCCTCGTGTGATGGCAACCTACACATGACTTTAGCATGGGGCATCTTCCTGGTGGTGGGTTCCACCACCTCTTCTCGAGCCCTCTAGCTCTAGTGAGCCATCCTCACACGATATTCCCAACTCGAGAAAGGTTCCCCATTGGGAACCCTAATCATTCGTATAAAAGCTGGGTAGGGTTATTTGGGGCTCTGAATACCCTTTAAATTAAAAAAAGGAGACAGGTTTTAGGCCATATTGAAGCCATGAGTTTCTTTTAAAAAAAAGATTATCTGTAAAAAAAAAGGGAGTGCAACATGAGTTTGGGCCCTATTTGGACCGTGTTTCAGAAAAAGGAGTGTTGCATATTTAGATCCTATTTGGGTCATGTTAAAAGCTTTTTTTGGTAAAAGATGTGAGACACCTGTCTCGGGATCCGTATCACCCATTTACACAACATTCGCAATATTTTATTCGCTATTGATTGCATTAGGTTACAGAAAATGAGGGAAAATTTTCGCATTTCAAATGACATTCACATTAATGATAAACAACTGCAGAACTAACAAGTGTCACCCAGAGATATTTGTATTAATTTCCCTATAAAGTTACATGTGTCAAAAGAAACTAACATTATTTACATATATCCCAAAATGTAACAGAAGAGACAGAAATAAGAACATAAGAGATTTTGCATTATCCTGAATAAAAGGTATAATGTACTGCCAAAAGTAAACCGGGAAGCTCGGGTCCTGTTGTCGGACAACTGTGATGCAGGTGCTTTACCTGCCATTCATGTTGGGAAAAAAAGAATGTCAACAAAAGTTGAGTATAATCTAATTTATTAGAATAACATATATTTAGTGGTTTCAAAAGAAAGCAGACATTTAAAATTAACAATCTACTTGCACGGAAGATGGTTTTCAAGTTGTTTTGTATGTACATCCCTTGTTCACTCATCACACCTTAACTACGCATACTTAATACTTTTATTTATGTATAAGATTCATACTTAGACTATCATTATTTTTTTGTTTATAAATCATGACGATGGATCTTAGTAGTAGTAGATGATGAGTTTCATGATCCGATCTTTTCTTGTGAAATTTCTCGAGCTCAGTGGATAGTTTGTGGTTTTAGCCTATGTGTGACCTCACACTAAGATTCTAAGGTATGAAAAAAACTTAGGGTTGGGATGTCTCTGTAGGCATACAATGTAGTATAATGCATCCTAATTTCCCAACACATCCACTACCTTCTCCTAATATCATTAGTAGTAGCTCTTATTCTAACTTAGATGATTTCTGCCTCATGTTTTTTTCTCGCCAGGACCTACTGGCGGAACAGTAAACAATCTCAAGAGAACCAAGCTCAATGTAACTAACCTCAAAAGTAACCAAGCTCAACTGTAACCTAACTAAAAAATAATCTATCTCAACTGCAATAGTAAACAAACTCAATAGTAACTTATCTTAAGCGGTGAGGAAGCCTTCGAAGAGACCCTTCTGTCTCACCCTCCCAGTGGAAGTGCGGTCCAGGAGAGGGCTATACACACTCCACAACTACACCCCTGAGACAGATGAGAGAGACTCTCCAGATTGAGTCACTCTAAACGGGCCCGACCAGTACGGGCAAACGAACTCGTAAAGAAAAACCAAGGGTCCTCTAGCCTAGGAGCCCTACAGGACGGGGGTCAACAGAACTGGTCAAAAAGAAAACATGATGATCACAACGAGGTGAAAACTACAAAAACCAGGAAAAGACTAGGATCCTAGACTCACGCACTAGGTGACTGCTACCCTATCTAGTCTTCCTATCTTCCGCCCAACTGAGGGTCACCGCACCCTCGCACATTCAGGTGTAAGGGTCACCATGACCAGCACAATTAACTACCACACTTATTCACCATCACTTGATTCCTCATCCTCTCTTGATCTCTATTGTGGTTAACTTTACATATCTAGGCATCTTGTCGACAATCTTATTTAATAATAATTCATAGTTAGAGATTCATACCTAAAGGATTGATCGCGAATATTTTCAGTCATTGATCATAGGTTATCTTATTTAACTTATTATTTAGAGGCATGATTATTGATCTAGATTTTATAAGTCACTTGTATGAAATTACCCCAATGATCTCATTTTTCAAATCATGAGACTAGAAGTTGTTCATTAGATCTAGATTCAAATTTAAATCGATGCTAGATTCCGAACTTTTCTTATTTAAATCATGGAAGTAAGAGTTGCTCATTAGATCTTGCATTTATGTTCAAATCAATACAAATTTCCAACTCTTATCTTTTTTGACTTGAATTTTAGAGTTACTTATTAGATCTAAATTTAGTCTCAACTTGTATGCTAATTCATCCCCAAATCTCTCAATTTTAATCATGAAAATAGTAAATAATTGGTGCTCTAAAACCTGACTTGATTGCAAAGAAATCACCCTTAATTTCTCCTTAATCAATATGAAATCAGAGCACAAAGTGGTCTGAATTTGGTATCGAAGTAAGCAAATCACCCTAAGTTTCTATCTATAAATCATGAAATCTGGAGCTTAATTAAGGATCTGATTTTGGGTCTAATTCATGCCACTTTACCCCATTTCTTTCAAATTTGAAGGCATGAACAGTACATAAACAGTGGTCTGAATTGGGATTCTAATGCATGCAAATCACCCCCCCCCCTCAAATCTTCTCATTTAATCAAGCATGAAAACTGTAGCAATATAGGTCTGTAATTTAGTCAAATATCATGCCAATTTCTCAATAAATCATATATAAATCCGGATTAATTGATGGTCTGAAATCGGTACTAGAATTTACGCAAATCACCCCAATTCTTTCAAATTTTTAGGCATGAAATAATAACAATTAATGATATGATTTTAGATCACAATCATGTCATTTTATCCTCCAATTCTACAAATTTCAGATCATAAAATCAGTTATCTAAATTTTAGATCTAACATGCATGCAATCACCCCCCAAGTTTTCATTTAGGTATGAGTTCATAGATTAGCAATGGTCTGAAATTAGACTTAAATTGCATGTTTTTATCCCCAAACTTTCATTTTAAAGTATGAAATCAGTAGCTATATATAGGGGTTTAGAATTTGGAATTTTAGGTACATGCCAAACTTTCATTTTAAAGTATGAAAGTAGTAGCTATATATAGGGGTTTAGAATTTGGATTTTTGGGTACATGGATGACATCAAAAAGTGGGGGAAGATTGTACCTTGGATTTGCTCCAAATTGGAGAGGGAACATGCATGCAACAGCTCTTAGTTGCTTGAAGCAGTTGTAGCAGCACTTGGAGAGGCTATTGGATAGCAGCTTTGAGACCTCAAATGGCTCCAGCAATTGGGAGCTTCCAGGAGCTCAATAGGGGAGCAGCAGCCCCCTGACAGGTGCTTGGACAGCAACTCCAGACTCCATTAATTGGCAGCAGCAACTACAGAAATTACAGGAGCTGTAGCTCCAGCCGATTGCTGGGAGCAGCAGGAGGGGAAAGGCAACTGCTGCAGCTGCTTGGAGAAGAAGCTGCAGCTGCTTGTTGCAGCAGCCCCCAGGAGCTTCTGAAATTTGGGGGAAAATGGCTGGAATTGCTCCGCAGGTGGAGAGAAAATGAGAGAAAAAGAGAGAAAACACTGAAGAAGGAAGAGAAGGTTGATATTAATAAGGAAAGTGGGTGGCTCTTATGTTGACAAGTGGATGAGAGAAATAGCCAAGTGGAGAGAACTGTTGTGCTGGAATTAAACATTTATTTTTTTTATTTTTTAAACATTTATCCCTCTTTCTTCTAGAATACCAAAGTCATCCGCATTATTGCCCTGTATCTTTAATTCAGATGTTCAATATCTCGTTTCGTTCGTTTCCGAATGACGATCAAAATGAGTATAATATTCTTACTTTTCTGATCCAGGATGACTACAGAAATTGGCGAAATACGATCTTGGTTTGTTATTAAATTTTGCGAATTTAAATTGTCAAATGACATCTAATCAATGAACAATCGATTTTATTGGTCTTATTTCATCGAATCATATTTTATGGTAGTTTTAGTTTGTTTTGCAGTTCGGATTTTGCGTCGCAGCTTTTTCGATGACATGAGCTACGATGTGATCGACTTTTGGTCGATTGTATCCAAACGAAATTCGATCTGCGATTTATATATTGATCTGGGTTTATTCAATATTAGTTGAATATTAATTGATCATGCAGACCCTTAATCATGTCAGATTTGGGTTATTCTGGTCCGAATGTCACAAAAGGAAAGCATACAAAGAAAAGTCGTACATAAAAGAAAAATTGTTTTAAAAAGAAAAGATCCGAAAAAATGAGAAGGCTTAGTTTGTTTTATTCAGCTCTTCTCCCAACTTGGTATACGTCAGTTATTCCGACCAGTTTGGGAGATAAAAGAAGTGCTATATAGAGTTGTACAGGTTAGATTTTAAACTCTATAGATTATCAGATTCAGACTCTACATATTAGTTTATAGTCTACAGTTAAGGGTGATGTGTTCATTGTTTGAGAAGTCCTCGTATTTAATCTGGCCGGGTCAGGATTTTTATGTGATACATAAGGTCTGTAGAGTAGAGATCTCATTCTTTGAACCATTATGGGTTGCGGGTTTCATGTGATTTCACGGGGAGTCCAGAGTAGAGATCTCATTCGTCGAGTCGGTATGGAAAAGACCTAATTCTCCAATGAAGAAACTTTCAGACTCCATTCTCCAGTAACCATGGACTCCAATGAGGATGTTTCCACGATTTTTTCTGGTGTGGCCCTTCAAAGAGATGGAGTAGTTACATGCCAGAGTTATACAGGTGCGGACTCATTCCAATTTCTGTGATTCTGACAGACACAATACAGAGAACATGCTCTCCGACAAGGAGACCCGGTTCAGTTCACACTCCACCCATCCAATTCATCCTCACCAGCACGACATGAGAAGCAACGTCCTTAGCAGGCAGCCAACATGCTAGAGTTTAGTTGATATTGTTCGTAGTCTTGTAATCTGAGCGAGAGAATTTTATTTGTCCAAGCTAAGTGTTAGAGTATTTGGTTGTGCGCCCTGTGAGTTGTAACAGGGTAAATGGATCCTGGAGAAGATCCATTTACCCCATCCAGTGTTTAGTCCCACACCGCCTAGTGGTGGGACTTGGAGGCTCTGGAGATGCTATATAAGGAGCCCCAGACCTCCTGTACTCATTGAGAAAAAGCAATGAAGCATACGCCCCTTTGAGGGCTTCTCCCGTGGTTTCATCCCGCTCCTCACGGAGTAGGGTTCCACGTAAAATCATGGTGTTCCATGTTTATCTTTTTGTTCTTATGCTCTGTTTTATCATTCCGCTTCCGCATTCTTCATATTTTATAACATGGTATCAGAGCGGGTTCGATTCTCGTGGATTTGTTCGTGAAAGTTAGTTTTTATTCTGTTCGAGATTCGATTATCAGATTCAAAGTGGAGTTCCTGTTCATTATTTTTATAATGTTGGGTGATCTACTCCTGAAGAAAGTCTGATGATCACGTCATATTCGGATTGGTTCCGATCCAAGATCATGTTTTAGGGTTTCCTTTTGAAACCCTAATTTCTGCTAATATTCACAGATTCAGGCGTGAACTATTAATCGAGATCAGCTTCTTCCTCTCGAATCCAGTCTTGGTGGGGCTAAGAGACCTCTGCATCGACCCCAAAGCGGCTCCAGTGCCGCACTTGCAGGAACAGGCCCCCGGGCGATTACCTCTCAAGCCTAGGAGAACACTTCGAAGCCATAGAAGCCATAGAGGCGCTTCATCTCCCTGTCGCAGTCCTCCAGCCGCTATCAGGCGGCAAGACTCCCAGAAGATCAGTCCAGCCGCATCAGGCGGCGCAACCCAGGCCTATCGCGCACACAGACCCAGGCGTACCCAACCGCCCATGCGCTATGGCGTCGATCCCATCAGGCGGCGCACCCTCCGTGCTCTCAGCCCTCGCGCGGCTCCCAGGCGGATCTCCTACCTCTGGCGGAGCCCCTTCCATCTCTGCACGAGCTCCTCTCTACGCGCAGACCCCTCCCTTGCGCATCTTCTCGTGGCAGCGCTCCCGCCTCCGCCTCCCAGCGTCGATCCCAGACGTATGCCACCTTCCCTTACGCGGCGTTGATCCTTGCGCTTGCGGCTCTTCCATCCAACAGGCGGCGGCGGCAACGAAGGGTTACCCACGATGGGAACTCTAAGGGGGCCCAGGATGCTATAAAACAAAAAAAAGGGAGGGGCCCTTTGGGCCGTGAGCGGCGTTACCAAAAAACGGGGGAACCCTAATGAGAGTGGGGGAACATGTTTCTTCCAGGGCCGAATGGGCCCAATAGCAATTGTAAAAAAAAGGGGAGAGCATATTGTTGTGCAAAAAAAAGGAGGTGCTTGATTTGGCCCTTTGGGCCTAAAAAAAGGCGCGTGCATTGAAAAAAAAGAAGGAAAAAAAAGAGTCGCACGCAATTAAAAAAATGACTTCAAAAAAAATGATGATGCAAAAGCCGAAAAAAAGGAATGGCTTACAAAAAAAGAAAAAAAAGACAACGGCTTTAAAAAAACATGATGAAGAAAAGCCGCAAGTTTTTTTTTGAGGATATTCATGTTTTATTAACCCCCTATTTATCTTGTCTTCTCCCAACTTTGTCGATGACATTTTCTGACAAGTATGGGAGAAAGGGGGAGTATATGTAGAGTCACAGGTCTGTTCATGATCCAGATTCCATATTCAGATGCCAGTCTCCAGACCAGCCAGTTGATCAGACTCGACAGTTCGGTTTCTCTACAGTTCGGTTTCAGACTCGACGATCGTTGTTTCCGAGTCTCCAGTTTCAGACACGCACGAGTGTGTGGTCATTTTTCAGATGAGCATATGTTGCCATCATTGTCAGAGGTCCCCATCATTATTCTTGTTTTGTCGGCCAGAGTTTTCATGTGAGCCATAGGGACTCCAGAGCAGAGGACCATTCCCTATACCATATGTTGGCAAGGGTTTTCATGTGGTATCATAGGTACACCAGAGCAGTGCACCATTCTCTGGGCCAGATGGGAGAGACCCGATTCTCCGACGAGGAGACTTCAGGCGCAGTTTCAGACTCGACTGTCAGATTTCGAGTCTTCAGTTGACTCACACTCCAGCCCGTTCGTCCTCCTCACCTGCACGGCATGAGAAGCAACGTCCTCGACTGCAGCATGTGCGCGTTGGGTTGATATTGTCCGTAGTGTCATGTAGTGTTGAGTTGAGTTTATTTCTGTTTGTCCAAGATGAGCATTGCATGCTCCAACTTGAGGGGGAGTGTTAGAGTATTTGGTTGTGCGCCCTGTGAGTTGTAACAGGGTAAATGGATCCTGGAGAAGATCCATTTACCCCATCCAGTGTTTAGTCCCACACCGCGTAGTGGTGGGACTTGGAGGCTCTAGAGAGGCTATATAAGGAGCCCCAGACCTCCTGTACTCATTGAGAAAAAGCAATGAAGCATACGTCCCTTTGAGGGCTTCTCCCGTAGTTTCATCCCGCTCCTCACGGAGTAGGGTTCCACGTAAAATCATGGTGTTCCATGTTTATCTTTTTGTTCTTTTGCTCTGTTTTATCATTCCGCTTCCGCATTCCTCATATTTTATAACACTAAGCATTGCATGCTTCAACTTGATGGGTAATTTCTTGTGTATTGGAGTATGTGTCATATGTATAAATGGGTAATTGGATCCCTCTAGGGTTCAATTACCATATCCACAGGTTTAGTCTCACATCTATTGTTAGTGGGACTCCGGTCTATCTGGGGAGCTATATAAGAAGCCCCACATCCATTGTATTAGCTGAGAGAGAGAGAGATTCAATACATAAGATCTAGCATGTTAAGAGGCCTTCTTCCGTGGTCCCATCCTGCTCCTTATGGAATAAGATTCCATGCAAAATTCAGGTGTTCTTCCACTGTTCTTTATCTCTTATATACTTCCGCATTATCGTTTTCTATAATTACGAGGTATTATCCTTGCAATTTATTACCTGGATGCAATACAATAATATGAAGCATATTTAGATAAAGTTATAATCGTAGACAAGGCTGGGATGAATGCCTCACGGAAGCGGAATAATGCTTATATGGCTCTGTGGGATTTTTACCGCAGAGATAGCCAATGATATTTTGCATCAACACACTGCTATGGACCTAAGGTAATGTGTAATATCCTTGGCACCACCTATGGCTAGGCGAAGAATGAAACAAAGATTCTGCTATTGCAATATGCCATTTTCACGGCCAGACAAAGTGGTCGCCCTTCTGCACTCCTAATCTTCGAGGCATGTTTGAGAAGGTATACATCTTCATGCTTGTGACCACAACTAAAGAACAACATATGACGTACAGAAACACTACGCTGGTTGGAGTTTTTATGGTAGCTCTTGACTCTGGTATGATGCAGCGGCACCTAGCTCCTCACTGGTGCATCTATACCTCTTATGGAGGAGGTTTACCATCATCTTAGCATGATTCCGGTCCCATCTCTTGCCACCACTCAGACCTCCATAACAATGATCGCATCTCGCGACAGAGGTTGTAAATCTTAGTTCAGAGGGTGTGGTGGCATGGTAGAGGAAGTGGATGTTAGTTTGATCCATGCACTTACTGTCATTGACATGGTCATCCAAAGGAGATCTGTCACATGAAGCATGTCTACCCCGTATCTACTCGTGTGGTCAAATAAATTGAGCTTGCAACCAGTTATATGCTTACTACTGATCAAAAATTGGATGATATGTTCTCCCATCTAAGGGAGATCATGACTCGTGCTATCACCATTACTAGTGCTCCTGCAGGTCCTTTCGACATCGTTGCTACCACCGGAGCCTCTTCTAGCACCTTAGGTATAGCCTATGCCCTTACCAATTGCCATAGTGAAGATATACCCAAGTGGATCATGGATTCTGGTGCATCTCATCATTTGTGTTGAGACAAGGCTCGGCTCTCATTGTATAGATATGTTCCTCCAAGCATATCAATTGTCATTGCAGGATGGGACACATTCCCTTATTGCAAGACACGGGGAGTTATGTTTAATGCAGTATATGCGTTTGCAAAATGTGCTCCATGCCCTAGATTTTCGATGAACTTATTATCTATTAGTCAAATCACTAAGGATTTGCATTATCGTGGTTTTGGGCTTCAAAAAACCCTCCCTAGGTTTGTTTTTTTATCCCTCTTCTCTTGTATTTGAGGACATTCACATGCAAGGTGATTGAATGTGATTGTAAGCAAGGGAGTCTCTACAAACTAGTTTAGTCTCCATATGTTGGTGATTCTTTAATTCCTACTGGATCAATCTCTCCATATATGTTACATTTTCAGTTTGACTACCTTCGTTTGCAGAAGTTGTGTCATATCCTCCCACATATATACTCAGGATCCACTTTTCAGTACGAGGCTTGTCATCTTCGAAGCATCACCGGTCTAGTTTTCCCGCTCGTCAGAGACATAGTAGCAATAGCCTATTTGAGTTGGTTCATTTTGATAATTGAAGTCCCAATCGTGTTCCTGACCAATAGGGGCACATGTTCCATCTTGTTGTTGTTGATTATTTTTCTAGACTATTTTGTGTTTTTATTTGAAAAACAAGTCTAAGGTTGGGTGTGTTGTTCAATCTTTTTTAATGAAATAAAGAATATTTTTTCTGCTACTGTCAAGTATGTTCGCGTTGGCAATTCCTTGGAGTTATACGCTTTACATCTTTCTCAGTTCTGCAGGTCCCTTGGCATTATACACTAGACTTCTTGTGTGCATACTTCCCAACATAATAATATTGTATTGTTGAATCAAACACCATCATTGACTTTATGTGATTAGGACTCTCCTGATTCAGAGCCATGCTCCCCACTCTTTTTGGGGGAGTGCACTCCTCACTGCTTGTTACCTGGTGAATTGTATGACATCCTCCGTGTTAGGAGAGAAGATTCATTTCTCAATTGCATTTCTCGAGAAGGATCTTTCTTACACCTCATGTATTTGGTCATGTGGCATTCGTTCATCATCATCTAAAGCATGGTTGTGACAAGCTCTCCCCCAAAAATGTCTATTATATCTTTGTAGACTATTCCTAAACCCAAAAGGGGTATCAGTGCTTTGATCATGTTCGATGAAAGTACTACGTCAGTGCTGATGCCACCTTCTTTGTGTCAATTATGCATTTTTCTCCTACGGGTGACATGTCGACTTCGTCTGACTCTGAAGAAGAGGTCTACATGCCTCTTCTATGTCACCACCACCTCCAGTTGGGGTTCCTCCTATGCCACTACCACCACTTCCTACTATGGTTGCTCCTCCGCTCATGCCTCCTAGTAGTTCGGTTCAATTTTCGCCACATTTTTACATTCGCATGCCACGTGTTGTATCTGCTGCTCATGGGTCTTCCCCTTCATCTAGCATGCTCCAGGTATGTTCTGAGTACTTTTTATGCTCATGGTACTGGTGATTTATCTATACAACATGCTACTTTATAGAATGAGTCGGTGCCTTCTCAGGAGGCTACTTTACAAGCCACATATGGTATAGATGACCTTGATGTGCCCATTGCTCTCGGAAAGAGGAGACATGCATGTGCCACATATCCTCTCGTTGCCCGTATTTTTTTGGGCATCTTTCAGAAGTCTTGTCGTGAGTTTATCAGTTGTGAAGATTACACCAGACATATCAAGAGGTTATGAGACAGTCAATGGCATCTTGCTATGCAGGAGGAGATTGTTGCGTTACAGTTGTGCGGCACGTGGAGCTTGGTCACTGCTCCTATAGGGGCTTCTAAGATTGGCTGCAAATGGGTGTGTACAATGAAACACCATGTAGATGGCATAGTTGATCGTTACAAGAGTAGGTTTGTGGGTAGTGGGTTCACCCATACTTATGGGGTGGACTATCGTCATACATTCTCGTGTGGCGTGTCATTCTACCCTTCGAATCCTTCTCTCTGTTGCAGTGGTTCAAAACTTGTTCCCATCCCAGCTTGATGTGATACATGCTTTTCTATATGGTGATTTGCAGGAGGACATCTACATGCAACAATCACTTAGGTTTACTGATGAGAGGGAGTGCCTGTAGGGTTACAGACTTCATAAGTCTATTTATGACCTCTAGAAGAATCCTTGAGCATGGTTCCAGAAACGCCCAGACGTAATTGAGTGACATGGCTTCACGAGATTAACTGTAGATGATTCATTGTTTGTTCAGAGAACTCAAAGGGGTATCATTGTTTTATTGGTCTATGGTGATGATATTATTATCACAGGAGATAATGTGTAGGGTATTAGTGCAGCTAAGAAGTTCCTTGGATAGTAGTTTGTCACCAAGGGGTTATTTACGATACTTCCTAAGACTTGAGTTCGTTAGGAACCAGCGGAGTTTTGTGATAACCCAGAAGAAGTATGTTACGGATCTCCTCTCAGAGACAAGTATGGTAGACTGTAGACCTGCCACTACTCTCAGGGGTCCCAACATGAAGTTATGCAATGATGATACATAAGAGGTAGACAAGAGGAAATACTGAAAGCATTTTAGGATTCTCCTTTATGTGACCATTATCAGGCCAGGCATTTCCTTTGTTGTGAGCAAAGTTAGCCAGTTTATGAAGCAGTCGAGACAAATACATATGGATGCGGTTTACATGATTCTGAGGTATCTGAAGTCATGTATTAGATTGCTCTTTAGCATAGGGACATCTCCTGTCATCATGGCATGTGCAGATGTAGACTATGCCGAATGCCCCAAAGACAGGAAATCTGCCTCCACTTTTGCAGTATTCATAGGGAGCTCTCTAGTGTCATAAAGAGCAAGAAGCAGACTATGGTTGCCAGATCTAATGTTGAATCAAAGTACAGATCCATGGCGCAGGGGTGCACTGAGGTGATATAGGTCAGATTTGTTCTTATTGACTTATCTATTGGTGTGCCTCTTCCGATGCATCTACAATGTGACAACCATGCAGCTCTTTTCATTGCCAACAGCATGCCTTCTATGAGAGTACCAAACACATTGAGATAGATTGTCACTATACATGTGACACGATTCATAAGGGCTTCATCTCTAATTCTCACATCAACTCAAGGGAACAAGCAACATATGTTTTCACCAAGGCTCTAGTATGAAGGTCATTCCAAAGATCTTGTTCCAAGCTCAAAATGATTTACATATATGCTCAATCTTGAGGGGGAGTGTCCAGGAATATATTTATCTTTCCTTATTTATGTATTTTCTCTTCTTAAAATCTCTATTATGTAATTTGCCCCACATGTTTCTCTTCTCTCTATATAAGAGAACCCTGAGACCTCGTGAATAATCAGTTAAGTATTCTCTTTCCACATGCACAATACATCATATATCCCCCCCCCCCTTTTTCACTCCGAAAAATCTCTATCCAGTATCCACAAAATGTTAGTTCAAACCAACTTGCTACCACTAACTTGAGAAATCATTGAGGTTCACTTTATTCCTTCTGCACATGTGATGCACCATCAATTTGCATGCTAATGTTCGAGTAGGAGATAACAATTGATGGAGTGAGGTGTCTAGGTGCCACCAACAAGTAAACCATGACATTTTAAATAGCACTCGTCTTGTCGAGCATGGTCATTATTGAGTTGTTTCATGTTATATAGGTCAATGGGTCGTGGGGGTGTGTTGCACGATAGAACCAATTATATTGGCCAGTCGTCACTTCATAAAATATGACTAATTCAAACGACCTTGTGCTATCATATATAAAATCTAAAGAGCAAATTGTAGACTTCACCAATGGGTTTCCCACGATTAATTTTCCACTGCGAAAAATCTCTATTCAGTATCCACAAAATGTTAGTTCAAACCAACTTGCTACCACTAACTTGAGAAATCATTGAGGTTCACTTTATTCCTTCTGCACATGTGATGCACCATCAATTTGCATGCTAATGTTCGAGTAGGAGATAACAATTGATGGAGTGAGGTGTCTAGGTGCCACCAACAAGTAAACCATGCCATTTTAAATAGCACTCGTCTTGTTGAGCATGGTCATTATTGAGTTGTTTCATGTTATATAGGTCAATGGGTCGTGGGTGTGTCTTGCACGATAGAACCAATCATATTGGCCAGTCGCCACTTCATAAAATATGACTAATTCAAACGACCTTGTGCTATCATATATAAAATCTAAAGAGCAAGTTGTAGACTTCACCAATGGGTTTCCCACGATTAATTTTGAAATAATATGTGCAAGTTAGGTATGCATGTTATCTATGCCCAACATGAGCGAAAGTATGGAGTTGTTTCGTGTTATACATGTAAAAGTGTTGTAGGTAAGGAGCCACTAACCCTGTTGGACTATATATGAAGCTCATCCCTTCTTGTTCGCACGTTAAAAAAGAGAAGACAACCTGGCCACAAATGAGCATGAGGACTCCCCTCCCGTGGTTTTTTCCATTTCACTGAGAAGTGTTTTTCATGTAAATCTGTGTTCTTCGTAGTTTGTTTTTTTTCCTACCGTTGTCACTACCGACTTCCTCTTTGTCTCGAGGCATTTGACAACCTCTCGGGTAAGATATCTATAGGAGAATCTTGGCAAAGTAAGGAGCTCATGCTATTGTCAAATTCGGACTTTGTTGAAAATCCAAAAATGAGCCAAATGGAATTCTTGGGGTAAGTGAACCTAGCTATAAACTTTAATGGGGATTCTTTTTGCGTCTAATAACTACTCCTGAGCAGACACTTTGATGGAGAGAAACAAAGAGTATCTTAAACTTTTGAATTATTATAAACAAAAAATGGTGCCTTTAGTGACCTTATATGAGACTCCTTGTGTAGGATTAAGTGAATGAGACCCATTTTTCTCATTATATAAGGGGTTTAAAAATAGGTGATTTTGTTTTGTTGTATTATCTTGCTTCATATGACCTGTTAAATATACCTAATTGGGCTTAGAGAGAATCTGTTAGATTAATTATTGAGAGGTTAAGCTGTGGGCTTCAGGATTATGTGAAGCGTCAGACTCGGTTTGTTTCACGGGAACCAGCTAAGTCCATCATATCAACTTTGGAGGCTGTTGCTGAATCAATGGGTTTCAAGGTCCATTCTCGCAATTACAAGGTACTGTGCTGCCTCGTATTCACAAGCTCCTTTTCTGCATATTTTCGGCATTGAACGTTGTGGCTTCTGTGATCAAATGATCAATGGTATTGAACTTTGTGATATTCAGGAGCGCTTGGTGAAACACGTGAAAATTATGAGAATTCCATACCTCTATAAAAACAGCAAGTTTAATAGATTGAATCTAAGAGCAAATATTGAAAAAGAACGGATTTATTAACTGAATTCTAAGAGCATTCATTGCCATAATATACTCATAAACTGTTCAGGGAAGATACCACTCCTTTCCCATGCCCATTACATACGCAAGCATTGTTAAAAAATAAAAATATGCACAACATGAAGAACAAAACATAAGAACAGAGTCACAACCATGAATTACATGGTTCAAGATGACCAGCCCTACTCCATGACATAAGGGATCTAATGGGGTTGGCAGATGATCTTGATGTGCCGATTGCTCTGCGAAAGCAAAAACGTACGTGTGCTACCTACCCTTTTGCAGCCCAGGTTTCCTTGAGCAGACTGTCAGAGGATTTTAGAAGGTTTACCTTGACACTATCAGCCATGGAGATACCATGGACATATCAGGAGGCTCTTCGAGACAGTCAGTGGAGTTTGGCTATGGAAGAAGAGATGGTTGCGCTACAGTCACGTGGTACGTGGAGTCTTGTTTCTGCTCCAGTTGACACATCTGTGGTGGGATGCAAATGGTTGTTCACTATGAAACACCGTGCAGATGGAAGTGTGGATCGCTATAAGGCGAGACTTGTAGCACGAGGCTTCACCCAGACATATAGGTGGATTATCAGGATACTTTCTCCCTAGTTGCCAGACATTCTACTCTGCGTATTCAACTTTTTGTTGCTATAACACGAGATTGGTCCCTTTACCAGCTTGATGTAAAGAATGCCTTCCTTTATGGTGATTTACAGGAGGAGGTCTATATAGCAATCACTTGGGTTTGCTGCTGAGGGGGAATGTCAGAAGGTTTGCAGGCTACACAAGGCTATCTATGGCCTTAAGCAGAGTCCAAGAGAATGGTTCCAGAAGCCCTCCTACTTGGTAGAGCAGCAGGGGTTTGTGCGATCGACTATTGATCACTCCTTATTTGTGCAGAAGACTCAGAGAGGTACTATTGTCATTCTTGTTTATGCTGATGACATTTTTGTTACAAGGGATGATGAATAGGGCATTCAGGGTGCCAAGGACTTTATAGGTCAGTAGTTTGTGACCAAGGATCTTGGACATATACGTTACTTCCTTGGATTGGAGTTTGCCAGGAACCAACGAGGTCTTGTCATGACCCAGAGCAAGTACGTTACAGACTTTTTTCATAGACAGACATGGCATATTGCAGGACTACCACTATTCTTATTAACCCGAGTATGAAGCTCTATGATTAAAATACTAAGGAGGTCGACAAGAGGAGGTACAAGGAATTTGTTGGCAAGCTACTATATGTGACCATTACCAGGCCCGACATATCCTTTGCCTTGAGCAAAGTGAGTCAGTTTATGGAGCAACCCAGATAGGTACATATGGATGCAGTCCATATGATTCTGAGATACCTGAAGACCTCACCTGGAACAAGACTCCTTTTCAGTAGAGGCACATCTCTTTCAATTACCGCATGTGCAGATGCAGATTATGGTGGGTCTCCGAAGGATGAGAAGTTTATATCATGCTTTGTTGTGTTTATAGGGAATTCCCTGGTTTCATAAAAGAGCAAGAAGCAGACTGTGGCTGCCAGATCGAATGTTGAGTCAGAGTACAGGGACATGGTGCAGGCTAGCAAAGAGATGATGTAGGTCAGATCTGTTCTTACTGACCTGATGATAGAGGTGTCTTTTCCCATGCATCTCCAATGTGACAATCAGGTTGCTATAACAACCCGGCCTTTCATGACAGGACGAAGCACATAGAGGTGGATTATCATTACACTCGTGACATGATACAGAAGGGTCTTATCGCCACTATGCACGTTAGCTCTGGAGACCAGACAGCAGCTGTTCTTGCTAAGGCTCTAGCCAGAGGGCCTTATCAGAGGTGTTGTTCCAAGCCGAGTCTGATCGATGTATATGATGCAGCTTGAGGGGAGGTGTTGAGATATTTGTTAACATTTTTATTGTTTTTCTTATTTTCTATTTCTTTTGTCTTCGTCTTGTAATTTGCTGAATATGTTCCTCTCCTATATAAGTGAACCCTAGGGGCTAGGACCTCTCATTAATGCATCTCAATTCTATTCTTTCTACAATACACATGCATATGGCTTTTCAAAAAATACATAATCAACTCCGAAGTCTTAACCCTGTCCTTTTGACTGCTCTCTCTCCCTGCCAAGCAAATTTTCTACCATGATAAAACCAAAGCCCTAACCCCTTCATCTGGATTTTTCTGCAAGAGAAATACCAATTCCCATCCTTTCCCTCACTCGTTGTTGCTTGGAATCCGAACTGTGGCAGGCAGAAGAGGGTGGATCCTTGGCCTGCCGGGGCTCGCCCGTGGCACTTCCCATGCATAACCATACTGCATGAAAGTGTGGCATGCCTTGCTTCATAATGTCCCTGCTATCTATGGCTACCTTTGCACCATATCTCAGGTGCCATCAGCCATTGTCGTGCATTGTTGTTGCCACACACCATCCCAGCTCCGGCTACCCTTCTGGATGCTGACCCAAATAACCATTTTGTCATTGACTCAAATTCTCAAGTCAGAATCTCGTAATGATGTTTGTGTATGCTAATTTTATATTTTTCCCTCCATTTACTCGTGAGGATATATTTATTGCTGTAATACTTTTTTGTAGATGAGGATCGAAGGAGTTTCTGCAAATAAAATTGGGCAATTCGCAGTTGTCATTGAGGTACTGGTTTTTTTGTTTAGTCAGCATTAGAAACATTGTTGCCTGAGCTAAGTAGTCATCTTTATTAACTCATATACTAAGAAAATTTACATGACTGAAGTATGCAAAGGCCCCTCAAAAGTATAATCACTACAGCTAGATTTATTTTATGTTAAAACGGGTGAGTCCCCACAACGGGGATCACCGCTTGGAAAATTTCATTTAAAGAGAGTTAGAGTACGTTACCGTGAGAGCCAGAAATTATAAAGTGCATTACAATTAGACACTACATTCTCACTATAAAAGCTCTGATTCTTGAAGATCGGGTCGTTGCTCTCAAGCCAAATTACCCAGAAAGCATATTCACTACAGCTAGAAATGAAAAACACTTTACATAGCATTTCTAATGTAACACGTACACACATACAAATATAACGGGAAAAAGCAGAAAGAATTCTCCACATCACTGTCATTCTCGTGGCCCATTTCAAGCCCAGTCCTGAAAGTGGGAAAAGCCAGGACAGAAAGGTCCATACCCAACCTTTTTCTAATTCCAATATATTGAAAGGGAATGCACCCGGTTACAACATGCGCTCACACTTTCACAAAAAGGTATGTTAAAAAGTGACGATGTCTTCAACCTCAAATCCAGAAGAACATAAACAATAGGAATAACATGCTCTACTTGTGTATATATTATATTCTATAAAGAATGTATCAACTGCAATTTTAGGTTATATCAAGCATTATGTTTGTAGAAGTCCAGGATTTTCCTCCCCAGGTCTCCACTTCTACTTTTTCTCATCATTAATATGTGACTTGTGAGGAGAGATCGTGTGTGTAATGGTCAGAGAACCTGTTAAGGAATGGTGGTATTTGACACTGCCGAAAACTTTCTTTGGCTTGAAATCAACTTGTGTAACGCAACATAATCCCAAGCAAGCATAATGAAGCGCGCATATGTTAATCACGAAATGCTCCTAAGAGGACAAATCAGCATTCAAGAAGTCATTGAGGATAAAACCATATGTGTTAAAGATACAATCTTTTTGCATATCTTTTGGCTACCTTATCAAAAAAAATAAAGCACCTCTCACAAAATCCTCAGTGCAACAAAGCCAAGCCCCGCTAGTTAAGGGATTATGTATATCTAGGTCGACAAGGAAAACCCATTCTGTAGTATGGTGTGCAAAGAGAGATCGTGCATAATGGTCAGGAATCCCTTACATGGTGGTATTAAGTATCTTTCAAACCTTGTGCAAAGAGATTGTGTATATTGGTCAGGAAACCCATTTAGGAATGACGGCATTTATCTATCTCTAAATCGTTGCTTGTCTGGCAAATGGCTTGCGTAATGTGGCATGCATTGTTGCAATATTTGGTCGAACGAACTGAATATTTGGTCGAATTTTCTTATTCAGGAGGATGATCGAATAGAATATTGCTTTATCAGTCCGAATATTCGGGTATTCGGCCGAATAGTCGGCTGACTATTGCAATAGACTGCTGGTTTTCAAGGTTTCCATTTATCCCGGTATCACCATAAATGTTAAAGATATGTATATGTAACTTGTTAATTGGTACGTTTATCTTGGACTCTTATTGATTGATGACATCTATGTATAAATATTTAACTTGTTAATTGGTACTTTTATCTTGGACTCGTATTGATTGATGACCATCTATGTATAAATATATAAGAATATATATATATATATTAGGCATACTTTTTATATTAAAAATAATTGAAAAATATATAACAGATTAATTCTGAATATTCTCCTGAAAAATTCTGTATTTGGTGACCCCTCCAGTTGAATATCAAATACCGACTTCTGTAACATTGGCGACGTGATTTTGAGCTAGGATAACCAAGTCAACATATACGGATCACAAAATCCTCCTAAAAGGAACGGTTGTCTTTCTAAAAGAAGCTCATCGAGGATAGAATCCTTTGTGTTATAAAGGTTTAATCTTCAACATATTTTTTGGTTTCCCTATTAAAAAATGAATCACCTAGTCCGGCTCATTTTCACATCAAGAGGAATGACCTTGCTCTAAAGATGATAGTTGTGTATTTAGATATGCATTCTTCATTTTTTTTTAGAATGCTTTGCTTAGTGGTTCATAACTTTTTTATTGTTAATTATTCTATAACCGAGTCAAGCCCCACTAATCAAAGAACCGGTGAGGAACCATGCTCTGGTACAACAACAAAGCCTTTTCCCGCAATTAAGTAGGGTCGATTACAGGGATTTTTTGTCTCCATCCATACCTATTGTGGGTCATTCTCGGGCTTAAATCCAAATAACTAAGATTCCTTCTAATAGTCTCATTCCAACACTTGTTAGGCCTTCCTCACTCTCTCATCTTCCAAATCTCGCAAGCTTCTAACCAGTGCATCAACCGACTTTCTTTGCAAATGGTCAAACCATCTTAAGTGGTTTTCTCTCATCTTATGCTCTATCGGAGCTACACCAACTTTCCTCCTGATCGCATCATTCTGAATCCGATCTTTTTGTGTGTGGCCACACGTCCACCTTAGCATTTTCATTTATGCTATTGTTGTTCCATGCACTTGACTATGGTTTACAGGCCAACATTGTGATCCATAGAGCACATCAAGTCTTATGGCTGCTTTGTAATTGTTAGAATATTTGTTATATGTGTCACTTGAGTAGATGGGTAAATGCATCCCTCTAGGATCCATTTATCACATCATGTGGTTTAGTCCCACATCTACCGTCTGTGGGATGTGGAGACTCGGTGAAGGCTATATAAGAAGCCCCTCACCGCATGTAACCAGTGAGAAAGTCAATCGACACATCAACCCTTTGAGGCATTCTCCCATGGTTTCATTCCGCTCCTTAGGGAATAGGGTTCTGTGTTAAAATCTCACATTCTTCATTTTCTTTATCTTTATTTTTGATACGCTTCCGCATTCCTATTTTCTAACATGGTATCAGAGCAGGTTCAATTCTCGAGGTTTTCGTGTTCTTTATTTCTTTGAAAGTTTATTGTAATGTTGTTATTCTTGAAGATCATTTATGTTCATGGTTCAAGTTCTGCCATTTTTTGGGAGGGTTTTAAAACCCTAGTTTCTAGAGTTCTGTTCGTCGCCATCCTTTAGATCCATGGATCCATGCAACCACACTGCTCCCTACAGAGCTTCTCAGCCTACTCGTGAAAGCTCCAGGCAACGGGGCCTTCCCTTCCAGACAGAGCTCCTCTCTTTGTCGCCAACCTCCAACACTCCGCAGCAGTTCTCGGCCCCTTTCTTAAGTCGCATCTCTACGCACGATGCTCCAGGAGCATCCCAAATCTCGAGCCCTGCTACTCCAAGCGGATCCGACAGCCTCCAGGTAAGGCACCCTCCTCCACATGCGTGCTCCAACTCCAGGCGCATCTCCTCACGTGCATCTCCTCGTGCATCATCACAGCCCCGCTCCAGGGCCCCTACCATGCTGTAGTTCGAAAAAAAGGGGGGAGCCCTAGCCACATCGGAGCGGAGCTCCATTCCTCTTCCCCTCATGGCATCTTCGAGCACACCGTCTCTCCTGTCGAAGTAAATGAGGCACACCTCCCAATCGGCGATGTCGCGCCGACTCCCAAGCACAAGGCGGCGACCCATCGAGCCATCTCTTGACGAAGACCTCGCACCGCGCTTTGAGCGACACTCGCAAGCTCCTCCAATCCGTGCGATCTCTCCAACGCCTCTCCTCCTCGACGATCCCAAGGCAGCGAAGGCAGTCCCAGCCCCCAGGCGAGGAGCCCCTTCTCGCGTAAGGGCATAAGCGACGACGCCATTTAGAAAGCCTCATCGAGGGCTGCTGTATTTGAGAGAGATTTCCCACGAGGGAATCCTAAAATAGAACCCCGAGTTGCTTTTGTCAAGGCCCAAGTTGGGCCAAGTTGTATAAAAAAAGAGAGCAGAGGCTGGGTAAAAAAACAGGGGAACCGTGAGTTTTTGGGCCCTTCGGGTCATGTTCAAAAAAAAGGAGAGTTGGCTATTATAAAAAAAAGGGGAAACAACCAAGAAAAAAACCATTGGAAAAAATTTGGAAGCAAAAGTCGAAAAAAAAGTGAACGGCTTGTTTGAGAAAAAAAAGAGGCGGTGGCTATTAAAAACATGAATTGCCGAAAAAATAATTTAAAAAAATTTGATTGAGAAAAGCCGAGGAAAAATGTGACTGCTTATTTGATTTTTTTTCTCCCCATTTCTCTTGTCTTCTCTCAACTTTGTGATGTCATTGTTTTTCCGACAAGTATGGGAGAAAGGGATAGTATTGTGTAGAGTCACGAGTCAGATGTCAGATTCCAGATCAACCGGATTTTTCAGGCTCTACATATGTTCAGACTCGACATCAGAATGGTTCCGAGTCTTCTATTCAGACACGTACATATATGTGGTCTTTTTTTTAGATGTGTTCATGCTTGCCATCATTGTTTGTGGTCCCCATCTTTCGTATTTCGGACAGGGTTTTCATTGATCAATAGTCTCCAGAGTAAAGATCACATTCCCTATGCCATATGGGCAAGGGTTTTCATGTGGTTTCATAGGAACTTCAGAGTAGAGGTCACATTCTCCGAGTTAGATGGGAGAGACCCAGTTCTCCGACAAGGAGATTTTTTCAGACTTCATTTTCTAGCGACCGTGGACTCCGACGAGGATTGCACTCCACGGCTTTTCAGTTCGGCCCTTTCAGAGATGGAGTAGTTGTCCACATGTTGTGGCAGGCCAGAGTAATCCGATGAAGAGACTCATTTTAGTTGCATTGGCTATGATAGGCGCAGTATAGAGAACATGCTCTCTGACAAGGAGATTCAGTTTGATTCACACTCCAACCCGTTTGTCCTCCTCACCTACACGGCATGAGAAGCAACGTCCTCGATAGCAAGCGACAGTTGTGCGCGTTGAGTTGATATTGTTTGTAGTGTCATGTAGCGTGAGTTGAGATTTCTTTCTGTTTGTCCAAGCTGAGCATTGCATCCTCTAGCTTGAGGGGGAGTATTGGAGTATTTGTTATATGCATCACTTGAGTAGATGGGTAAATAGATCCCTCCACGATCCATTTACCACATCAGGTGGTTTAGTCCCACATCTACCATCTGTGGGATGTAGAGACTCAGTGAGGGCTATATAAGAAGCCCGTCATCCCATGTATCCAGTGAGAAAGTCAATAGACACATCAGCCCTTTGAGGCGTTCTCCCGTGGTTTCATCCCGCTCCTTAAGGAGTAGGTTTCCACATTAAAATCTCACGTTCTTCATTTTCATTATCTTTATTTCTGATACGCTTCCGCATTCCTATTTTCTATTAGTGATATTATCCCTTGACTTTCAAAGGGATTTTCTTATCAAAATGAATAGTAGAGGATCATCTCCACTTTAACCAACCTGTATTCACTATTTGAGTAACATCTCCATCACTTTTCTCATCCTAGTGCAAAATAGACCCCAAATATCTAAAAGAATCTTTCTTTTAAATGTTATCATCTCCAATCTTCATCTCAAGTCCATCGTTGTTTTCAGCAAATGTACACTCCATGTATTCAGTTTTAGCTCTACTTATATGAAATCCTTTAATCTCCAAGGCATATCTCAGAACCTCCAACTTCTCATTTACTTGATCTCGTGTCTCGTCAATCGACACAATATGATCAGCGAGCAACATACACCATTGTATTTCATCCTGAATGTGACTAGTCAACTCGTCCATAATCAAAGTAAAATTGAATGGACTCAAAGTAGAGCCTTGACACAAACTGATGTTAATGTTAAAATAGCCAGTCTTTCCAAACTGGGTCCTTATACAAGCTGAACTCCCATCATACATATCCTTATAATGTTAATAAAGGACTTGTACTTGTTTCTTCTGCAACACTCTCCACAAAATCTTCCTTAGGATTGAATCATAAGCCTTCTCCAAATGAATAAAAAATCTGGAGATTCTTCTTTTTAGCTCTATAAATCTTTTAATTTTAAAGCAATAAAATGTAGTTCGTGATTGTTTTCTCGTTTTTATCCTTATACAAAGCTTTAAAGCAAGCTCTTTTAATTTTAGATTTCTTTTTGCACCCTTTCACTCCACCACCAGGCAAGGTTTAAAAAAGCGCGAGGCGGTCCGAGGCGTAAGCCTCAATTTTTTTGGAAAAAAATAAAATTAAAGCAAAATACATTTAAAATATATACATATAATACTATTACATTTTGCCAAAAACACATTCAAGAATAATTTAAAACTAGTAAAAGATACAATACATAAGCGATGAAGGCATTGAAGTTCAAAAAAACTAATACTAAGCCACTATTATACAGAATATCAAGTTCCAATTCCAACTTCAATGACTCTATATGAGTATTAAACTAAAGTCTATACTTAATATTATAGTACAATAGAAACCATAATCTTTAGTGCGAATAAAAAAATATTAATATGCCTTGAATCCCAATCAATTGTCTTGTTGGACGTAGTTGGAGAACTGTCATATGCATCCCCTCATGCATCCCAATCAATTATCTTCCTGCGATTTTTTTTACTAATGATATTATTTGTATTCAGCTACTCACAATAAAATGTAATAATTATTTTACTTCAGTCTTCACGTGTTTATTTTTCAACATTACTTCATATATCATATATGTGATAACTATTCTTAGTTCACAACTTATACAACGAAATAACAACATCAAGTTGCAAACTTGCAACTAATATAAAATTCTATTACAATTCAAACAAAAATACGTGTAATAAACTAGTATGTATAGATGTATGATAAATTGAATATGATGTATACAAGATCATGTAACTTCGCTTGTTTCAAGCTATCTCTTCTCTTTGCATGGAGCTATATATATATATAGAAATATGCAAGGTTTAACATGGAAATAAAAATAAAAATAAAAAATATAATGCTAACAAAAAATAGGGTTATATGTAACAAAAAATGTAAAAAAAGCCTCATAACTCGAGTCTTACGCCTCCGCCTCGCCTCGAGTGCCTCACGCCTCGAGCGCCTCAGGCGAGGCTGAGGCGTACGCCCCTAAGTCTGTACCTGAGGCGTGCGCCTCGGGGCGCTTTAGGCCCGCCTCGCCTTGAGGCGTACGCCTTTGTACCTCGAGGTGCCGCCTTTTAAAACCATGCCACTAGACCTCCTTTTAGCCTAAAATTCCTCCTTTAGACTTTCCTAACATCTCTTTGGCTACCCTTCGGACACATAATGTGACTTCCTTCCACATTTCCTTTGCACTTCCATTACATTCCCAGGATAAGTATTCTAAAACCTTCTCCTAGGAACTTGCTTGCTTCAATTGAAGATCCAGCACCTAGTTTTGTTGGTCTCAAGAACCTTCGTTTTCTTTTCTAACTCTTTTATTTGCACAACCATGATTAGCAAGGCCTTAAATATCGGTTTCGGTCACCATTTCGGTATCGACCAAAACAGAATTTCGATGGAATTTCGGTGGAATTTCGACCGAAATTTCGGTCATTTCGGTCATTTTTTGTATTAGGACCACCATATTTCGGTCATTTCGGTCATTTCGGTCGAATTTCGATTTCGACTGGATATCGATATTCGACAGAAATTCGACTGAATATCGCTGAAATTTGAGGCCATGATGATTAGCAAGCGATGTTGAGATGTCAAGCTCTCTCCTGGGATTACTTTGCCATCTTTTCAGCATGACCGGTCTCTTCTCATCATAAAGTAATCTATTTTGTTTAGTTGGGTCATCTTCTAAGTGATTAAATGCTCCTCCCTCTTCCTGAAGAGAGTGTTTGCTATAATGTCTCTATCTTCATTTTTAACCCCAAAACCACAGCCCCCATAAACACTATCATGCCCTGAAGCATCCTTTCCAACATGTTTATTGAAATCTCCATCTATGTAAGTCATTTATCTTTGTAAGATTCCTTGCATATTCTTATGAAAAACCTCTCAAAAATCTTGTTTAATCACTTTCCTCTAACCAACTTGTGGTGCATAAATTGAGATGATATTTAAGATTTCTTCTTTAAACGTCAGATTTTTAGCAAAATAATATGATCATCATATCTTTGCACCTCAACTATACTATCATCTAAATTTTTATGAAGAAATTCTCCAACATCGTTTCTTCCCTTCTCTGTACATCACAACAACAAAGCCTTTTCCCACAATTAAGTAGATTCAGTTACATGAATTTTCTGCCTCCATTCAGATTTATTTTGGGTCATTCTTGGGCAATCCAAATAACCAAGATCCATTCAGATAGTGCTCATTCCAACTCTTCTTGCGCCTTTCTCACCCTCTCCTAATCGGCTCAACATCCCAAATCTCGCATCTTCAAACTAGTACATCAACCAACCTCCTTTGCAAATGGTCAAACTATTTTTAAGCAGATTCTTTCATATTATCATCTATCGAAGCTACACCAACTTTCGCTCTGATCGCATCATTCCAAATCCGGTCTTTTTGTGTATGATCATACATCCACCTTAGCATTTCCATATATGTTGTTGTCATTCTCTACACATCTATGGTTCACAGGCTAACATTTTGATCCATAGTGCACAGTAGGTCTCATGGTTGCTTTGTAATACTTTTCTTTGACTTTTAAAGGGATTTTCTTATCACAAAGAATAGTAGAGGCTCGTCTCCACTTTAGCCAACCTGTGTTTATTCGTTTAGTAACAACTCCATTAATTTCCACACTCTATTGCAAAATAGATCCCAAGTATCTAAAAGAATCTTTCTTCCTAATGTTATTGTAGAGATATTTATATGTTTCTGTGTACCTTTTCGGTCCTTTTTATTTCTTTGTCTCTCTTATGTAATTTACACATAGGTCTCTCCTCTATATAAGAGAGCCTAGGGTTCTTGAAATAAACTTTTCTATTTTTCCCAACATGGTATCAGAGCCACAGTCCTAGACCGATACTCCATACCCTAACCCTACCCCTACCCATACCTGTTGTCGCCGTCTCTCTCTCTCTCTCCGAGGGCGCCCCCAAACAGCCTGTCGCCGCCCTAGCAGCACCGTCGCTGCCATCGCCTGAGCGGCACCGCTGCCCTGCTCTTGTTGCCACGTCGTCGGCCCCTCTCCTCCATGGTTGTTGGTTCTTGTAATCGTTGGCCCCTTCTATTCCGCCCGGCGTAGGGTCTCGATTAGGAAAATGGATTTGAGTGTATAAGTCTACATATGCATTCAAATCTACACGTCTGTGTAGACACTTATTCATTAGTCTACATAACCCTAGTCATCTTCCACCGGCAGTATGTCAGAAAACAAAGTTGATGTGCCCGCCATAGGCGCTTTTCGAGGTCCAACGCCTATTGTCAAGATGGAGGGGACAAACTATGAGATACAGGCTATGCAATTTATAAATCTTATGAAGTCGAATAGTAAAAAGCATATTCTTACTGAGGAGGAACTGGTGGAGAAGACTGAGGTGAACGCCTCGTGGGAGGCGGATGATGCATATGCCTAAGTCTGGCTTTCAGGGACATTGACGATAGAAATCGCTAATGATGTGTTACATCAGCCTACTGCTAAGGGTATGTGGGAAATCCTCGCAGTGAGTTACTTTCAGGCGAGGAATCAAACCAAGATCCTTCAACTTCAGCACGATATATTCACTATCAAGCAGAACGGGCGGCCCCTCCATTCACTGTATATATCCTTGTGTGGGATGTTTGAGAAGCTCCACAGCTTCATGCCACTCACGGCTACCCTGGAGCAGCAGAAGACCTACAGGAATGCTACCATGGTTGGTGTATTCCTAGCAGTCCTGGATCCTGAATATGATGTTGCTCGCTCCCATATCCTTACGGATGCTATTATTCCTCCTGTGGAGGAGGCCTTCCTGCAGACTCAGCAGGATCACAGTCCCGTCTACTCCCACTAGTCAGACCTCTTCTGCGATGGCAGCCTCCCGAGGTAGAAGAGGCTCTTCATTCTTTCGTGGTCGCGGACCTCGTGGTAAAAGAGGCCGCATTTGTCAGCCATTCAAATTTTATCATCGCTCAGGTCATATCGAGGAGACATGCTACTCCATGAATGGGTTCCCAGTATCAGCACGTGTAGCAGAACAGGTCGAGTCTCCCGCTGCTTCCACTCCAGATCATAGATTTGATTACCTCATGACTAGACTGTGAGATATCATGACTCCGTCACCATCTCCAGGAGGTCATTCAGATGTTGCATCTTCAGCCTTCGCCAGTACGTCTGCTATGACCAGTACCTCATGTAGTACTTGTGTCTTTACCTCATGTTCTGGATCTGAGCTTACATAGTGGATTATGGACTCAACGCACCATTTATGCGGAGACAAGGACCATCTTACAGCATACAGATAGGTTCTACCAGGATGAACTATGGTAATAGCTGATGGGTCTCATTCCCGTATCACAGACCAGGAGGAGATTACTTTGACGCCTTCAATGCGTCTCCAGAACGTGTTACATGCCCCTGATTTTTCTATGAATTTGCTATCTATCAGTCAGATTATGAAGGATTTACATTGTCAAGCTATTTTTGACCCATCGTCTCTTGTTTTTCAGGACGTTCTAACGGGCAAGGTGATTAGTTGTGGTCGTGAGCAGGGTGGTCTCTATTGACTGGTCCAAACTTCCTATGCAGGCATGTCTTCTATTCCAATAGGACCAGTCTCCCCCTTCATTTGGCATCTACGTTTTGGTCACCTCCCTCTCCAGAAAATGAGTCATATGTTGCCGCAAATCTCACCAGGATCTTCCTTCCATTATGAAGCATATCAGTTAGGGAAGCATCATCGGTCGACCTTCCCTAATCATCAGAGTTGGAGCAGTAGCTCCCCATTTGAGTTATTTCATGTTGACATTTATGGTCCTAGTCGTGTTCCTTATCATTAGGGACATAGGTTTTATCTTGTTGTTGATGATTTTTCTCGTATGTCATGGCTTTTCTTCTTGAAAAAATTTGAGGCGTGGGATATGATCAAAATCTTTATCAATGAAGTGCAGAATGCTTTCTCTTCGTCAGTGAAATTTGTGAGAACAGATAATGCTTTGGAATTTTGTACACATTCTATCCATTTATTTTCATCTCGTGGCATTATTCATCAAACGAAATGTCCTTATACTTCTCAACAAAATAGTGTTGCAGAACGGAAGCATCGCCATTTGCTTGATGTCACTCGAACTCTTCTCATTCAGAGTTGCGCCCCATATTCATTTTGGAGCGACGTTCTTACTGCATGCTACTTGGTGAATCGCATGTCATCGTCTATTTTTGGGTGAGAAAATTCCTTTCTCTATAGTTTTCTCTGAGAAAGAGTTGTTCTCACTCACTCGTGTGTTTGGCTTTGTTGCTTTTGCCTACTAGTTGACTGCAAGTCTTGACAAGCTTTCCCCTAAAGCTATCAAATGTGTGTTTGTTGGGTACTCAAGGACCCAGAAGGGATACCGATGTGATGATCCATTGCGCAGAAAGTACTATATAAGTGTGGATGTGGCATTTTTTGAGTCGGTGATGTATTTCTCTCCTACAGGTGACAAGTTGGCTTCATCTTGCGCTGATGATGAGGTTTATATGCCACCTCCTACGAGTCAGACGTCTTCTTATCCTGTGGTCCCACCATCCTCTCCACAACAACCTCCAACACTACCTCCTCCACCCTCGCCTACTACCCAGTCGCATGAGCCCGTCATTCCACCTTTAACTAAGTTCTATACCTGTCAGCCCACTTCTACTCGTAGTCATCTCTCATTATCCAGTATTGTTGGAAAACGTGAATAAGTTGTTTATTCCACAGCCCTAGGCTCTCTTATATAGGGGAGTAGCCTATGGGTAAATTACATAGAGAGGATAACGAGAGAAATAAAATAGCAAAGAGGTACAATAACTCAACGTGCGTCAACACTCCCCCTCAAGATGGAGCATAGATGTCAATCATGCTCAGCTTGGAAGCACACTTCTGAAATGGGCCACGTAATAATGCCTTGGTAAAAATGTCTGCCGTCTGGTTCTCTGAAGTAACGTGGGATGTGGTAATAAATCCTTTCTGGATCATATCACGTATGAAGTGACAATCCACTTCAATATGCTTGGTCCGCTCATGGAATGCAGGATTATTAGCAATGAACAAAGCAGCCTGATTATCACACTCCAAGTTCATAGGAAGTGGTATATCTAAGCATAGATCTGTCAGCACTGCTTTCACCCACATCATCTCTGTAGTAGCCTGGGCCATAGCCCTATATTCTGATTCAGCACTGGATCTAGCTACCACAGTTTGCTTCTTGCTCCTCCATGAGACTAGGGCATCTCCGACATAGACAGCGTACCCTGAGGTGGACTTGTTATCCTTAGGACATCCTGCATAGTCTGCATCTGCGCATGCATAGACAGAAATCCCCTTTCCTTTCTTAAACAGCATACCTTTACCTGGAGAAGATTTGAGGTATCTAAGTATCATGTGTATTGCATCCATATGCACCTGGCGTGGCTGCTCCATGAACTGGCTCACACGGCTCACTGCAAATAATATATCTGGCCTAGTGATGGTAACATATAGCAGTTTGGCTACCAGTTCTCTGTATCTTCTCCTGTCAACCTCCTCTGTGTCATCATCATACATCTTCATGCTAGGGTCCATAGGTGTCGTAGCAGGTCGACACCCTAGCATACCTGTCTCACTTAGTAGATCTGTGACATACTTCCTCTGTGACATGACTAGTCCATACGGATTTCTAGCAAACTCCAGCCCCAGAAAATATCTAAGGACTCCCAGGTCCTTGATGACAAACTCGGTTCCTAGCCTTTCCTTTGCCTGCTTAATGCCCTGGTCATCATCACCTGTAATCAAGATATCGTCAACATAAACCATGATTACAACAGTACCTCTTGCCGTTTTCTGTACAAACAAGGAATGATCAGCATTTGAACGTTTGTATCCTTGTTTCTCAAAGAGGTCTGACAGCTTCTGGAACCACGCTCTAGGGCTCTGCTTAAGGCCATAGATAGCCTTATGTAATCGGCAAACCTTGGAACACTCCCCCTCAACAGCAAAACCTGGTGGCTGTTGCATGTAGACCTCCTCCTGCAAATCGCCATACAGAAAGGCATTCTTCACATCCAGTTGATATAGGGGCCAGTCTTTAGTGACTGCAACAGATAAGAGGATCCGTAGAGTGGAATGACGAGCCACCGGGGAGAACGTGTCAAGGTAATCTACCCCATATGTCTGTGTGAATCCCCTTGCAACTAGGCGTGCCTTGTACCTGTCAATGGAGCCATCTGCATTATGTTTAACTGTAAACACCCACTTGCAACTCACCGGGTTGACATCTGGAGGTATAGTAACCAAGCTCCATGTTCCTCTGGACTGAAGTGCCGCCATCTCTTCCTCCATTGCTAGCCTCCATCGAGAATCCTGCAAGGCTTCATGGTGATTCCTTGGAATATCTGTAGCTGAAAGTGCCAACGCAAACGTCTTGAAAGGTCCAGATAGCCTCTCAAACGACACCACTGCTGAAACTGGATACTGGACACAGCTTCTCTTTGACTTGCGTAGAGCGATTGGAACATTTAGGTCCTCTGTGGTATCAGCATGCTCCTGTGATACATCCTGCTGAGTAATGTCGTCAGATTCATCAACATTAATATTTTCATTACATACCATAGGCGAGCTAGTTGACTGGTCAGGACCATGAGCTTGATTCGGCCTTCGGGTGTAATGAAATGGTAATGGAGGTACTATTGATGGCATTGGTGGTGGTGGTGATGGTGGTGGTGGTGATGGTGATGATGGTGGCGATGGTGGTGGAGATGTTGGTGGTGCCATGAACACAGTATCAGGGGATATAGATTGTGGCTGCATGTTCCCAGATTCTGAGAAGTACATGGTGGATTCAAAGAATGTAACATCTGCGCTGATCACATACCGCCGACGCAGAGGGTCAAAACACTTGTACCCCTTTTGAGTTCTGGAGTACCCCACAAAGACACACTTGACAGCCCTAGGAGAGAGCTTGTCAGAACCGGGTGACAACTGATGGACAAATGCGACTGACCCAAACACACGAGGGGTAAGAGTGAACAGATCCTTGTTAGGATAAACAAGTGAGAAGGGGATCTGTTCATTCAAGACGGACGAGGGCATACGGTTTATAAGATAACATGCAGTAAGGACTGCATCACCCCAGTAGGAATACGGAACATGACTCTGAATGAGAAGAGACCTTGTGACATCAAGAAGGTGACGGTGTTTTCTTTCTGCAACCCCATTCTGTTGGGACGTATGGGCACAGGATGTTTGGTGAACAATTCCCTTAGAAGAGTAGTAGTTGGCTAGATTATTGGTGCACAATTCTAAGGCATTGTCACTTCTCAAAAATTTGACAGTTGTGGAAAAGACATTCTGAATCTCATTTAGAAATTGAATAATAATATTTCCAGCTTCAGACTTATTTTTCATTAAAAATACCCATGATGCTCTAGAGAAATCATCCACAAAAATAATATAATACCTGTGTCCCTGAAGATCGGGAACACGACTTGGACCCCAGACATCAACATGAAACAACTCAAATTTGGAGTTACTACTCCGACCTTGACCACTGGGAAACGATGACCTGTGATGTTTTCCCAACTGACACGCCTCACACTGGATAGGTGTGTGAGAAAGACTATAAGGTAAGATACGACACAGCTTCTGAAGCGGGAGGTGACCAAGACGCAGATGCCACAGGAGAGGAGATACTTGTCCAGCGGGAGAAGAGGTGATTCCAGCAAATGGGGTCTGGTTCAGACGATAGAGGCCTCCTTGCTCATAGCCATGACCAATCACGTTGCCCGTACGGATGTCCTGAAAAATCAAAGAAGATGAATCAAAAATAGCTCGACATTGGAGATCCTTCGTAATCTGGCTGATTGACAATAGATTCATAGAAAAATGCGGTGCATGTAAAACATTCTTGAGCTGCATAGATGATGTCAATCTAATCTCCCCCTGACCCATGATGGGGGAATGAGTGCCATTGGCAATCACTACTGTTCGTCCTGGAGGAATCTGAGTGTATCCTGAAAGTAGACTCTGGTCGCCACATAGATGATGTGTAGCGCCTGAGTCCATGATCCATGGCAATGTATCTGATCTACTACTATGTAGTGCAAGTGTACTACCTGAAGTACTCGTAGAGGCAGACGCAGAAGCAGAAGCAGCAACATCCGTATGACTCTCTGTCGTCGGTGCTGGGCCAGATGGTGGGATAATGCCCCTAAGGCGGGCAACCAGATCATCAAAACGCTGATCCAGAGAAGCAGGAGGAGGCTCTATCTGCTCAGCGGCTCGTGCAGATGCAGGAAATCCATGCTTTGAATAGCATGTGTCTTCAGTATGGCCGACTCTGTGACAATATGAGCATGTTGGCCTAGTGCGGCCACCCCTTCCACGGGGAGTACGTCCACGGCCCTGGTAATGAGAACCACGGCCCCTGTTTGCTGCCATGGCTGAGGGATTCTGGCTAGTGGCTGCAGAAGGTACAGTGATCCTACTCAACCTATGAAAAGCCTCCTCCATGGGAGGAATAGTTGAGTCCGCCAGAATCTGTGAACGAGCAGCCTCATACTCTGGGTCGAGTGCTGCGAGAAACACACCCACCATCGTTGCGTTTCTATATGTCTTTTGCTGCTCTGGCGTGGCGGTAAGCGGCATGAAGCTATGAAGCTTCTCAAACATTCCTCTCAAAGATGTGTAGAGAGAATGTAACGGGCGACCATTCTGCTTTATTGTGAATATATCATGTTGTAGTTGCAGAATTTTTGTCTCATTCTTCGCCTGAGAATATGTTGATGCCAGGATATCCCACATGTCTTTGGCTGTGGGTTGATGTAGAATATCATTGGCAATTTCAATAGCCAATGTGCCAGACAGCCACACCTTGGCATATGCGTCATCTGCCTCCCATGAGGCATGAACTCCAGTCTTCTCTGCAGGCTCGGGCTCTGTGAGAATATGCTTCTTGCCCGTGGACTTCATCATACTCATGAACTGCATTGCCCACAGTTCATAGTTCGTACCATCCATCTTGACAATGGGCGCTGGACCACGAAATGCGCCCATAGATGGGATGTCAGCCTTGCTTTCTGACATGCTGGAAACGAAAGACTGGAGCGACTGAGAGAAAATAATCTTCGTCTACAATGACATAGACGGGATTAGTTGCGTGTGTAGACTTCAAGCAACTAACCCCATGTAGAACCGGCTGTATGCCCTAGGGTTTTGGGACTTAGGGCGCGTAGGCACGTGCAAAGAGCACGCGCACACGCACCTGGAGGATCACGCGTGCACTTGAACACGCAACTGGTGGATCACGCCACAGTCGCACAGGAGCAGTGCGCACACGAGGCGATGCCCGCAGTCGCGAGAGGCGATCAGAGAAGATCGCCGATCGACGGCGATGTGCGCACAAGCGCCGACGATGCGCGAGATATGCGCACAGCCGATGCACGCACAGGCGCGAGCAGCGATCGGAGAGGAGGCGGCGCCGATTCGAGAGAGAGAGGGAGGAGGGGGCGCCTATTCGAGAGAGAGAGAGAGGCCGGCGGGTGGGGTGTTAGGTTTAGGGTTTCGAGAACTCCGGTCTAGGACCGTCGCTCTGATACCATGTTGGAAAACGTGAATAAGTTGTTTATTCCACAGCCCTAGGCTCTCTTATATAGGGGAGTAGCCTATGGGTAAATTACATAGAGAGGATAACGAGAGAAATAAAATAGCAAAGAGGTACAATAACTCAACGTGCGTCAACAAGTATGCCTCAAGTTTGTTATGATAACATGGTTTCTAATGATGGGTTTGGAGATACATCTGTCCAGAAAGCTTTGCAGGAAAGTGGCCAACAGATGGCGGTGGTTCCCAATGACCTTGAATATTCCTATTGCAGTTCGCAAGCAGAAGCAATCTTGTTCCATTTACCCCCTTGCTTCTCAGGTCTTGTTTGTTGGAGAAAATAAGAGCACTTGTTTATTTCTGAGAACCCTAGGCTCTCTTATATAGTAGAGAGTCCTATGGGTAAATTACATAACGTAGATAGCAGGAAAAGAAAATAAGAAAGAAGTACATATAAATATGAAAACATAAATATCTTCACACTCCCCCTCAAGCTGGAGCATAGATATCGATCATGCTCAGCTTGGATGAACACTTATGGAATGATCCGCTGGATAGTGGCTTAGTGAAGATGTCTGCGGTTTGCTCTCCAGAGCTAACATGGGAAGTAGAGATCAGTCCCTTCTGAATCATGTCTCTGGTGTAATGACAATCCACCTCGATATGTTTTGTTCTCTCATGGAATGCTGGATTGTTTGCAATAAATAGGGCAGCCTGGTTATCACAGTGTAACTCCATGGGTAGAGGAATCTCAACATGTAAATCACATAGCACTGCTCGAACCCACATCATTTATGTACTGGCTTGAGCCATAGCCCTGTACTCAGACTCGACACTGGATCTTGCTACAACGGTTTGTTTCTTGCTTTTCCAAGAAACAAGAGAATTGTCAACAAATATAGCAAACCCTGAAGTGGACTTCCTTTCCTTGGGACAACCTGTATAATATGCATCAGCATATGCAGATACAGAGAGTATGTCTCCTTTCCTGAAGAGTAAACCTGAGCCTGGAGTTGATTTCAGATATCTCAATATCATATGTAATGCATCCATATGTATCTGTCGAGGCTGCTCCATGAATTGACTCACTCGACTCACTGCAAATGCAATATCAGGTCTGGTGATTGTAACATAAATGAGCTTTCCAACCATCTCTCTGTATCTTCTCTTATCAACTTCATCGGTATCATCATCATATAACTTCATACTCGGATCCATAGGAGTCGTGGATGGTCGACATCCCGTCATTCATGTTTCTACAAGCATATCTGTAACATACTTCCTTTGGGTCATCACAAGACCCTGTGCATTTCTAGCAAATTCCAACCCCAAGAAATACCTTAGGGTTCCCAGATCCTTCGTCACAAATTGACTGCCAAGAAAATCTTTAGTCATATTGATTCCCTGCTCATCATCTCCTGTAACAATAATATCATCAACATACACCATAATGGCCACAGTACCTCTAGGCATCTTCTGCACAAATAATGAATGATCTGCATTTGATTTCTTGAATCCCTGTCATTCAATCAGTTTAGAAAGCTTTTGAAACCACGCTTTAGGACTCTGTTTAAGGTCATATATCGCCTTATGGAGTCTACAAACCTGTGCACACTCCCCCTCAGCAACAGATCCCGGAGGCTGCTGCATATATCCCTCCTCGTGTAGATCTCCATATAAAAATGCGTTCTTCACATCAAGCTGAAATAGTGGCCAATCCCATGCTACCGCAACTGAAAGCAGGACACGTAAGGTGGAATGTCGAGCAACAGGTGAGAATGTGTCCATGTAATCAACTCCATACGTCTGAGTAAAACCGCGTGCTACAAGCCTTGCCTTGTACCGTTCCAGGCTTCCATCAGCATGGTATTTAACAGTAAATATCCACTTGCAGCTAACAATAGACGCGCCAGGTGGGGGAGAAACAAGCGTCCACGTACCTCAGGACTGCAAAGCAGCCATTTCCTCGTCCATAGCATGACGCCATTTGCTATCTTGGAGAGCCTCCTAGTAATTGCGTGGAATCTCGACGGCAGATAGTGCTAAAGCAAATCTCTGGAAGTCTCCCGTCAGACGATGAAATGAGACATGAGAAGCAAGTGGATAAGAAGCACAAGTATGTTTCTCCTTCCTAATAGTGATAGGCACGTCCAAGTCACCATGATCATCATCATGTTGTGGTTCCTGTATCAATGGATCCTCAGACTCATCATTAGTAATCAAGTTATCAGAACCAACCTGAGGGTTGTTGGATGACTGGCCATGATCTTGAGCAGAGGACCGACGAGTATAGTACTTTGGTAACGGTGGCACAATGGTCACTGGAGGTGGTAAGGGTGGGGGTGAGGGTGGAGATGACATAGAGGGTACCTGACTCATAGGAGGGGACATGTAGGAGACCTCAGTATCAGGATGAGGAGGTGATATTTGTTCACATGAAGGAGAGAAAAACATGACAGATTCAAAGAATGTGACATCAGCGCTAACAAAATATTTTCGACGCAGCGGATCAAAGCACTGATAGCCCTTCTGTGTCCTGGAGTACCCGACAAATACACATTTGATAGCCCTGGGAGAGAGCTTATCTAGACCTGGTACCAACTGATGGACAAAACAGACACAACCAAAGACACGAGGTGGGAGAGAGAACAACTCCTTCTCAGGAAAGGCGAGAGAGAGGAGTTTTCTCATTCAAGACAGATGAGGGCATGCGATTTATTAAGTAGCAAGCTGTGAGAACCGCATCACCCCAGAATGAGTTGGGAGCATGACTTTGAATAAGTAAGGTTCTAGTGATATCCAGTAGATGACGGTGTTTTCGCTCTGCAACACCATTCTGCTGTGAAGTGTAGGCACATGAAGTTTGATGAATTATACCACGAGATGAAAAGAACAAGGACAAAGTTCTAGTAAAGAACTCCAAGGCATTGTCAGACCGCACAATTTTCACAGTAGAAGAGAAAACATTCTGAACTTCATTGATAAACATTTGAATCACATTTCCTGCTTTAGATTTATTTTTCAACAGAAACACCCAAGACAAACGGGAAAAATCATCTACTATAACCAGATAGAACCTGTGTCCCTGGTGGTCAGGAACACGACTTGGACCCCAAATATCAATATGGACTAACTCAAACAGGAGCTACTGCTCCGACTCTGACGACTCGGGAAAGTAGACCTATAATGCTTTCCCAACTGAGATGCTTTACATTGAAAAGACGACTTCAGAGAAATATGGGGCAGAACACGACAGAGCTTCTGGAGAGGGAGATGACCAAAACAGAGATGCCAGATATATGGTGAGTCTGGTCCTGGAGGATGGAGAGATGCACCAATATAGGGAGTACTGACCAGACGGTAGAGACCATTCTGCTTACGGCCACAGCCAATCACCTTGCCCGAGGTTATGTCCTGAAAAATAAGAGATGATGAGTCAAAAATAGCTCGACCGTTCAAGTCCTTTGTAATTTGTCTAATAGACAATAATTCATAGAGAAATCAGGAGCGTATAACACATTCCGCAGGCTCATGAAAGGTGTCAACTGAACCTCCCCCTGTCCAGTGATTGGGGAATGTGTCCCATTGTCTATCACTACAGTTCGTCCTGAGGAGACCGGTCTATATATATTGAGTTGTTCCTTATCCTCACAGAGATGATGGGTCGCTCCAGAATCCATAATCCAGTTGGAAAATCATAGATCCATCACACGAGGATAGAGCAAAGGGACTACCTGAGGTACCGGCAGTGGCAGATGAACTAGCAGAGGCAGAGACTGCCACATCTGACTGACCTTCAGGTGCTGTATCAGGAGGCATGATATTCCTCAGTCTGGCAACAAGGTCGTCAAAACGTTGATCCAACGAGGAGGGTGCAGGAGATTCCACTTGTTCTACTACCCGAGCTGATGCAGGAAAGCCATGCTTAGAATAGCATGTATCCTCAGAGTGACCAGGGCGGCGGCAATAGCTGCATGGTTGCCGAATTCGACCCCCACGACCCCGAGGTCCACGGCCACGGAAGTTAGATGATCCACCTCTTCCTCTAGAAGCTGCCATAGCTGAAGGTGTCTGGTTAGCATTTGAGCTTGGAACAGTAATGTGACTCAACCGGCAAAAAGCTTCCTCCATAGGAGGAATGGTAGCATCAGCAAGAATCTGAGACCGTGCAGCCTCATACTCTGGATCAAGTGCAGTAAGGAATACTCCTACCATGGTAGCATTCCTGTATGTCTTCTGCTGCTCAGGAGTGGCCGTCAAAGGCATGAAGCTATGGAGCTTCTCAAACATCCCTCGTAGAGATGTGTACAAAGAATGAAGTGGTCGTTCATTCTGCTTGACTGTGAAAATATCATGTTGCAGCTGAAGTATCTTAGTCTCGTTCCGCGCCTGTGAATATGTCGTCGCTAGGATATCCCATAGCCTTAGCCGTGGGTTGATGTAGTACATCATTGGCGATTTCTATCGTCAACGTCCCAGATAGCCAGACTTTGGCATACGCATCATCTGCCTCCCACGTGGCATTCACCCCAGTTTTCTCGATCGGCTCCTCTTCAGTAAGAATATGTTTCTTACCATTCGACTTCATCGGGCTCATGAACTGCATAGCCCAGAGCTCATAGTTTGTCCCGTCCATCTTCACAATAGGCGTTGGACCTCTGAATGCGCCAGTGGCGGGTACATCAACCTTGTTTTCTGACATATTGCCGACAGAAGACTGCTACAGATGGGATAAATCAAAGTTTATGTGTCTACACAAACATCTACGGGTTCGGGTGCACGTGTAGACTCATGCACACCAACCCATCAACCAGAGGAGGAAGCCGGGGCGGTACCCAAGCACAGGGCAGCACGCGATGCGTGTTGTGCACTCAAAACAGGTGCGCGATGTGCTATGCGCAGAGCAGGCGCACGGTGCACGCAGAACCAGCGCCCGCTAGGGCAGGCGCGCTATGCGCACAGACCAGGTGTGCGATGTGCGCGAGAGGCTTGCGCACGATGCGCGCGAGGTTTGTGCGCGAGTACCTTGTGGCGGGGCCGGAGAGGAAGGGCGGTGCTGGAGGGTTGCGCGCACGAGCGGGAGGCGCACCGGAGATGAGGGGCGGCGCTGGAGCGGGTTGAAGGTGGGGTTAGGGTTTCCTGGGAATCGAGAGCTCCGGTCTAGGACCGCCGCTCTGATACCATGTTGGAGAAAATAAGAGCACTTGTTAATTTCTGAGAACCTTTATAGTAGAGAGTCCTATGGGGAAATTTTACATAACGTCGATAATAGGAAAAGAAAATAAGAAAGAAGTACATATAAATATGAAAACATAAATATCTTCACATTGTTCCATTGTCCAATAGTGGACTTTCAAAGATTTGCAGTAGCTTTTTCTGTCATGGTAATTCCACAGAATTATCAGGAGGCTTTGGAGAATAGTTGATGGTGCTTGGATATGGAGGAAGAGATAGATGCGTTGCAATCCTGTGATACATGGAGTTTGGTGTCTGCGCCCCCTGAGGCATCTGTAGTCAGTTGCAAATGGGTGTTTACTATTAAACACCATGCATATGGCAGCCTTGATCGCTACAAGGCACGGTTAGTAGCTCATGGATTTACCGAAACTTATGGCGTCGACTACTTAGACAATTTTTCTCCTGTGGATCGTCACTCGACACTTCGTATCCTACTTTCAGTCGCAGTGGTACGTGATTGGTCATTATTTCAATTGGATGTTAAAAATGTATATGGAGATCTATAGGAAGAAGTTTGCATGCAGCAACCTCCGGGGTTTGCTGCTAAGGGGGATTGTCACAAGGTCTGTAGACTTCATAAGACGATATATAGACTTAAGAAAAGTCCAAGGGCATGGTTTCAGAAGCTCTCCGGATTTGATTGAGAAGCAGGGGTTCAAGAGGTCTAACGCAGACCATTCGCTTTTTGTGTAGAGGATATCTAGAGGTATTGTTGTCATAATGATCTATGTTGATGATATTCTTGTTACAGGAGATGACGTACAGGGGATAAAAATGGTAAAGGAGTTTCTAGGTTGTCAGTTTGTTACTAAGGATCTGGGCACTCTGAGGTATTTCCTAGGGCTGGAATTTGTTAGGAACGTGCAGGATCTTGTGACCCAAAGAAAATATGTTACAGATATGCTTGTTGAGACGTATGATTGGGTGTCGACCCTCGACTACTCCAATGGATCCTAGCATGAAATTATATGATGATGATACAAATGAAGTTGATAAGAGGAGATATAGAGAGATGGTGGGAAAGCTCATATATGTTACTATTATCAGACCGGATGTCTCATTTGCAGTGAGTCGAGTGAGTCAGTTCATGGAGCAACTTCGGCTAGTACATACGGATGCGATATACATGATATTGAGATATCTCAAATCTTCTCCAGGTGCATGATTGCTTTTCAAGAAAGGAACAACTCTCTCTGTATCTGTGTGTGCTGATGTTGACTATGCAGGATGTCCTAAGGATAGGAAGTCCACTTCGAGCTTTGCAGTTTTTGTTGGCAGTTCTCTTGTTTCTTAGAAAAGCAAGAACCAAGTTGTCGTGTCCAGATCAAGTGTCGAATCTGAATATAAGGCTATGGCGCAAGCAAGTACAGAAATGATGTGGGTTCGATTTGTGCTAGCATATATGCATATAGATATTCCTCTACCCATTTAACTACATTGTGATAATCAGGCAGCCTTATTTATTGCAAACAACCATGCATTCCATGAGAGAACAAAACTTATTGAGGTAGACTGTCACTATACGCAATGTTGTCAAAGGCGCTCGAGGCGCTCGCCTAGGCGCTAAGGCGAGGCGAGGCGAGCCCTAGGCGCCTTGCCTTGCTTCAAACGAGGCGTTTTGCCTCAGGCGCTGCTTAGGCGAGCGCCTGGCCTAAGGTGTCAGGCGCTTGAGGCGAGCGCCTGAAGCAAAACTGGGGCTTTTTGCTGAATTGTTTGTATTTTTTCTTTTTTAAATTTAAAAGTTGGATAAATATTAGTTCTGAGTAACATTTGGACATGTTAGTGTATATATATGCATACAAATACATGCATCAATTATACATACACTAGCAATACACGTACATATACAAACTAAGCTCTATATACACACATACACACATTTACGCATGCATATTAGTTATAAGTATTTTAATTAAAAACATATTACATACATACAAACGTATATATGTATATATAGACATATACACATATACATGTAAACATATGTTTATGCATGCATATCCACGCATACACATATGTACACGTGTATATATATACATATGTACATGTATTTACAATTTTACATGTACTACACATATATACATGTAATAGACATTCACTTATAAATATTTATGCATAAACATATTTACATGTACTACACATATATACATGTAATAGACATTCACTTATAAATATTTATGCATAAACATACATATGTTAGCCATTAATTCTGCATATGCAAATACATTTACATGTTAGTTCTAAATTCTATTTACAAGTTACATTTATATTAGTTTTAAGTACTACACATATATATATATATATAAATATACATGTACTTACATATATATTTGATTGATATTAGATGTAATTTATACATAATAATTAATTCTACATATAAGCATGCATGTTAGTCCTTAATTCTATAATTATACATATATACATGTTAGTCCTTAATTATACATATACATGTACATTTATACATGTTAGTTCAAAGTTCTATTTACACATTTAAGTTCAAAGTTCTATTTACACATTACATTTATATTAGTTTAAGTACTATAATTGTAGACATAATATATACTTACATACGCATATATACCCATATATAAATAAATATACATATACTTACATATATTGGGTCGATATTAGATTGTAATTTAGGTGTGTGTATGTGTGTAATATTTTTTTTGAAAAAAATACATGCATGTACATATAAATACATATATACATACATATATGTATAGGTATATTAGATTATATTTATATAAATGTAGTGATATATATAGTGCATCGATTGTCTCAGGCGAGCGCCTAGTCAAGCGCCTAGTGCCTCAGGCGTTTTGGACTCCTAGCGCCTTAGAGCGCCTTACGCCTTTGACAACACTGACTATACGAGAGACGTGATCCAAAAGGTTTGATTTCTACCTCTCATGTTAGTTCAGGAGAGCAAACAATCAATATCTTTACCAAGGCAATTACATAGGGGGTCGTTTCAGAAGTGTTCGTCCAAGCTGAGTATGAGTGACATCTATGCTCCATCTTTAGGGGGAGAGTAGAGATATTTATATACTTCTATATACCTTTTTTGTCCTTTTTATTTCTTTGTCTCTCTTGTGCAATTTACTCATAGGTCTCTCCTCTATATAAGAGAGCCTAGGGTTCATGGAATAAACAACTTTTCGATTTTTCCCAACAGTTATCATCTCCAATCTTCACTTGAGTTTGTCACTATTGTTTCTAGCAAATGTGTAGCCCATATATGCAATCTTAGCTCTAATTATACGAAATCCTTTATTCTCCAAAGTGTGTCTTAAAATCTCCAACTTCTCATTTACTTCATCTTTTGTCTCATCAATCAACACAATATCATCGGTGAATAACATACACCAAGGTATATCATTCTGAAAGTGAGTAGTCAACTCGTTCATAATCAATGCAAAAAGGAATGGACTCAAAACTAAACCTTGATGCAGATCGATGTTGATGTTAAAATAGTCAGTCTTCTCAGACTAAATTCTTACACAAAATGAAGCCCGACATACTCTCCAAGATACAATATTCTTTATGAGGTTAATGTATAAGATAGCTACTTATCTCTTCTCCTAAACTCTCCACAATATTTCAGGTGGGACTGAATCATAAGCCTTCTCTAAATCAATAAAAATCATATGAGGTTCTTTTTAGCTCTATAAATTTTCATTGTTCTCACAACAAGTGGATATCTTCAATAGTTGAGTGACCTGTTATGAATCAGAATTGATTCTCAGTTACTTTGGAAAGTTGCATCAACCTTCTTTCGAGATCACATGTTTCCAAATTTTATAGTATGACTCATCAGTTTGATACCTCTATAATTTGAACAATTTTTGTGAAGATATTTATGTTTTTATATTTATATATGTACTTCTCTCTTATTTTCTTTTCCTGTTGTCTACGTTATGTAATTTACCCGTAGGACTCTCTACTATATAAGAGAGCCTAGGTTTCTCAGAAATAAACAAGTGCTTTTATTTTCTCCAACATGGTATCAGAGCGGCGGTCCTAAACCGGAGCTCTTGATTCCCAAGAAACCCTAACCCCACCTTCAACCCGCTCCAGCGCCGCCCCTCCTCTCCGGCGCCACTTCCGCTCGTACGCGCAACCCTCTAGCGTCGCCCCTCCTTTCCGGCGCCTCTTCCGCTCGTGCGCGCAACCCTCCGACGCCGCCACAAGTCTCGCGCGCACAGCGCGCAGGTTCTGCGCACCTGTTCTCGCGCATCGCGCACAGCTCTCGTGCGCACGTTCTTGGGGCACATCGCGCACCTGCCTTGCGTGCATAGCGCATCAGCCCTAGCGTGCACAGCGCGCCTGTTCTGCGGGCACCGCGCACCCAACTTGCGTGCACAGCACGCATTGCGTGCTTCCCTGTGCTTGAGTACCGACCCGGCTTCCTCAGTTAGTTGATGGGTTGGTGTGCATGAGTCTACACGTGCACCCGAATCCAGAGATGTTTGTGTAGACACAAACTTTGAGTTCTCGCATCTATAGCAGTCTTTTGTCGGCAATATGTCAGAAAAAAAGGTTGATGTACCCGCCACTGGCGCATTCAGAGGTCCAGCGCCTATTGTGAAGATGGACGGGACAAACTATGAGCTCTGGGCAATGCAGTTCATGTGCCTGGTGAAGTCGAATGGTAAGAAACATATTCTTACCGAAGAGGAGCCGATCGAGAAGACTGGAGTGAATGCCTCGTGGGAGGCAGATAATGCGTATGCCAAAGTCTGGCTATCTGGAACGCTGACGATAGAAATCGCCAATGATGTACTGCATCAGCCCACGGCTAAGGCTATTTGGGATATCCTAGCTGCGACATATTCACAGGCGCGGAACGAGACCAAGATACTTCAGCTGCAACATGATATTTTCACAGTCAAGCAGAATGGGCGACCACTTCACTCTTTGTACACATCCCTACGAGGGATGTTTGAGAAGCTCCATAGCTTCATGCCGTTGACGGCCACTCCTGAGCAGCAGAAGACGTACAGGAATGCTACTATGGTAGGAGTATTCCTTGCTGCACTTGATCCAGAGTATGATGTTGCACGGTCTCAGATTCTTGCTGATGCTACCATTCCTCCTATGGAGGAAGCCTTTTGCCGGTTGAGTCGCATTACTGTTCCAAGCTCAACTGCCAACCAGACACCTTCAGCTATGGCAGCCTCTAGAGGAAGAGGTAGATCCTCTAACTTCCGTGGCCGTGGACCCTGGGGTCATGGGGGTCGAATTCGGCAACCATGCAGCTATTGTCGTCGCCCTGATCACTCTGAGGATACATGCTACTCTAAACATGGCTTTCCTGCTTCAGCACGGGTAGCAGAACAAGTGGAGTCTCCTGCACCTTCCTCGTTGGTTCAGCATTTCGACGATCTTGTTGCCAGATTGAGGAATATCATGCCTCCTGATACAGCACCTGGAGGTCAGTCAGATGTGGCCGTCTCCGCATCGGCTAGTTCATCTGCCACTGCCAGTACCTCAGGTAGTCCCTTTGCTCTCTCCTCGTGTGATGGATATATGATTTCCAACTGGATTATGGATTCTGGAGCGACTCATCATCTTTGTGGTGATAAAGAACAACTCAATATATATAGACCGGTGTCCTCAGGACGAACTGTGGTCATAGCCAATGGGACATATTCCCCAATCACTGGACAGGGGGAGGTTCAATTGACACCTTTCATGAGCCTGCGGAATGTGTTATACGCTCCTGATTTCTCTATGAATTTATTGTCTATTAGCCAAATTACAAAGGATTTGAACTGTCGGGCTATTTTTGACTCATCATCTCTTCTTTCTCAGGACATAACCTCGGGCAAGGTGATTGGATGTGGCCATGAGCAGAATGGTCTCTACCGTCTGGTCAATACTTCCTATATTGGTGCATCACTTCATCCTCCAGGACCAGACTCTCCATATATCTGGCATCTCCGTTTTGGTCATCTCCCTCTCCAGAAGCTTTGTCGTGTTCTGCCCCAGATTTCTCTGAAGTCGTCTTTTCAATGTGAAGCATATCAGTTGGGAAAGCATCATAGGTCTACTTTCCCGAGTCGTCAGAGTCGGAGCAGTAGCTCCCTGTTTGAGTTAGTCCATATTGATATTTGGGGTCCAAGTCGTGTTCCTGACCACCAGGGACACAGGTTCTATCTGGTTATAGTAGATGATTTTTCTCGTTTGTCTTGGGTGTTTTTGTTGAAAAATAAATCTGAAGCAGGAAATGTGATTCAAATGTTTATCAATGATGTTCAGAATGTTTTCTCTTCTACTGTGAAAATCGTGCGGTCTGACAATGCCTTGGAGTTCTGTGCTAGGACTTTATCCTTGTTCTTTTCATCTCGTGGTATAATTCATCAAACTTCATGTGCTTACACTTCGCAGCAGAATGGTGTTGCAGAACGGAAACACCGCCATCTGTTGGATATCACCAGAACCTTACTTATTCAGAGTCATGCTCCGAACTCGTTCTGGGGTGATGCGGTTCCCACAGCTTGCTACTTAATAAATCGCATGCCCTCATATGTCTTGAATGAGAAAACTCCTCTTTCTCTCGCCTTTCCTGAGAAGGAGTTGTTCTCTCTTCCACCTCGTGTCTTTGGGTGTGTCTGTTTTGTCCATCAGTTGGTACCAGGTCTTGATAAGCTCTCTCCCAGGGCTATCAAATGTGTATTTGTCGGGTACTCCAGGACACAAAAGGGCTATCGATGCTTTGATCCGCTACGTCGAAAATATTTCGTTAGTGATGACGTCACATTCTTTGAATCTGTTATGTTTTTCTCTCCTACAGGTGAACAAATGACTACCCCTCATTCTGATACTGAGGTCTCCTACATGTCACCTCCTCCTGTGAGCCAGCTACCCTCTGTGCCATCCCCACCATCACCTCCAACCTTACCACCTCCAGTGACCATTGTGCCACCGTTACCAAAGTATTATACTCGTCGGTCCTCCTCTGCTCAAGGTCATGGTCAGTCATCCAGCAGCCCTCAGGTTGGTTCTGATAACTTGATTACTAATCATGAGTCTGAGGATCCAGTGATACAGGAACTACAGCAAGATGATGATCATGGAGACTTGGACGTGCCTATTGCTATTAGGAAGCAGAAACGTACTTGTGCTTCCTATCCCCTTGCTTCTCATGTCTCATTTCATCGTCTGACGGGAGACTTCCAGAGATTTGCGTTAGCCCTATCTATCGTCGAGATTCCACGCAATTACCAGGAGGCTCTCCAAGATAGCAAATGGCGTCTTGCTATGGAAGAGGAAATGGTTGCTTTGCAGTCTCGTGGTACGTGGACGCTTGTTTCTCCCCCATCTGGCGCGTCTATTGTTAGCTGCAAGTGGGTATTTACTGTTAAATACCATGCCGATGGAAGCCTGGAACAATACAAGCGTGGCTTGTAGCACGTGGTTTTACTCAGACATATGGAGTTGATTACATGGACACGTTCTCGCCAGTTGCTCGACATTCCACCTTACGTGTCCTGCTTTCAGTTGCGGTCGCACGGGATTGGCCACTATTTCAGCTTGATGTGAAGAATGCATTTTTATATGGAGATCTCCACGAGGAGGTCTATATGCAGCAGCCTCCGGGATTTACTGCTGAGGGGGAGTGTACACAGGTTTGTAGACTCCATAAGGCGATATATGGCCTTAAACAGATCCCTAGAGCGTGGTTTTAAAAGCTTTCTGAACTGATTGAACGACAGGGCTTCATGAGGTCAAATGCAGACCATTCATTATTTGTGAAGAAGACGCCTAGAGGTACTGTGGTCATTATGGTGTATGTCGATGATATTATTGTTACAGGAGATGATGAGCAGGGAATCAAGATGACTAAAGCCTTTCTCGGCAGTCAATTTGTGATGAAGGGTCTAGGAACCCTAAGGTATTTCTTGGGGTTGGAATTTGCTAGAAATGCACAGGGTCTTGTGATGACCCAAAGGAAGTATGTTACAGATATGTTTGCAGAAACAGGAATGACTGGATGTCGACCTTCCACGACTCCTATGGATCCGAGTATGAAGCTATATGATGATGATACCGATGAAGTTGATAAGAGAAGATACAGAGAGATGGTTGGTAAACTCATTTATGTTACAATCACCAGACCTGATATTGCATTTGCAGTGGTCGAGTGAGTCAATTCATGGAACAGCCTCGACAGATACATATGGATGCATTACATATGATATTGAGATATCTGAAATCAACTCCAGGCTCAGGTTTACTCTTCAGGAAAGGAGACACACTCTTTGTATCTGCATATACTGATGCAGATTATGCAGGCTGTCCCAAGGACAGGAAATCCACTTCAGGGTTTGCAATATTTGTTGGCAATTCTCTCGTTTCTTGGAAAAGTAAGAAACAAACCGTTGTAGCAAGATCTAGTGTTGAATCTGAGTACAGGGCTATGGCTCAAGCCAGTACAGAAATGATATGGGTTCGAGCATTGCTATGTGATTTACATGTTTAGATTCCTCTACCCATGGAGTTACACTGTGATAACCAGGCTGTCCTATTTATTGCAAACAATCCAGCATTCCATGAGAGAACAAAACATATCGAGGTGATTGTCATTACACCAGAGACATGATTCAGAAGGGACTGATCTCTACTTCACATGTTATCTTTGGAGAGCAAATCGCAGACATCTTCACTAAGCCATTGTCCAGGGGATCATTCCAGAAGTGTTTATCCAAGCTGAGCATGATTGACATCTATGCTCCAGTTTGAGGGGGAGTGTGAAGATATTTATGTTTTTATATTTATATATGTACTTCTCTCTTATTTTCTTTTCATGTTGTCTATGTTATGTAATTTACCCATACGACTCTCTCCTATATAAAAGAGCTTAAGGTTCTCAGAAATAAACAAGTGCTCTTATTTTCTCCAACAATTTTAAATGTCTCATTTATTCTTATAAAGAGGCACTACAATGCTTCTCCTCCATTCTTCAAGTATTTTCTTGCTTCGTCAAATAACATTGAATAAATGTATGAGTCAAGTTAAACTATGTTCACCAAGAAATCTCCAAACTTCTATAGGAATGTCATCAGGTCCTACCCTTTTTCTTCATTTTCATAACCTTTAAAGCAGCATCTACTTCCTTCCTTTATATCCGTCTATAACTTGCACAATTCAGGTAATATTCACTACCAGCGAGATCTCCTAAAGTAATCTCTTTATTCCCTACCAAATGAGAAGTTTATGTAAATATTGCCTCCATCTAGTCTTTATATCCGTTTGAGTCACAAGCACACGTCCTTCCTCATTATTGATGCATCTCCTTGAGAAAAGTCTTTGGTCTTTCTTTCACTTGCTTTGATCAATCTAAATATATCATCTTGGCCCTCCTTCGAGTCAAGTTTTTATACAAAACTTTATAAGCTTTCGACTTAGCTTCACTTACAGACTTCTTTGCTTCCTTGTTCCTTATTTTGTAGTTTGTGACAATTTCCTCGGTTCTATCCTTAAACGTAGCTTTAAAGCAAGCTCTTATAATTTTAAGCTTCTGATGCACCCCTTCACTTCATCACCAAGCCTTCTTTGATCTGGAACTCCTCCCTTAGATTTTCCTAGCATCTCTTTGGCTACTCTTCGGATACAAGATGTTACTGCCTCCCACATCTCGTTTGCACTTACATTACAATCCCAAGATAAGTCTTCTAAAACCTTCTCCTTGAAGCTTGGTTGCTTCAAGTGAAAATTCCATCATTTAGTTCTAATGATCTTGGGAATCATCATCTTCTCTGCCAACCCTTTATTTGCACATCCATGACTAGCAAGCGATGTTGCGATGTTAAGCTCTCTCATGGGATTACTTTGCAGTCTCTATGATACAACTGATCTCTTTTCCTCATCGCAAAGTAATATTTGTGTTTTAGTTGGGCCACTATTATAAGCACTTAAATGCTCCTCCCTTTTCTCGAAAATAGTGTTTGTTATTAAAAGGTCATAAGCTGTTACAAAATCCAGAATGACTTTTCCATTGTTATTTTTATCCCTGAAGCCACGACCTCCATGAACACTAGCATACTTAAAGCATCATTTCCCACATGTCCATTAAGATCTCTACCTAGGCAAATCATCTATCTTTGTGGGATTCCTTGCATAATCTTATCCAAATCCTCTTAAAAAGCTTGTTTAATCATTTTCTCTGAACCAACTTGCGATGCATAAACTGATATTATTTTCATTAATTATTCTAAAATCATTTTTTGCAAAATAATCCGATCCCTAAATCTTTGCACCTCAACCACATTATCCTTCAAATCTTTATGTACAACCACTCCAACATCATTTTTACCCCTCTCTTTACCTTAATACCATAATTTAAAGCATGTCTTCTCGATCTCCCTTGCTTTCTCTCTTAGCACATTTTGTCTCTTGGAGATATAGTATCTGAATCTTTCTTGTTTCCATCGTATCTGCTATCTCCATCAATTTGTTGGTCAATATGCCAATATTCAAACTACTTGTTTATCCTCAATTTCTTTTACAACATCTTTTAGACTAACTTAATGCGAGAACCCTTGTAATTTTTAAACTGCATGTAGGTGGCGATGCAATGGAACTAGCTTATTTACTCGCATATGTTCCTCATGAGAGAACCCTTGCAAATTTTGAACAGCATACAGGCAGGAATGCAACAACTCTTGCTAATTTCTCATTGTATTCGGTGATGCAATGCGTCGCTAGTAGGCAATGCCCCAGGAAAATCTAAATAAAATGTACCAAGCTTTCTCCCACTGTAAGTAGGGGCTACATGGATTCTTGCAATCCATGTTGAAAAGATCTAATTGTCTTGAGGCAAACTCCTTAGTATTTAAAAAAACACTATTTAGGAATTTGTCTCCGATTGTTTTACGTTGATTGTCGGTTACCTAAGCAACCCTGCTCATTTATCCGAACTTGGGATCGGCCATGGTTGAGTTAAACCCTTCTCTTTACATGAATGGCATAATTTAGAACATGCATTTTCAGTCTCCCTTCCTTTTTCTCTAAACCATTTTGTCTCTTAAAGACATGGTATATGTATCTTCTTTCCTTCCATCGTGTTGACCATCTCCATTGATTTGCCGATCAAAGTGCCAATATTCCAACTACATGTTCGTAACTTCTTTTGCAACCTCTTTTGGACTAACTTTTTCCGTGCATGTGTCCATGTGAGAATCTTTATAAATTTTGGACTGCATTTTGACTTGCGGTGCAATGGATTTCCCTTATTTACTCGCACGCATTCCTCATGCGAGACCCCATGCAAATGTTGCACTACATCTGGGCAACGGTGTAGTGGCCCTTGTCAACTTGTCATTGCATTGGGGCAATGCAACTCGTTGCTAGTAGTGAACACGCCAATAAAATCCAAATGGTTGCTTAAATCAATGTTGAAAGGTCTAATTGTTTTACTATTGTTGTCGGCTACTTAACATAATCCTCCTCATTTACCCAAGCTTGAGACCAATAATGGTAAGTTTAAAAAACAATTACAGGCTAACTTACCCTTCCAATTATATACCCTAAAATATTTCTAATTCCTTTTTTCCTTTTTGGACTCCCTCTTTCCTTTACAGGACCATAGGATCTCATAATAGACAAGTTACTCATTTCGCCCGTCACAAAACATGAAACCACAAAACTAAAGATTCGTTTGTTCTCTCTATCCCAAGCAGTGATAAAGTCTAGAAGCTGCTGAACAACATAGCTGAGAGAAAGGGCCTCTAATTCGATTGTTAGTCATAGTTGCCCCATCGTGAAGGAATCTAGAAATGTTAAAGCAGCTGGAACTGGGTTGTTGATAAAAATGGCAATACCATTATGTAAAGCTTCAGTTGGGTTTTAGATTTATTTCAATTTTCTTAACCTTGTAAATAATATACAATACTACAGAAGACCTTATAGATGATTCTCGCAACTGAGGAGGTTGATGTTTGGACATCCTTTATTCTGAAATGGGCTTGGGCGTTTGCAGGTTTATGAAGTCGCACCTTCTGTTTTTATGGTTGATGTTCGCAAGGCTGCTGGAGATACTTTGGAATATCACAAGGTTGGAATGTGTGGTGAATTATTTTTGGAGGAAATGTGTGGTGAATTATAATTAGTGCTGCTTACTTTGAATATAATTTGTTATATCAAAGCCTAGTTGATGTAACAGTAGCGTCGAATTCGTCCTAGCGAAGATTGTGTCCAATCATTATCATTGATCATTTATCACCCTTCTATCGAGGGTGGAACAACTATTATTTATTTATCAATAATTCCGGGTTTTAAATTGCAGTTTTATAAGAAATTCTGCAGCAACATTGAAAGCATCATATGGAAACCAACAGAAGGAACTGCTAGGTCTACCCTTCTTAGAACAACTACTTGCTGATTACTGAAAAATGCCTGTGATTTGCTTGTTGAGGTCAGCATACTCGCCAGACCAGGTGGCGTGCTGTGCTGACTACGCTACCTCCTCTGGTTTTCGTGTGTTCTTTGAACCATGCTCACAGGATGATGATGGGAGGAGCGCCCTCTGTACATACGCACCGCCACGCTTTAAGATATAAGACATGAGCATGCTTGTGGTGCAAGAGTTTCCTTTTTCTTGCCCTCTGTAATTGATGTAGCCCTGCTTCCTGTGTGCCCTGCTCCTGGTTACGACAGCAATGTAGTTCAGCTAACAATTAGTTGATATAACTCTTTGTTCGCCTTTTTCGAAGCACTGTAATATAGTTTTTTCTTGTGCTTTGCTGGATACTGGTGAAATTGGTGTTTACTAAACTGGCTGATTTTTGACTTAGTTTATTGATCACGCTTTCGATTGGCCAATGTAGAAAATGAGTCTGCATTTGTTTGGTTGATTTTCCATAATTAGCTGGATGGGATTTTGTCCAAAAAACAAATCACAAAATGCGGTTGTTTTCCACATTCTTCTTGCATGGATTGCAGTCGTTGTCTGAAGCTCAATTTTCTAATGTATCTGGACATCTCATTAATAAACCGATTTTATGTCTCCTTTGAATATGATAAATGCAAATTTGCAACGTATGGTGGTAAAAAATTAATTTTATATATCGTAAGTAAGTTATCTCCTGAAAGGGCAGCTTTAGTTTTACATTAAAGCTGACCTTCAAGATGCGATTCTGCGTAATTATAACAAGAGCTGCCTACTGAAGGGACGGCTTTGGACCTTTGGTGCTCTTGAAGATGTGGCTTTATGAGGGCAGCCAGCAATAGACCGGTAGTATGTGGAAGAGGCAGCTTGATGTTGAAATCTTTATACACATTCAAAATAAAAACCGCATCAATGTCTTCTGTGTTGATGGTAATACCGCAACTTTTGTGTCGTTTCCAATGGCATCGAGGCTTTAGAAAGTAAAATGAAACTTTTGACGTCTTATAAGTGAGCACCAACTCAGACGATAGGAAGTAAGAACTTTCCATTTGAGATCGACTACTCTGGCTTACCAGAAGCTTTTTTGCAAGAGCCATCGAGCTAACAAATTAACTTGGTCCCATCAAACAAAGCAAGGGAGGGGAAATCTTATGTACATAACAAAGTTACTAGTTCAACACCCTTTCTTTTGCCATCGCACAAGAAGATCCCTACGTACGTGATCTTCTTTGACAGAAAAACAAGATGAAGACCTTTACTATCCCTACGAAAAGGGAGTGAAGTCGCCCTCAAACACAACATGATAGGAAACTAATGATGTAAAACCGCTGAGGGATCTTAACATTTTCAGCATAATTACGGAGACTTCCATGTATGCCAATGAATCGTTTGGTAATCTACATGTGCCATGGCATGTAATCTTCGGTAACATCATCAGCTCATGTTGGGTACATGTACTAATGATGTCAAATAACAAAGTGGATCCTCTGTTGTAGCATAGCAGGAGTTGTGATGCAGCAGGCAATCCGTTCCTGTCAAATAATGTCTATGCTCATCTCATACCTTTAGCTACACCCAACCCAAGGTAGGGAATATCGGCAATGTTATTAGCTACATGTCGATATGATATATCCTCGATATATCGACATCATATCGCCCGAATCGGCTTGATTTTGTGAAGGAAATGGCCTTGGAAGGACAAATATCGATCATAGCGGTGATATATCGGTCATCTGTTGATACCAATATATCGTTGTATATCGTGATATGGCTTTACCCTTCCGATCTCCGAAAGTTTCACTACGTAGATCGATGGCATAAAGGTATGAAAATGTGTAACAAACCATGGAAAATACCATAAATTCCTCCTAACTGTCCCAAAACATGATTAGAAAAGTAACACTCAGTGATACAAAAATGGAGTGGTACTTGAGTTATCATAGGTCATGATCAACTAAACAATATTGGTGGAATTTCTGCATAATGTTGTCTATATAGGTTGTCCAACATACTGACAAATTGCATATATCTTACGCAGATTAATAAGAATATACAATTTTAATTAAGATGGACTGAACTGCACTCTATATAATTAATATGTGATGATATAGCTGCAAGTCGAAAGCATTCCTACACATATATAATGTTGTCCAACTCAAAGGTGATGTCAAAGTATGTCAGACTACAATAAAAAATGTTACAAGGAAAGCATTCGATTCTTTTCTATTCATAACATAAAAGTATGTATTAGATATATGATAAATTATCTCAAAATTATATTCATATACATCAAGCTGAAGAAAGAATCAAACATGCCTACCAACTACTTGAGACTAAAGGAAAACGACAAGTGGACGGCTCATCGATAATCCTATGATGGTTCATCGATGTCTATAGGGTTTTCAGAAAACATAGAATATGAGTGAGCTGAGTGTTAAATAGCAAAGAAAAGTTTAGTAAACAAGTATGAGGAAAGTTATAAAACCGTTCTTTTATTTTTCAGTAAGAAGCCCTTGCTTTATATTGTCCTTTTTTATTTATTTTCCTTTTATTTCATCATATATGTTCTAATACACATCAGTGATTAATTCACGCTAGAATGTCTCATTATCTTTCATGGACTCCAAAGTTGTTGACTTCAAGATTGGGGATTGCCTTGACTTTTGATTATGGTGGGACATCGCTTCATTCAATTCTTCAATACTACCCTAACAATTTCGATTTATCTTTTTCTAATGAGTTTCTAAACCCCTAGCATGTATGAAAGGAAATCTTACCGATGTTAAGGACCCTATTGCTTTCACCCACATGTTTATAAATATGTGATTATGTTATATGTTATAGTAATGCAACTACTACGCTAAGCCCTCTCTCTCCCAACCTCCACATGACACGACAACATCTTCAGTTGAACAACCCGTCTAATGGCAATCAAGTGCCATTGATGAATCCATGATTCATCATCTCAATATCTTGATCTTAGCAAAATCCCCGAGTAAAATCCCAGAAAAATGTACATAAATTCATTAAATTAACAAAATATCTCTTGTAAATAAAACAAACTAATTATTGTATATTAGATTGTACAAAATAAATTACACATAAAAAGCCGCAAAAATAAAGGAGTTCTATACATGTAAATAGCCCAAAACTTCATATATTTTTTAATAATTTCATTTCAACTCCTTTTTGGCTATTTCTTTCTCCAACTTGTTCATAACCATGTATATAAAAATATAAAAATATAAAACAAATTTTGTCTCAAATAAATGCTCCTAGATCCTAAAGGGAAAAAGCCGTAAAGACCAACTTCCAAGCCAAATTTCCGCTCCGTATGAACTCCAAATTCAGCAAACTCACTTTTAAAGTTCAAGTTAGAAAATTATCTATCCAACGGAAATGGTTTCATTAAAATCGGAGCTCATTTGCAAAAGTTAGGTTTTGGGACCTATATGTACATTGTATATTATGTATATATTCATTCCTTCTTCATTTTTTTATTTTATCTTTTCTAAAAATAAAAAAATTTCATGATTGTGTTGTATTTTAATTGTAGTATATTATTTTATTTTTCCGTTGTAAATATCTCTTATTAAAAAGACAAAAAAAATACATATTAGAAAAGCAAACAAAAATTGTACATGTTGTATGTATTCCCTTGTAAATTCTCCACTTTTTTCCTTCTTTATATATATATATATATATATTATTGTAATTAAAGTAGCCAACTTTATTTCATTTATTTATTTATTTTACATTCTCTACAATAACCACCATTCAACTCATCCTGCCTCCAACCTCCATTCAACCCACCATTTTTTAAACTTCCCATTCAACTCCATTAATAAAATAACCTCCCACCATTTTAATAACCTCTCATTTCATCATCTATATATACATCCCATCCGCTTAAATTTTCCTTTGATCCATCTTTATGTGAGGAGAGCCTAGTTCCCATAGTTGAATCAGTGACAGCGACGCAACCGCGATCGAGCGACGACGGCCCTCTCTCCGGTGAGATCCGTTAGCTTTTTGGCCAACATCGCAACCGCAACCGCGCGCTGCTCGAGCTCATCGCACGCCAGCGATTTGAGCGAAGACCGTGCTCTCGTGAGCACATCATAGGCGACCATCTCCATTGTAGGTAATTTGTTTGTTCATTTTTATTCTTGCATTTTTTATCATATCATATCACCATCCTCTTCCATTTGTCTTAATTCATTTCTACCACCACCACCACAACATTTGTTTTCTCCATCATTCACATCCTCTGATTAACAAAACAAAAAAATTAAAAAATTAAAACAAAAAAATTTATTTTATTTATTGCAGCGGCAAACAAAAACAATCAAAAAAATAAAAAAATTAAAAAAAAAGCACGGGAGCAGCAGCGGCCAAGCCGCCGCCGCCCCCTTCTCCCTCCGGTCGCGACCCCGCACCTCAACTCGTAGCGGCACCACCGCTCGCAGCAGGCATCGCCGCACCATCGTGGCTCGCCTCCTCTCTTCGCGCGGCCCCCTTCCTCCACGCCGCCGAGCCGCCGCTGCACCTCTCCTCCGCAGCTCCAAGACCGCCGATCGCCGTCAGTCCTCCCCCCCCTGCCGCTCGCGTGGCCGCCTCAGCCTCCCTCCGCCAGCCGCGCGACGCCACGGCCGCGCCTGCAGCGCCACCGACCGCCAACTTTCTTGGGTTCCTCTCCCCTGTGCATAGCCGCCCAGGAAGAAGAAGAAAGGGTATTCCTTTTTCTTTTCTTTTTTTATTTGTAGAAATTGCAAAGTTATCCTCTTGTGTTTCTGTAATTACAATGTCGTCCCTGTACATAAGTTGCTTAGTAAATATTGTTTTCTGAAGTTGCAAAGACACCCATGTGTTTAACTATTAATTTGGTCATTGTATTGCATCTTTATATTAAATGAAAAATGCCATTTTGTTGAGCAACTAATTGTCTACATTCTGAACATTTATTTATATTTTTGTGAGATATTGTGAATTAACTAAAATTGTTCAACTAAAATATTGCATATTTTACCCATTCTGTGATACTAAATCCATGTCACAGTTGCTCTAAAAATTCTACAAAAATTAGACATGATGCTTTGAAGAGTGTTAAACTTACTGTCCAAATTTCATCTAAAATGGAGTTGTCTTGTTCCTAGAATAATTTGTAGAGTGAATTTAGTGTTTGATTTTTAATTAAATCCACGTATATCCTTTTTGCAAAATTTCAAATCTCCTGGATTCTATATGGAAATACCTTTTTAGTACAATTCGCACTCTGATTAATTTGGTATTGTGGATTTATTAGAAATTATTTACTCATTGTCACTCTGATTTCACTAAAAAATATATAAAAATTCATATTTTGTCAGAAAAATCCAAAAATACTACTGTAGCTTCCTTGCATCATGCTTTCATTCCAGTAAAATTTTCATAATTTTTACTTACTGTTTGCTCAAAAAATTACGAAAAAACCCATAAAAAGTGTGCATTTTTAGTTGTTGCATTTTAACCCATAAAAATACAAAAAAATGTTTCTTTCACTCATCTCTGGATTAGGATTCTAGAAAAAATATAATTTGGCTAATTTGAATTAATTTCTCATTAAATTTAATTTGGCTAAGTTGTATGCTTTCTTAGTGTCGTAATTCACTTGCATTGGCATTCGTTTTGCATTAAAAAAATTAAAAAAAATACCGCTTGGAAATCTAAAACTAAATTTTCGAATTAACCTGAAGTTGTTCCTTTGCCTCCCTGTGTTCGACCCCGGACTTGCCTGGGATATAAATTAAGCCGAGAAACTCTTCACGGAGATTCTTTTCTCGGTTCTGACTGAATCGCTAAGTACACGTACTACAACGTGATCAAATTATACATCGTATTTAGCGACTCGTCAGATGGCGCCATTGCCGGGGAGGCAAACGGCTTAGGGATTAGTTTAAAATTTGGATTTAGATTTCACTTACTCGGATAGTCTGACCCCCGAGCCACTTGTAATTAATCCATTTTTCTCGTAATTATTTCTCTTCATATTTTTGTATATATTGTGTTTTTATCTCTCTAATATAAATCTCATTTTCCTTACGAGGGCCCGGTGAACTTGGAGTGCATCGGAGGTCGACGGACGTGACGCGTGCCGACTGCTGAAGAGCTTGGACAATTTATTTATTTCGAGAGAGCTTTTGTAAATTGTTGTAATTATTTAGGTAGTTGCTCATTTATAGCGGCTCTTGTTTGAGAGCTCGCGTGTGTAAAAAGACTTGGACATTATTTGTGGTGTGTCGAGACCTGTTTCACTCTCCGGTGAGGGTGGGGCTCGACTTGAGTGGCGAAATTAAGGATTAGGCACACGGTAGTTTAGAATCAAATTTGTTTGTGCCCATCGTAAGTTAGGCCACACATATCTTAGAAGATTCACTTATCTTATAAGATTCATAATGAGACGCACATAGACACGTACTACTTAGCTCAAAATTAAATCAATTCTTCCCCGCTAATAGTATACTGTTTAGGTGCGGTTTTTTTCGATCTACATGCATTTAGTGTAAAATTTACAAATTTTGTTCTGCATAACGCATGGAGAGTGCTGGGATTCACTGTAAGTATACCTTCTTCTGAGCATGCATCATAGTTTCTCGTTTGCATTCTGATTTCCGATTCCCCTCTTGTTTTACAACTTAAGGATAAAAGGAAATTGGAACTGAACGGTAGACGTGCTTGTGTGTTCATATAAATTTCAAGTGATAACCTAACTCTAAAATTGGGACTGAATTGAGCAGGTCGATTTAAAAAAAATTGGAATAAGAAGAACCCCTGTTCTTGGTTGCATAAAGCCCTCATTGTTTGTTTTACTTGCAAGTGAGAGAGAGACGACCCTAGGATAGAGCCAAGTCTGGATTTCTTACTTACTACTGGTTCTTTATTTTCAGGCGACACTAGTCGTAAGAACCAGGTCAGTCTGTAGGAAAATACGGGCACCTAACAGCTCGTTAATCTTTCTAAGATTGTATGCTCACCAACTAAAATTGACAAGATAATTCGGCCGAACTCTTACGGTCATTATGTGTTGAGTTGGTGAAATTGACGGTTTGAATTATGTTTGTATTGTGTGAGTTTACTCCGCACATTTACGTGCACCGTAGAACTAGCACTTCATTGGAATATTGTGTTCTAATCGGTTCTTTTGACATCGAAGATGACTGATTGGGGGGATAATTATTCGGACTTTGTGAATCTCCCGTTGAACCCTCCAAGAAGTATGTCTTCACAGGTCCATGCGCAACATGGACCAACCTGGACTCATGACCCTCTTGAGCCCAGGATCGCCCACTCTCGGGATGGTTACTCTCAAACCATTCCCTTTCTCTTCCCACCTCACCGAGGAAGACCTTCGCCTCGGTGAGAATATCTTGATTCATAAATCCTCTTCTAATCAAGAACACCTTGCAGATCCAGGCTATATAGAAGACACAAGTAAAATGCCTCCAAAGAAGAAAGAAGAGGAAGAAGAGAACAATGAAGACCCAATGAGAATGATACTTGCCAGATTAGCTGCATCTGAGCAGCAACATGCACTTCTCAGAGCTCAGTTAGGACAGTTGAATGTTGGGGTCTAACCACCAATGGATGCGGCGTATAACCCCGGACAATATCAAATTCGGAACTACTTGAGTCCGGCCGAACCCGAGGTTGATTTTGAATCGAAACCGCATTTTCTGAACCTGTTGCCACACTTTGATGGGAATGCTTCTGAGGAACCATATGCATTCCTAACGGACTTTGAGCTCATCTGCGCTGACCTCAAACATCAAAATGTTAGACAGGATTTTATTAGGCTCAAAGTCCTTCCATTTGCCTTGGGTGGCAAAGCTGATTACTGGGTAAAGAATCTTGGGATCACCGTCACCACATATGCCCAGTTCAAGGACCTGTTTTTGAAGAAGTTCTACCCTTTGAGTAGAACTAACATGATGAGGACGCGCATTACGAGTTTTTCCAAATTACCCCATGAAGCTTTTTGTGATGCTTGGGAAAGATTCAAGGACATCCTGCAGAAGTGTCCCTCTCATGGACTAGATGATAACATCTTGGTCCAGTCATTCTTTACTGGTCTCAACCCTGAGATGCAGGGTTTAGTGAGCGCTGCCTGTGGAGGCAGCTATACATCTCGAGCAGCGGATACCGTCTGGAGGGTATTCGAGCAGATGGTTGAAACTAGCCGCTCACAGATGGCCAGCAGGGCCTATACACCATCCCCCAGTTCACTCTCATCTGGAGGGGGAAAACCAGCTGTAGTAGATCTCTCTCAGGATGTGATCCCTAGCATGGGACTCCTTGCTGACAAGCTTACTGTAGTCGAGAGGATCGACAGGAGGATTGATGAGTTAGACCGGAGCGTCTCCAAACTCCCAAAACAAATGGAGGAGTTGATTGATAGGGTATCTAAGATAAAGATATCTGCCGTAACTGCACCCTCTGCTCCCGTATACCGAGTTCACCATGTTCAGGAGAAGTTGGTGTTAGGGCAACCCCAGCCGTGGGAGCAGGACCAATCCTACACCCACTCTATCCAGCAGCCACCTCCATTAGCAGAGACAGTCCAGAGGAGCCTCCATCGGGTTGGGAGGTGAATGGAGTATGGTATACTCAGGACCCTGCCAGGCAGGGAAGTACGGGAGACCGACAGACCTACCAGCGTCCCCCGACCTTTCACAACACTGCATTCACCTCTGCACCACCTCCTTCACGGCAGAGCCCTGGATTCCAGCCACCCCAACAGCAGAGGCAACAGTACCAGCAGTATGGCCGACAGGGTCCGCAACCCCAGCAGGGTCCGCAACCCCAGCAGCAGCAGCAGAGGCAGTACTCTGGCCAGCAGGGCCAGTCTTCCCGTTCTTCTACCCAGTCTTATCCACTTCCTTCTTCGTCTAGTCCCGTGGATATACAGCAGCAGATACTCGACGAGCTACGTTCCTACAGGAACGAGATTCATGACTTACGGGAGGATGTCAACCGCCTGTCCAGATGGCGAGACGAGCAGACTGCACCCTCTACCTCTATCCCAGCCCAAGTTCAGGCTAACCCCAATAGCCTGAACAGATCTAGTTCTCAGCAGCACTTTGGTCAGGTATACTATTCAGCATCTCCTAGATCTGAACATGAAATTCTTTCGTGTGACGAGGCTAACCACATGTCACTCAGGAGCGGAAGGACCGTGACCGTACCTGACCGGGCAAGGGATACGAGGAGGGGCATCTCTGAAGCTCTACCTGAGGAGTCTTCAGAGGACGAGGAGGAGAGGCATCATATTTCGGAGCCCCATCAGCATCATTCGAGGATTTCTACTCAGGGAGCCGAGAGGACAAGGAGAGCACGTATGCAGCATCGGCAGCATGGATACACTTCTGAGTCTACGGAGGACCTTGCATCTCCGGTTGTGGCTGATACCACTCCAGCTTCTATTTCACAACCTGTAGTAGATAGTTTTGATTTCGATCCCATGTTACATCAAAAAGATTCATGTATGAAGAACTCTGTTTCTGTTAATGCCAAGAATGATCTTTCAGTTCATGATTCAAACTCTTCATCTTCAGTTTCTCTAGCTTCCATCCCTTTCCCCCGTGCTCTTACGGTAGGAAAGCGCATCAAAAAGATTCAGAAAGATGACCCCGATATGGCACGGTTTTGTAAAGAGAATATCACAGTCAAGGTGTCATTTGATGAATATGTGGCTAACCATCCTGCCTTCCAAAAATACCTTAAGGTGAGATGCACACCTACAAGGGTTAGCAGGAAGAAAGATAACCGAAATATAAAGACACATGTCTTATCGGTAGCCACAACCTATTGTCTCAAGAATCAGACTTTGCCAAAGAAAAAGAGAGACAATGGTGCTCACTATGTGGAGAGTCGTATTGACGACATTGCATTTGCACGCACACTCTTAGATAACGGTTCTTCGATCAACTTACTTCCCTTAGCATTATATCAGAAATTGAAGTTGGGACCACTTCGCAAATCTAGAGCCTTACTCCAATTCGCTGATCGATCAGTGAAGAGACCTAAGGGAGAAGTGAAGAACGTAGTTATCTCGATTGAGGGGCAGAATTATCAAGTTGATTTCATAGTCTTGGACATGGAGACCCCCAATCATTGGAGAGAATCTCAGATCATTCTTGGGCGGCCCTTCCTTAGGACTGCAGGCGCAGCTTTCGATTATGGTACGGGAATGATGAAGTTCCGTTCTCCAGGCGGAGAAGTGAACCTTGAGATGAAGCAAACCAAGTGTTAGCGACCTGATTCAGAGAGTAGCACAGAGTACTCATCTTCAGAGGCAGATTGCAGTATGATTAGCACAGTTGGGATTTGGGGACAGATTCCTTCAGGACAGAGCGAGTCCCTTTCATCTGGAAAGGGCATAGTGGATGATGCAGTTTGCCAGGCGTTGTCTGATCTTGTGGGAGATGCATCAACCTATTCTCATGATGACATAGAGATCCATCCAGATCTGTCAATTCCATCCTCTTCGAAACAATCATGGGACATATATGATGAGTCAAACGCGGCTTTGGCCGAACTACCGCGTTTCTTTGGCGATCCGACTCCCTTTACTTCTGATTTGGTGGCGAGTACTACTCAGCTTAGCCCACCTTCATGCAGCACGGAACCAGATTCAGTTCAGCCAGATCTGCTTGATGATACCACTTTGCCAGAACTGAAATCACTACCTCCTACACTCAAGTATGCCTTTCTTGCGGGACCCAAAGAGAGATATCCTGTCATCATTAGCTCAGACTTGACTTTAGAATAGGAGTCTAGGTTGTTAGAGGTCTTAGAAAGGAACCGCAAAGCAATAGGCTGGACATTGTCGGATCTCGTGGGCATCAACCCCGCTCTCTGCTCGCACCATATTTTTACTGAGGATAATGTGAGACCTTCCCGTGAGTTCCAAAGGAGACTTAACCCCAATCTACGGGAAGTAGTGAAAAAAGAAATTGAGAAATGGTGCAAAGCAGGGTTTATATACCCTATTTCTGACTCCAAGTGGGTGGCCCTGCTTCATGTTGTTCCGAAGAAGTCGGGAATTCAGATGGTCACCAACGAGGAGGGGGTAGAGATCGCGACATGAGTACCTACGTCGTGGCGTGTCTGTGTTGACTACAGGCGCCTGAATGCCGCGATCAAGAAAGATCACTTTCCCTCGTCGTTTATTGATCAGATCTTGGAGAGACTAGCAGGGAAAGAGTTCTTCTGTTTTCTTGATGGGTACTCCGGATACAACCAGGTGGCCATAGCCCCTGAGGACCAGGAAAAGACCACATTCACATGTCCATTCGGTACTTATGCTTTCAGGCGCATGCCATTCGGGCTCTGCAATGCCCCCGGGCACATTACAGCGGTGCATGATAGCCATATTTGCCGATATGGTGGGAGATTTCCTGTAAGTGTTCATGGATGACTTCTCAGTCCATGGTGATTCTTTTGATACATGTTTAGCGCACTTGGATCGAGTCCTCACGAGGTGTAGAGAGGTGAATCAGGTACTCTCCTGGGAGAAGAGCTACTTTATGGTGACGGAGGGTATCGTGTTGGGGCATGTCATCTCCAAAAGGGGAATGGAGGTTGACCCTGCCAAGGTGGAGGTGATCAAGAAACTCGATCCACCTACCAACGTGAAGTCAGTGCGGTCATTCTTAGGGCATGTTGGATTCTATAGGAGATTCATTCAGGATTTTTCAAAGATCGCCCGCCCACTGACTGAGCTCTTAGGAAAAGACACAGAGTTCGTTGTAGATCACAGGTGTCTGGAGGCCTTTGAGCTCTTGAAGAGGAAGATTTGTGCCTCTCCTATCCTACAAGCTCCTGACTAGTCTCTCCCCTTTGAGATCATGATCGATGCTTCAGATTTCGCTATAGGAGCTGTGTTAGGACAACGGCGAGAGGGGATTCCGTTTGCGATTCATTATGCGAGCAAAGTGTTAGATCCTACACAGAAAAATTATACAGTAACTGAAAAGGAAATGCTCACGGTAGTATGGGCCCTCGAGAAGTTCGGATCATATATTTTGGGCTCTAAGGTGACAATTTATATTGATCACACAGCCATTCGATATTTGATGGAAAAGAAGGATGCGAAGGCGCGTCTTCTTAGATGGATTTTACTCCTCCAGGAATTTGATTTGGAGATAAAGGATAAACCTGGAGTGAAGAATGTTGTGGCTGATCACCTTTCTCGGATTGAACTTAAGGATTCTCCTAATTTTGAACGGATTAGAGAGACCTTCCCAGATGAGTCAATTTGTGTTATTGACTCACTCCCGTGGTATTCCAATATGGTGAACTATCTTGTCTCCAAGCAGGTTCCCCATGGTTGGACTAGGAGCAGCATTGATCGACTGAAGTCAGATTCGAGGAGATACCACTGGGACGATCCTTTCCTTTTCTTCGAAGGACCGGATTGTGTTTGGAGAAGGTGTATTCCTCAGGAGGAATACCAGAGTGTCCTCACATATTGTCATTCACTTGAGGCTGGAGGACACCATTCGGGAAAGAGAACCGCTCACAAAGTACTTCAATGTGGATTGTATTGGCCGACCTTGTTTAGAGATGCTATTGATTTTGTATGGTCGTGCCCTATCTGTCAAAGGATGGGAGGGACAGTTGGACGGAGAGATGAGATGCCCATGCAACCGATGATTATTTGTGATGTTTTTGATGCTTGAGGCATAGATTTTATGGGTCCCTTTCCCAAGAGCCAAGGACATGAGTACATATTGTTGGCAGTTGACTATTTATCCAGGTGGGTGGAGGCTATCCCAACCCGAACCGCAAACAGCAAGACTGTCTGTAAGTTTGTGAGAGATCATATTATTGTTAGGTTCGGGGAGCCAAAAGTTTTGATATCTGATGGGGGTAGCCATTTTGTGAACCGAGATGTGAGATCTTTAACTAAGGACTATGGATTTGAGCATAGAGTTACTAGTCCTTACCACCCACAGTCCAACGGCATGGCAGAGGTTTCAAACAGAGAGGTGAAGAGTATTTTGCAGAAATTGGTTCGTCCCGATAGGAAGAACTGGTCTCAGCTCTTAGACCAAGTTCTATGGGCCTATAGGACAGCCTACAAGACACCATTGGGTACTTCACCATTTAGAATGATCTATGGCAAGCCATGCCATTTGCCCGCAGAGTTGATTCATAAATCCGAATGGGCAATTAAGAAGATCAATTGGAGTTGTCACCTAGGGAAGCTTTGTCGAGACTTGAACTTGAACGAGCTCGTGGAAATCCGAAACAGGGCATATGATAACAGTTTGATTTATAAGGATAAAGTAAAGAGATAGCATGATCAGCACATTAGGTGCAAAGACTTTGTCCCTGGACAAAAGGTATGGTTGTTCAATGCCAGGTTGAAGATTTTCCATGGGAAGCTCAAATCTAAATGGACGGGTCCCTTTGTTGTTAAGAAAGTGCACGAGAATGGAAGTGTAGAGATAGCTGATCTCACAGATGGTGCACAATCTCATGTGGTGAATGGACAACTATTGAAGCATTTTGTTGATTCGAAAGAGCAGTTAGTCCAAGTCGAGGTCATCAACTTCATATAGAGTGAGCACAGAGCAGATACATCTTATTACTTGTCATGAAGATGCAGCATCAAGATTCAACATCTTAGAAGATTCAATCACTCTTGTACATTCTACCTTCCTTGTATATTCTCTAGATCACATCGGTTCTCACACTTACTCTTGTCCTATACTTAGGCTTACCAAGAGCCTAAGTATAGGGGGAGCCGATTCCCGCCGTATGTACATACTCATCCATTTCTCCTCTTCACCTCGTCCGCCCCATTTTTGCTCTTCTTCTATACTTAGGCTGACTAGAGCCTAAGTATAGGGGGGCGGATCAACTTCTATACTATTTATTTTAGCCATCCTACGCTTAGCACGAGCTATGTCTTTTTCTCGCTTCTTGTGCCATGAGGACATATCACATGCTAAGTATAGGGGGGCGTGTATATATTACATATATACTTTACCCATAGCTCATACTTTCACGTATTTTTGTATATATTATACAATAATTATGGGGTGGGTAAAAAAACCTTTTTTCAAAAAAATCTCTTTAAAAAAACGTTTCAAAAAAATGTTTTTCTCTTTCCTTATTTGCTTTTAAAAATTTTTCAAAAAAATGTGTGTCCTTTCTTATTTACCTATATTTTTCAAAAAAAACTTTTAAAAAAACTTTTCAAAGAAAAAAACAAAAAAAGAAGCAAAACTTTTCCTAAAAAAATCCTCTTTGCCTTTGTTTGTCAAAAAAATCTTTTTAAAAAAAACTTTTTCTGAAACTTTAAAAAAAATCACAAAAAAAACTAACTAATAAGTTGATTTAACCCCTGACACATTCACTTTCACACAAGACTAGTGATGTTTAAGAACACTTAGTTTATGAACTCTTGAGATTTTGAGTTAACCAGCCTTAGTCATTAGGGTCTTGGACTTAATTATTCACATTTCCCTAGTTTGAAAGATTTGTGTGCTATATTGCATGCTTAGTCTCTACCTTAAGAATATGATCAGCACCTCACATACACGACTGCAGTTATGATGAGATGAGTTGAAATTTCACTTGAGGAACTGGGATGGGGGATTTGATTTTGGACTTGATTTAGTGATGCTCGAGGATGGGATAAAATCAATGAAGGCTTCATGAAACCTGAGTATCAGCATCTTTAGCCAGTATGAGAACATGGTTCTTGTACTATCTCTTGACATTTACCTATGTGTCAGGGTATGATAAAATAAAAAAATTGTTGATCAGTATGCACCAACTCTTGGTAAAAGCAGTGGAGCTAGCCAAAATACTACAAAGCAATTAAATGTCAAAGAAAAGCTCCCATTCCACAATGCCAATTATCAAAAGAGCTTCCACCAAAGGCGAGCGCTCCCAACCATTTCAAAGTGTCCACTTGGACCACCGCTATTAGGACCAGGAGTCGGGCTTGCACCAAAAAAGGGCTCTGCATCGTAAATGCTACAAATCTGGGTGTAGAAGGTACGATAGGTACTCAAAAAAGGCACACCCCGGTGTACTCCCAGGAAAACAAGTGCAGACGGCTCCAACTTCTCTTGACGGACGCACTGATCAACACCAAAAATATGCGTTGAGTAATAAGGCACTTGAGAGGATCCTTGTTCCAATGAGAGAGAGAGAGAAGAAATGACACAATCCTATGCCTTCCATCAACTGGCCTTCCGCCTACACTTTCAAGTCTGACAACTAAAGAGACGGTGGATTGGATGCAAGAAATGGTTTATTCCCTAGTGCTGAGAATCGGGTCCTTAGGAGAGTCTCTTGGACTGGAACCTTGGGTGACGTTGTGACTCTACTCTTGCAACTGCGGTCAACACTTAAAGTCATATCCCTACTATATATGTATACAAAGAGAGTCTGATGATTAGGGAAATTGGATACCTTTTGACTAGAGCTTGGTTCAGCTTAGAATTTTAGGATTTCTAAAATCGAGAGTTCTTGAATGGATCAAGTCTTGTATTCATATGCACAGTCAGAGGTTAACCCAACTTATTCATTCTTTATTTGCTCGAGGACTAGCAAAGTTTAAGTATAGGAGAGGTTAACCCAACTTTTTCATTCTTTATTTGCTCGAGGACTAGCAAAGTTTAAGTATAGGGGGTGATGAATCCACGATTCATCATCTCAATATCTTGATCTTAGCAAAATCCCTGAGTAAAATCCCAGAAAAATGTACATAAATTCATTAAATTAACAAAATGTCTCTTGTAAATAAAACAAACTAATTATTGTGTAATAGATTGTACAAAATAAATTACATATAAAAAGCCGCAAAACTAAAGGAGTTCTATACATGTAAATAGCCCAAAACTTCATATATTTTTTAATAATTTCATTTCAACTCCTTTTTGGCTAATTCTTTCTCCAACTTGTTCATAACCATGTATATAAAAATATAAAAATATAAAACAAATTTTGTCTCAAATAAATGCTCCTAGATCCCAAAGGGAAAAAGCCGTAAAGACCAACTTCCAAGCCAAATTCCCGCTCCGTATGAACTCCAAATTCACCAAACTCACTTTTAAAGTTCAAGTTAGAAAATTATCTATCCAACAGAAGTGGTTTCATTAAAATCGGAGCTCATTTGCAAAAGTTGGGTTTTGGGACTTATATGTACATTGTATATTATGTATATATTCATTCCTTCTTCATTTTTTTTATTTTATCTTTTTTAAAAATACAAAAATTTCATGATTGTGTTGTATTTTAATTGTAGTATATTATTTTATTTTTCTGTTGTAAATATCTCTTATTAAAAAGACAAAAAAATACATATTAGAAAAGCAAACAAAAAATGTACATGTTGTATGTATTCCCTTGTAAATTCTCCACTTTTTTCCTTCTTTATATATATATATTATTGTAATTAAAGTAGCCAATATTATTTCATTTATTTATTTATTTTACATTCTCTACAATAACCACCATTCAACTCATCCTACCACCAACCTCCATTCAACCCCACCATTTTTTAAACTTCCCATTCAACTCCATTAATAAAATAACCTCCCGCCATTTTAATAACCTCTCATTTCATCATCTATATATACATCACATCCTCCTCATTTTGCCTTTGATCCATCTTTATGTGAGGAGAGCCTAGTTCCCATATTTGAATCGGTGACAGCGACGCAACCGGGGTCGAGCGACGACGGCCCTCTCGCCGGTGACATCCGTTGGCTTTTTGGCCAACATCGCAGCCGCAACTGCGCGCAACTCGAGCTCATCGCACGCCAGCGATTTGAGCGAAGACCGTGCTCTCGTGAGCACATCATAGGCGACCGTCTCCATTATAGGTAATTTGTTTGTTCATTTTTATTCTTGCATTTGTTTAGCATATCATATCACCATCCTCTCCATTTGTCTTAATTCATCTCTACCACCACCACCACAACATTTATTTTTCCCATCATTCACATCCTCTGATTAACAAAACAAAAAAATTAAAAATTAAAACAAAAAAATATTTTATTTATTGCAGCAGCAAACAAAAAACAATCAAAAAAATTAAAAAAAATAATAAAAAAAAGCACGGGAGCAGCAGCGGCCAAGCCACCGCCGCCCCCTTCTCCCTCCGGCCGCGACCCCACGCCTCAACTCGAAGCGGCGCCGCCGCCGCAGTAGGAGTCGCCGCACCACCGCGGCTCGCCTCCTTCCTTTGCGCGGCCCCCTTCCTCCACGCCGCCGAGTCGCCGCTGCACCTCTCCTCCGCAGCTCCAAGACCGCCGACCGTCGTCAGTCCTCCGCCCCCCTGCTACTCGCGTGGCTGCCTCAGCCTCCCTCCGCCACCCGCACGACGCCACGGCCGCGCCTGCAGCGCCACCGACTGCCGACTTTCTTGGGTTCCTCTCCCCTGTGCATAGCCGCCCAGGAAGAAGCAGAAAGGGTATTCCTTTTTCTTTTCTTTTTTTATTTGTAAAAATTGCAAAGTTATCCTCTTGTGTTTCTGTAATTACAATGACGTCCCTGTACATAAGTTGCTTAGTAAATATTGTTTTCTGAAGTTGCAAAGACACCCATGTATTTAACTATTAATTTGGTCACTGTATTGCATCTTTATATTAAATGAAAAATGCCATTTTGTTGAGCAACTAATTGTCTACACTCTGAACATTTATTTATATTTTTGTGAGATATTGTGAATTAACTAAAATTGTTCAACTGAAATATTGTATATTTTACCCATTCTGTGATATTAAATCCATGTCTCACGCACAGTTGCTCTAAAAATTCCACAAAAATTACACATGATGCTTTGAAGAGTGTTAAACTTACTGTCCAAATTTCATCTAAATTGGAGTTGTCTTGTGCCTGGAATAATTTGTAGAGTGAATTTAGTTTTGATTTTTAATTAAATCCATGTATATCCTTTTTGCAAAATTTCAATTCTCCTGGATTCTATATGGAAATACCTTTTTAGTATAATTCGCACTCTGATAATTTGGTATTGTGGATTTATTAGAAATTATTTACTCACTGTCACTCTGATTTCACTAAAAATACATAAAAAATTTATATTTTGTCAAAAACTCCAAAAATATTACTGTAGCTTCCTTGCATCATGCTTTCATTCCAGTAAAAATTTCATAATTTTTACTTACTGTTTGCTCGAAAAATTGCGAAAAACCCCATAAAAAGTGTGCATTTTTAGTTGTTGCATTTTTACCCATAAAAATACAAAAAAATGTTTCTTTCACTCATCACTGGATTAGGATTCTAGAAAAAATATAATTTGGCTAAATTGAATTAATTTCTCATTAAATTTAATTTGGCTAAGTTGTATGCTTTCTTAGTGTCGTAATTCACTTGCATTGGCATTCGTTTTGCATTAAAAAAAATTAAAAAATACCGCTTGGAAATCTAAAACTAAATTTTCGAATTAACCTGAAGTTGTTCCTTTGACTCCCTGTGTTCGACCCCGGACTTGCCCGGGATATAAATTAAGCCGAGACACTCTTCACGGAGATTCTTTTCTCGGTTCTGACTGAATCGCTAAGTACACGTACTACAACGTGATCAAATTATACATCGTATTTAGCGACTAGTCAGATGTACATTACAAATAATTATTTTACGTACTTATAAATTTCGGACAGCAATGTACCACATTGATTTGTCCTGTCATATAGATTTTTGTGATAGTCATACGAGTTGCATGTTCAACTTGCAGTTACTACTCTAAGACACATGTATCTTAAGAGACGAAATGTATCATTGGATTCATTTTGCAACCATACTATTAGTTTAATATATATATATATATGACTTATCCAATGAGTCATGTGCCCATTAACATTTCAATGAGCATCCATTCTGAGTCATACACGTGTATTAGCAATAACTATATCTCTAATTATAGGCTACTGCGTATTTAAAAAATCCTATATTTTCTATTATACAACGTCCTTAAAAATTGGAAGACGGTTTTGGAAAGAAACGATTCAAATAAATGATTCCACGCGGATGATTAAGTATCCAAACACTATGATAGTAATAAATATAATTCAGTCAAGTAAATGCTTATTGTGAGATCAGTAATATCAAGGCGATAATCAGTAATTTACATCCAAATAGTTACATTGTACAGAATTTAGTAATATGTATAAAATGGTCAAGTAAATGTGTGTTGTGAGATCAAAAATAACATAACAAATGGTTAGTAATACCATTGTATATGTAATGTGCATTGCATTAATAAATAGTTACTTTTTTACTTGAGCAATGCCCATGACTTACTGACTTCACAACAAACACTTACTTGTCCATTGTGTATATATTAATGAAATCTGCACCATGTAATAAAATGAATGAAAATCACTGACCGTTGTTTGGATATTACTGACTTCAAAACAAGGACTTACTTGTCCATTATGTATATATTACTGAATTCTGCATCATGTAATAAAATGAATGTAAATTACTGACCGTTGTTTGGATATTACTGATCCTGCAACAACCATTTACATGAGCATTGTCTCTAAATTACTGAATTCTATTCAAAATAATAATACATATAGAAATGACTGACCATTTGTTATGGTTTTACTGACTTCAAGCACTTACTTGACCATTGTGTATATATTACTGAATTCTACACCATATAATAAAATGAATGTAAATTACTGACCGTTTTTTGGATACTACTGATCTCGCAACAACCATTTACTTGATTATTGTAAATATATTACTGATCTGAGCATTTGGATCTCGATTTTCTGCATGAAATCATCGATTCGAATGTTTTCTTTCCAAAATGATCTTCCTATTTTTTAGGACGCGATATAATTGAAATACCACTTATTGTTAAATCGTTTTGCATATTAATATCCTTCCAAAAACAACATCCTTCGAAATAGGTAACCACGCAATTGGTAATACACGTGTGTGTCCTACAAATGATGCTCATCGAAATGCTAATGAGCCCTATGCGCATTGGATAAAAATCATATATATATATAGACACACACTAAAATCATAGTACATGAACGATACAATTAGATGTATCAATCTCTAATATGATTCGTCAATCTTAATACACACGCTCGTGCGATTACAAGCATGGGGGGCCTCAAAAGGAACATGATCCTTCCTGAGTTAAGGATGCTACCTCTATTTTTGTAGAAAGAAATGACAATTTACTAAAATAAGTAAACAATTATATTATAAGTGCAGATTGTAAAACTCAAATTTGCATATTGTAAAGTACAAAACTATGTTTTTTTTATTAAATACAAACATCAAATCTACACATTATATAAAAAATATTTCCTTGTTTTATTAAATTGCTGATACTTTTTACAAAAATGAAGAAGCCTTCCTTAACGTAAGAAGGATCACATCTCATTTGAAGTTTTCCATATATATAGGGTTATATGAGCTGCCCCTGCCCCCATTTTTCCATAACTTTTTTAATTTTTTTGAAAAATATCACGTATATTCATCTATATGTCCCTTCAATATGTCACTCAAATTTTGTCAGAAACGGAGACTCATAAGCCCTCCATCTAGAACAGGTCGATTACAACAATGTTTAGACCATTGAAATTACCTATTCTAGATGAAAGGCATATGGGTCTCTGTTTCTGACGAAACTCGAATGATATATTGGATGGATATATAGATGAATATAAATGGTGATATTTTTCAAAAAAAATAAAAAAATATAGAAAAATATGGTGGAGGGAAGCCCCATTTTTTCATTTAAATATATACATGGGTTTGGGAGTATGCACCCAGGTGCATGTAATTTTACATGCATCGGGGTCTATATCTTCCATGTTTTTTTACTTTTTCGGAAAATATCACCATTTATATTCATCCATATATCTCTCCTATATGTCATTCGAATTTCGTCAAAAACAGATACTCATATGCCTTCCATCTAGTACATGTAATTTTAACGGTCTTAGAATTGCTGCAATCGACCGATTCTAGATGGAGGGCATAGGAGTCTCCGTTTCTGACGAAATTCGAATGACATAATGGAGGGATACATGGATGAATATAAATGGTGATATTTTCCAAAAAAAAAGTAAAAAATGTGGAAGATATAGACCCGGTGTATGTAAAATTACATGCACTTGTGTGCATGCTCCCCAACCCCATACGTACGTATGTATGTATGTACGTATGTATGTATGTATGGGGTTGGGGAGCATGCACCCAATTGCATGTAATTTTACATGCACCGAGACTTATATCTCCCACATTTTTTTACTTTTTCGGAAAATATCACTATGTATATTCATCTACGTACCATTCCATTATGCTATTCGAATTTCATCAGAAACAGAGACTCATATGCCCTCCATCTAGAACATGTCGATCACAACAATTCTAAGACCGTTAAAATAACATGTTCTAGATGGAAGGCATAAGAGTCTTTGTTTCTGACGAAATTCGAATGTCATATAGGAGGGATATATGGATGAATACACATGTTGATATTTTCCAAAAAAATAAAAAAACATGGAATATATAACCCCCCGATGCATGTAAAATTACATGCACCTTGGTGCATACTCCCCAACCCATATATAGTAGTTCCTTGAGGGGAGCTAACTTGGATCCCTGCCCACTTTTTATTTTTATTTTTTGAAAATTTCTTCCGTGAATATTCATCATTATATCCCTATATTATGCTATTTAAATGCGAAACAGAGACTCCTACGACCTCCATTGAGACAATCGTTTTTTAACGATAACAGAATTGCTAAAAACGACCCTTTTGGATGGAGACCATAGGAATCTCTGTTTCGTGTGAAATTCGAATGACATAATATAGGGATATATTGATGAAAATCTACGGAAGAAGTTTTCAAAAAAAATAAAAAAATGGGTGAAATAACGAGGGATGAGCTAAGTTAGCTACCCCCAAGGGGACAGCCTCATTTTATCCATATGTATATGTATATGTATATGTATATGTAGAGGAGTGATCCTATGAGAGCAAAAAAATGTGAGAGCATGAGAGCATGCATTCTGGACCACATGATTATGTTTTCTCTCTCCTGATCTTCTCTCTCCTGGTTGGATCATGTGGTGCAGAATGCATGCTCTCATGCTCTCACAGGTTTTGGCTCTCATAGGATCACTCTTCTGTATATGTATATGTATATGTATATGTATATGTATATGTATATGTATATGTATATGTATATAGGTTAAATGAGGTTGCACCCTATGTAGAGCCAACTGGTTGTTCCCACCGCCATTTTCCCTCCTATTTTTTATTTTTTGGAAAATAAAAATATTTATATCCATCACTATTTCTCCCTAACATGGCATTCCAATTTCGTTGAAAACAGAAACTCCAATGCCCTCCACTAAAGGAGGTTAATTTTAGCAATATGAGACCATTAGAATTTGACAGTCTTGATGGTGGGGATAGAAGTCTCGAATTAAGTTGAATTTTGAATGACACCGTGGTGACATAGTGCGATCTAAATTTCTATAAGTTTTATTTCAGAAAAATAAAAAAATACATGGAAAAAGGGGTGGGAGCATGTAAGTTAGCTACACGGAGCATTCTTTTTTCCTATATATATATATATGGGATAAATGGGGCTGCCCCCTAGGGGGAGCTAACTTGGCTCCCCCGCCCCATTTTCACCATTTTTTTATTTTTTTTGAAAATTTCTTCCATGAATATTCATCACTATATCCCTATATTATGCTATTAAAATTTTGTGTGTAACAGAGACTCCTACGGCCTCCATCCAAACAGTCATTTTTTAACGGTAACAGGATTTTTTAAATTGACCCCGTTTAGATGAAGGTCGTAGGAGTCTCTGTTTCACACGAAATTTTAATAGCATAATATAAGGATTTAATAATGAATTTACACGATTTTAGATTTCAAAAAAAATAAAAAAATTTATGTCAAAAAGGGGCGGGGGGAGCTAAGTTAGCTCCCCCTAGGGGGCATACACATTTTTCCCTATATATATATATATAAAGAGAGAGAGAGAGAGAGAAAGAGAGAGAGAGAAATGGGGTTGGGGGCAGCCAACCAGTCCCACTTTTCTCATTTTTTTTGGACAATACCCCATGTGTTTTCATCGTCATATCCCTATATTATGTCATTTCAATTTCATTTGAAATAGAGATACTTGTACCCTACATCCATACTGCCAAATGTTTAACGATCTCAGAATTATTGGAATGGACCCTAGCTATCTAGATTGAGGGCACAAGAGTCTTTGTTCCAAATGAAATTGAATTAAATATTATAAGGATATAGTGATGAAAATACATTGTGGTATTTTCCAAAAAAATAAAAAAAACTTGGAGAAAAATGGGGTGGGAACAACCTGTTGGCTACATGCGTACATGCATGTATGTATGTATGTATTGTATTGCATTGTTTTGTACGCATGCATGCATACATGGATTTATGTATGTATTTCGAACCTATATATCACACGAAACATTCAGTTAAAAACGCGTTAACAATAAAATCATGACTTTTTTCAAGTTATTGAAATGATTGTAGAGTATAATCTGATTATGTATGTTGTTACAACTTCAGAATCCCAGCTTAAAAAAGTATTGTATTTCAAGCAAGACCACGAAACTCAATTTAATGTGTCTTCTAATCCAAAAATCAGTGTATATATTGTGTATACTTATCTAAAATTCTACACAACATGCACAAGTATTTCTTTGTAATTCCAATAAATATATAGATAAACTGTGTGTAATATACAATAAACATTTATAAAACGTAAATGTTTAGTCTCGCCATTATTCAAATTTACATTCCTTCACATGTTCTACTAAGCGTCGTATTGTTTTATAACTACGGTTGTTGTATTGTAAATTAACTGATTCGTTATGTAATCTAGACGCTTTTAATTCATAATATTATCAGTAATTTTATTATTATTATTATTATTTCATTTAAGGAACATTTATATAATTTATATTATCAGTCAACCATACTTAATAGGGCCAGGAAAATAAACTTTTGTTCCTTCATTTTCAGTTTTTTATACACATTTTTAAAAGTGTTTGATGTATTTTAATAGCATTTTTTTGTAAAATACTCATATGCTTTGTATTATACCTAGGGATGAAAATGAATGTGAATATAGGATCCGCTTTTGACATTCGTATTCGTATTTGTTTTAAAATGGATGCGGATATGGATGTCACGTTGACATTCGCTAATATTAATAGATTTATTTATAAATGTGTGTACCAATATTTTATGATTGCATTCAACATTGTTGATATAATTCTTATGAAATTACAGTATCTGGTGTATCTATTTTATGGTTAAACCATCCTAAATAAATATGTATATTTTAGTTAATGTATAAAATATTTATTTTATTATTCGTATCCGATTCATGTTAGTTTTGCATTCATATTCGTTTTTAATAATACGGTAATACATTTTTCACATTCATCAATTTTCGTATCCGCATTCATATTCGTATTTTAAAATGGATAAAAAAATGATTATACCTGTATTCGTATCACCGTTTTCATCCCCAATTATACCTACTTATTAATCTGCCTCCAATTATAGTAAACAATGGTTCCTTTTCAATTGTCCTATTTCCTTGGCATCTCTTGTAACCAAATCTTTCCCAATTCGACAACAAATCAAAGACGTTATTCTCAATTGTCCTATTTTTGGTGTATGCTTTAAAGAATTATTTTGTAATTTAAACTATACTGTAAATGAAGATGTCCTATTTGCATTATAATGATTTGCCGTTCTCATAAATTCCGAATATTAGCCCTATTATTTTTTAAAATATTACCATTCCTCAGCGAAATATATTTTTGTTCCTGCAAAAAAAGTAATCTATAATGAAGTGTAATTTATTTTATTTTATTAATTAATTTATCAATTAATTACATCCTTCGTCTTAGGAAATATAATTGATCAGAAAGCATGTTGATTAGAAAGAGTGGTTTCAATCTCAGTCGCTCAGTTTGATTCAGTGGTCCAAGCTCGCATCTTTCCTTGTTATAGGAAAAGTGTCACCTCATTTGAAAAGCCATGCATACCTACATACACACGCGCGCACATATATACATACCTTTAGCCCATTTCCATATATATTTCAAATAATCATATCCATATCTAGTTTAAATTAGATACAAAAATAGGTATTACTTCAATACAGCAACAACATTTACGATGGAGAGAAATCCCAGATCTCCCCATCACTTCTAAACCTCAAGAATCAAATGTTTTCACCAGTACAAGAACCCCACAACACCCTTCTTGAATCGAGTTGTCTTGATTGCAAAGTTTTCCATCCGTGCAACATTAGACTGTATAATTAAACTACTCATTGCGTTAACTCCTCTTGATTTTTCTATTACAAAATTTGTCTTCTAAATGCGTTGACATTAGGATATATGGTGGTATTTAGTTTGTTTTTTGTTGAACTAATTGTAATTATTTTGATATTAGAATTTACAAATATCTATGTTGTGATATTTATAGTTTCATACACATATTTATTAGAATATAGAAGTAGACAATTTGATTTAGAAGCAACAAAATAAGTATGTAACAAACAACTATGTAAGAATCCTAATAGGAAAAGTGTATATTGACACGTATTTTGGAAAATATCTCTATATCATCCATTGTTGATTATATAATACATATACTCCATTTATTTTATATTTAAAATGTACAACAAAATAATGTTATGGATTGCGATACAACTTTTTATTTTTTTTGGATATAGATTTAATATTATTTTTCATTTTTTGAAGACATTGATACACATATGATTATAATTTTTTGTAAATAGGAATATATACATCATACTTTCTAAATTTTCAAAAGGTACAAGTTTAGCTCATATATTATTTTAGTTATTTACATTGCATTGTGTGGGTTTAGATTTAGTTATTGTCAAAAAAATAACAGACTCCTTTACTAAGAATCAAGAGTTGATAACAGTGATGGAAGTTATTGATGATTTTTTATGTAGTTAGAAAGCATCGATTAGAGATTTAATAAATTATGTATATTTATATAAGACTCTATCCAATATAAATCAACAAAATTATTTGTTTAATTATAAAATATATGTAGCTTGATTGACTATATACTCGCCCACTTATAAGAAATTCCTCCGAGTTTTGGGCTTTTGTAAGTAAACCCTTCTCATTTTAGAGGCATGTGCATATGTATGTTAGCCCGTGAAACTTTAACTCATACCCTCATTTTCTTACCAACAATCTTCTGTCGGACGTTCTGGACCCACGAAATTACCAGGTCTAGTATTAAAAAAACTCATGTTGGTGTGAGGATTTACCGAGTCAAACGACTACTCGATCATCTAATCTGTAACTAGCATTTCCTATATCATTTGTGGGAATACAAGTTACTTTAATGTCTTATTTGAACATTATATCTTGAATATAATGATGTTGGATTTCAATTTGCTTTCTTTTGAATTATTGGGCTTTCTATTAATCAAGCTTATAGTAGCTTTGTTAGTATCGTGATTGCATACAAATTGTATTATTATTTTGATGATAAAATTTTTTAAATACATATATTGTCACAAATTTCATGATAACTTCAGTCCAAGTATGAAGCACGAAAGAACCAATTTATGTAAAATGAAGAACAAAAGCAAATCTACTTAACTATTCAAATGCATGCTTTATAAGGATTTTTAATGCATATTCAACGGACAAGCTGAAAGCTATGGATAATGCAAAGAAGAAATAAGACTCTTGTAACAAGCATATATAAAAATCTCTCTCTATCTATATATATAGGGACCTTTCGAATGAGGTCGGGGCTTACAACTTTTGGGATGAGTCATCAACGAGATCCATTGGATCTCAATCCAATTGTACCTTGTCAAAAAGAATATTATGGCCATTCTGGTTCATATTAAATGCGTATTCATTTAATAATGTCAACTACCATTTTTGTATCATTTTAATTTGGAATTTTTGTTAATTATTTTATTTGATTACCAAAAATATTTTTCAGCGAATGCAAAGTAATGCATATATTTGTCAACACGAATCAGATTATGTGAAATTTATATTCTATTTTGTAAAATTTGAAATCACGTATTTTTTTACATTCCCATTTTATAATTTTTTTGTGAAATCATTATTTTCATTTGTAAATTTTATATTTTCCTTTGTAAATTTCTATAAGTAGTTGTAACTTCTTCGAACTTCTTTGTAAAATGTGTTCTCTTTTAATAAGTCTGTGTCGAACATTGTATGATATTTGTAGGTGTTCTATGTTCCTTTTGTAATTTTTATGCATTGCTTTATAAATTTTTTGGTAGCTTTGTAATATTTGTGTGGAGTTCTGCAACAAAAAGTAAACTGTTAGAAATTGATAACATGTAAAATATGATCTGAGATTGTAAAAAAAATTTAAGATATGTAAAAATCATTCTAAGATTTGTAAAAAAAATTGATTTTTTTGAAAAATCTAAGTAGCCCCTCCTCTTCCCACACCCTTCCTCCATCGTACCCCTTCCTTCCTCCATGTCACCTCCTCCGACGTATTCCCTCCTCCACAAAATCTAAAAGAGACTATTTTTTACCTTTGGATGCCAAAATCCACAAGCTCTTGAAATTGTGCAATCGAGGCCCATCCTATCAACCTTCCACACCAAGAGCTTCACCTCTTGCTCGACATGGACACCTTGTTCGACCTTGAGATATGACGATTACCTCATTAGCACATCGCTCCGCCTCCTCCATGCATGGTCATGCCCTCCCCCATCTGCTTCCTCCTCCATGTGGAACTATGACCTTCCTCTTCCGCCTCCTCCTCCACACGTGGTTGTGCCCTTGCTCTTCTGCCATCTATTTATCGCGAACTTCCACATCTCCATTCGTTGTCGTATGCTGCCAAGGTGAGATCCTACCGTCACCATCATGAGAGAGAGAGAATGGAAACATAATGACTCTTCATAAAAATAGGATCTAGTGTTTATCACATTCTATTTTTAGAATGTGATAATGACAAAAATAGGTTTTTCATTAATAAAATATTGTCATTAATCCTGATTTAATCCCAACCATATGATTAAGATCTAAAAGCTCTTATTAATGGCTCACTACAAAAGTGACGAGACACCACCTCATTTGAAGTTTCTCATGTATATATGCATATGTAGCATGTAGGTATATTAAATCCAAGGCACTTCTGATCAACCAACCTTGAGCACCTTATTGATCACTGCTTGATCAATTAACATTCAGCCTTGATCGATCACTACCTTCAACTTCTACCATTGATCCATCACTTTACTGACCACCAGTTTCCTCATGATTAATCAACTCATGATAGACCACTTTTCGAAACTTGATCGATAATATTTTAAAAATTTTCCAATGGTTTATGAATTGACCAATCAACTAAGATCGAATAATCGATCAACTTTGATCCCGATCAATCATCTTGATATTATGATCAATCAATTAAGTTGACTCACTTGGATTCTTTTCATTCTTGGACCAACAACTATATTTTCAATGGACGACTCCACCATTATAAATCGAGTCACACGCTTACATATCTCAACACATTCCCTCTATCCTTTCTCAAAGCTTTACTCGAGGCAATCTCTCTCTCTCTCTCTCTCTCTCTATATATATATATATATATATATATATATCAAGCTCGCATCTGGAGAGCCATTTCATCCGCACCCATGGTGAAATGCTGGTAGGAAAGGAGGAATGACTGGTCCAAAAGCCTGACTAGCCGATTTATCTTTTTACCCGGGTAATATGCATTAAGATGTGAAGGTTGGATTTTGAACTCAATCTCGTGGATTGCAAGTTGTGACAATCATAGAGGGTGATTCTTGTATTTGTTATCAATCAATCGTCACAATATGAGGAATCAACAATATTAATGGGCTGACCAGACAACTCAATTAAAGATGGAGACTCTAATACACGTGAAGGGGAGAAGATATGAGTATTCCGATTTATAGGTTCTGTAAGCATGTCATTCTCATTTTATACAGCCGCACATCATTTATAATCACTCTCCTCTTCTTATATTCCCAACGTCCTCATTGTGACACATCCCATCACTCACTCCAATGATAGTGGCGATTGTACGCTTCGGGTTGTCTTTTCCTTCTATCTTTTTGTAAGAGTAGTTCATCTTTCGGGTAGTCCTTTCCATTATTAGAAGAGATCCACTCTGATACCATTTGTAGACGGCTTAGGTACTTGGTCCACAAATGAAGAAAATTGTCCATGACAACAGTTAAGTTTAGACCCATATGGACATGTTGACAACAATCTGAAATATCTAAGCTCAAGTTGTCAAGTAGTATTTCTTACCGTTTATAACATGCTTTGATATTTTACAAGTATTCGACGTGAAACTATATTGGAGTGTTATTATTTTCTCAATAATGATGGCATGTTAGTACCAAGGATTTAGCAAGGAAGTTACCACTCAACGTGTAACCAACAAATATGACACAAAAGTAAGGTATCTCCGAGTAGAAATATGAGATATCCCTAAAGAAGTGGATAACAAAGTCATCGGGAAACTAGTCTTCTTAGTAGGCGCTTCTTACATAGTGAGCCCGCCGGAGATGTCGAGGAACTACGAGGGCGGCGGGCGAGAAGGGAAGGGCCTCCTCTGGAAGCTCCCCGTGGTGAAGACCAAGGACCTCGGCAAGCTCGGCCCCGGCTTCGGCTTCGGCGCCGGCTGCGGTCTCGGCATCGGCGTTGGTCTCTTCGGAGGTCTTAACCGTCACCATCTAGGGTTTCAATCGGAATCGGTTGTCATCATCTAGGGTTATCTTCTCGACAGAGGATTTCATTTCAAACGGTTACGTCATTGCAGGTACGGGATTGGGAGTCGGGTTTCCAGGACTCCACGTGGGGTTCGGAGTGGGCGCGGGGTGCGGGATCGGCTTGGGGTTCGGCTACGGCGTCGGGAGGGGTGTCGCTTACGACGAGCACAGAAAGCACAGCAATATCGGCAAGATGTTCCCGGGAGTTGGCAGCCTCCCCGCCGGGTCTCTCTCTCTCTCTCTCTCACTTGCATATAAATCTGATGAATTCTCATACTTGGTCTAAGAACACACACAACATACAAGAAATGTAACGCGTTGTTCTACGTGATGAATGACGTGACAGCCTCTCAATATATAGGGCTCATTCATTCATCAGCTATAGAGAGAAAGAAAAGAGAATATAAATGTATAGGCTAGGGGCATCCATAAATCTCTGGCTTTCAGCAATCCAGGTTGCTTGGAATCTTGGATAAGCAAATGAACTGAGTTGGAGTTCAATTCTGAGTTTGAAATTTTTTAGTTGAGCCCAAATTCGAGCTTTCTTAGCTCTGGAATTGAAACTTAATAATATTATTTCCTATGATTATTGATTTCTAACAGTAAGCTTATGTAGAATGGTTGGTTTATGAAGAGGTGGGTGTTCTAATATTACTTGGCATGGCCTACAATTTTTTAGAAGTGAATAATTAGGGGTTGGAATGATGAGAGTGTAAAAGGGAAAACTGGAAAATATGTCAATCGTGCATGGTTTTGGATGGAAATGCACCAATATGTGTGAGTTGAGGGATGGAGCATGCCAAGCTGCACGGGGGAGGAGACATTAGTAAAAAAGGGCATGGAATATTGGGGAAATGAAGAGAAGGAAACTAGAAAAAGGAGCAATAAAATCTTATTGCTATATAATAACTCGTATTATCTTCTCCATCTCAAACATCAAGATCAAATCCCATTTTAGATGAGTTCACATGGTGGTTACATGACGACATAATGAAATGATATTAACCTAGGCACACCTTGGTAGAAACTACATTTTTGCATCAGCCTAGCCATCTTTCGTTTCTTGTATCCAGGCCTGAAAGTTGTGTTTGGCTAGAGTAATACGCATGATTGGCATCTTGTCTCATGAGAACTTGATCTCTCTAGTTCTTACCGAGTTTAGGCATATAGAAAAACAAAGAAAACTATGGTCATGTTATGAACTATTTTATCAGCACATAACATGGTCATTTTTCATGAGAAGAGATTTTCTATTGAGAATGATTTTCACCATGCGAAAACTCCTCTTTTGCATAAAAAAAAATATGTAAAGAAACACAATGCAGCTTAAATAAATAAACAACAATAAAGTAAATTGTAAAGGGAGTTGCATCAAGATATATTCCAATGTCAATGATTTAAGCTACATTTGTGCGGCTCCTGATATGATTCTCATTGTGACACCATTGCATTCGACCTTAGCACTGGACCTTGCACAAAAATTATCTTTTGCTCCTAAAAATCAATGGATTAGCACCCTGATGTATTTAATACCCAGTAGTGGGTCTTTTAGTAAGTGTTCATCATGTCAGATCAATGTTAATATAGCCCTCAATTTGTTTCATTGCATCTTTGGTGAATATGAGTCTTTATCTTATATTTTCTGAATGTAACAAAAAAACAGTCAAACGCCTTCGTATGTTGATTAGGAGCATGCATGAATTGACTCATCACATAGACACCATAGATGATTTCAAATCTAGTCAAGGTGTGATAAATTACTTTGGTCTTTGAAATCTTTGTCAAGTTCTTTTCCATTTTTAATGCTCAACTTATTTTTTAGTCAATGCTCAACTTATTACTACATTTAGTAAAAGTAGAAATGGGTTTACACAACTTAATTTTCCAGATTCCTTTAGCAGATCAAGAATGTATTTTCTATGCCACAGAACTAGAGTCTAGGCCTTCACATAGTCTTGTAATTCAATGTTAGGAAGTATTTCATATTCTTGAAGTTCTTTAGGTCAAACTCTGCATCAAGCCTTTTGACCAAGGTTGCAGAAAGTGGTAGTCAATACTCGGTCGGCGGGGTCACTGACTAAGGATTAATCGACAGTCGGACAACTAATCGGATTTAGTCGGCCATTAGTCGATTTTGATTGTTTTAATTATTTTAAACATAAAAATCATTTTTTATACATATATTCTTATATATTTGCAATATAAATCATTTTTATACATATATTTTTATATATTTGCTTAGATTTGTACATTTTCTATAATTTCATAATGAAACAAAAGGAGTAATTAACTTTAAATATAATATTAAGCATATTAGAATAAGTTTGATTTTAAAAAAAGTAATAAATAAAAAAATAAAAAACTTCTATGTAAAAGTCAACTGATTAGGCCGACTAGTCAGCCTGATTAGTCGGGTTGACTGACTAATGGCCGACTAGGCCTAGTCAAGTCGGCTATCCCCTCCCCCCGACTCGACTAGTCGACTGACTTTTACAATAGTGCTTTTAACTGAGGAATCTCATCTTCATCATTATCAGTGATGATTATATAGTCGACATAGACTAGTAGAAGAGAAACGTTATCTCCAGTTCTCTTGACGACCTGGACATATGATTGCTTTACTTGCATAATTAAAGAATTGAGGTTTAAGTTGTGTGTGTGTGTATTTATATAGGATATCCTTTAAATAGGGTGGTGTCCTTCCTGAGTTCAGGAAGGCCACCCCTTTTTGTAAAAAACACGATGACTTTAGTAGAATACGTATACATTTTGTATTATAATGTGTAGTTTAAATGTTTGTATTATAATGTACAATTTTGTGTGTAGGTTTGTATTTATAATGTGCAGTTATAATACAAATTGTACATGTATTCTACTAAAGTGCTCATGTATTCTACAAAAAGAGGGTGGCCTTCCTGAACACTGGAAGGCTACATCCTATTGGAAGGGCCCCTTATATATAATGTTAGTGATAATTATGTTGTCGACATAGACTACTAGAAGAGAAACTTTATCTCTAGTTTTCTTGACGATATGGACATAAGATCGGCTTCTCTTGCATAATTAAAGAATTGAGGTTATATATATGGAAAAAACGGGGCTGCCCCCACCCCATTTTGCGCAAATTTTTTTATTTTTTATTTGAAAAATATCACCATGTATATTCATCCCTATATCCCTCCTACATGTTATTCGAATTTCGTTAGAGACAGAGACTCCTATGCCCTCCATCTAGAACATGTAATTTTAACGGTCTTAGAACTGCTGTAATCGTACCTATTCTAGATGGAGGGCATAGGAGTCTCTGTTTTTGACGAAATTCGAATGACACGTAGGAGGGATATAGGGATGAATATACATGACGATATTTTTCAAAAAAATAAAAAAATTTGATAAAAATGGGGCCGAGCAGCCCCATTGACCCATATATATATATAGCACGTAGTTAAATGATCATCAGTCACAGCCAATTTAATTGCTAATTACAAATAATAACCCAACATATTAAAAAACAATTTGGTTTTTCTAGTAGCAGCATTCATTTGGAAATAAGATACAAAACCGAATTCGTCATAAGATCTACCATGCACACATAGAGCCACATTTAGTCTTTCTGGTGGTTGATTTTTCTAAATTTATTTTTTAAAAATTGGAGTACATGAAACATAGAGCTTTCTTATATTGGTGGTTGTGAGCTGTAGAGAATGGCTAGAAGAAAAAGAAAAAGATTATGCATTGATATGCCATGTAGGACATTTATATTAAGCTCAATATTGTATATAGCTTGCTTTGTTATTAAGTGTCTTTGTTTTGCATCTTATGTGGGTAATTCACTGTTAAAGTCGATGCTTCTACTCAAGATTGTTGGTAGGAGTTATGGCATTTAAGAAAGTCAAAGTGTTTTCACTCCTTTATGCATTTCAAATGTCAACAAAATTTAGAATACAAGATGGTACAATAATGGCAAAGAGAATAGCACCCACTTTTGGAAAGGTATGGTTTCTGTTGTGTCACACAGTCTCAATAGTTTTGTCTTTTGGAGATGCAACTTTCTTCAATTCTACATAAGTGATTGGTCGATGGACGAGCTTTAGCTTCTGGAAGGACGATTGGTTGGGGCTAGGTCCTCTCAACGAGAAGTACCCACGCCTCTTTGTCATTACGGGGGATAGGACTGCTTTGGTGCATCAGAATTGGTCGGTAGGATCTTGGTGCCCTACTTTTGCTGCTTTGTCGAACCAAAGGTATGACGAGTTCATGGCCCTCTTGGGGTATCTGGCAGATGTCGATGGCCCCAGAGGGGGCAAGGACCATTTTGTTTGGAAGGAGGGGAGTTTTTTGGTAAAAAAGGCTTATCAATCTTCCGACAGGACAAGTAAGCTGCTTCAAGAGGAGGCCACTTGGGACTACATACTTATTTGAGCTTGCAAGGTTCCAATGCTTATCCGGGTCTTCATGTGGTTGGCGAGATGCGTGCGGTGTCTTTCAAAGGCATGCATGGCAAGGCTGTTGGGTATCGGAGAGATCCTTTTCTATAGATGTGGTCTTGAGCAGGAGGATTCAGAGCATCTCTTTGTGTCTGTTGTACCTCGATCGCAGTATGGGAGCAGACGGTTGTGCCATGGCTTCACTCGGTGGACAACGAGTCATACTGGAGTTCGGTGAGAGCAACTTGTGAGAGCTCTCAGAAGGATGCAGCTGGTCCGTTTGCGCTACTTTGGGCTATTTGGTGTGCTAGAAATGAGAAAATCTTTTGAGGTCGTCCATTTCTCTGTGAGAGGGTGTTGGGGCATTATAGGGCGATGGTGTCTTTGTGGCTTAACATGTAACTCTGATTTTCTGGTGATTTCTGTTGTAACATATCTGTACTTGGTTTTTATTTTGATTGATTAAATTTACTGTGGGTTCCAATCCTGGGACTACATACTGGTTCTCCTAAAAAAACTAGTGATTGGTCCTTTGGGAGTTTTCAGGAATAGACGATTAGGATTGTTTTTCCTTGTTGAGTATATGGAAGTCAATGTGAAGTCTTGAGGGGATGATGGATGGGATCCACTATCTATGAGGAATTTAGAATGGATATTGCAAAGGCATTGCGTGTGTCGTGGATGTCTTTACGTTGACAATGGAATGGATATGTTAGGGTGTATGGGCTTCTTTTGGAGATTATCTCTTAAACTCAAAGGATGGCTACAAGAGATTAGTTTTTTTTTGAAGCAAAAGGATTGTCATCTTGCGTAGAATTCCATCCTAAATTTATTCAAAAGTAGAAGAAAAGCGCATACAAATTCTCACAAGTTGGTTGAGGTATTTTGGGCCTTCCTTAGATGTATAGTATTCTAAGGCGAGTGGACTATATGTCCTTGGTGGAGAAAATAGAAAACAAGTTGGTTGGTTGGAAGGCTACATATCGGTCAAGGGATGGATGCCTAGTGCTTCTTATTGATGTCGTGATTATAATTATGATGTTTTTTCCTCTCCATTCATTTACTACCAATGATTGTGAGGATATGTTTAGTGGCTTTAATAAGAATTTATGAGAGTGATGATATGTTTCGGCTAGTTCAATGCATTGATTGCTTCTTGTTAAGATAAATATATATTTCTCTGTTTATAAATCACATTTTCTTTATGTACTTATCTTGTAATTAACCCAAGGGATATTCTCCTATATAAGAGAGCCCTCGGTCTATTCTAATGCAAGAACAATTTTTCTCCCATCATGGTATCAGAGCAACAGTCCTAGATCGGGGTTCTTTACCTTTATCCCACCTCAAAACCCTAACCCTACACCTGTCGCCCCCCTCCCATCACCCGCCGTCGCCGCCGGGGCCTACCCAGGCCCTCCGCCACACCCACCAGGGCCGCCAGCACCCCTCTGCACCGTCGAGGCTCTCCGGCGCCGCCCCCGCCTTGCTCCCTCAACCCTCTTTCCGCGATTGTGCGCAGCCCAGCACAGCAGGGCATCCCCCAGCAGTGCAGGGTCGCCGGCGGCGGCATAGGGATCGCCCCAAGGAGCGGCTAAGCCCATTGGGGATGCTGCCCGTGCTGCCGTGATCAGTCCTAGGTGCGTCCTGGGTTTCCGAGCCGCCGTTGCACCTCCCGAACGTGTGCCTAGCATACGTTAGGTTGCTGCAAACTTCTGTTTGTTGGTCCGAGGTCTCGCGTGAGAAGTAGGGATGGTTGTATGAGTCTACACATACAACCTAACCTCTCTATGATTCTGTAGACAAGCTACTTTGAGTTTATCCCTCAGTCGTTTCGTGTTTCGTGGCTCTTTCTTACCATGTTAGAGAACAAGGGCGACGTTTTCTCATCTTCTGGTGCCTTCAAAGGCCTGGTCCCTATTGAGAAGATGGATGGGACCAAATATGAGCTATGGTCCATGCAGTTTGGAACCCTTATGCAGTGCCACAATAAGGAGCACATTCTGACAGATTCTGAACCAGCAAGCAAGACTGAGGCTAATGCGTCATGGAAACAAGACGATGCCTATGCACGTATATGGCTCTCCGGGACACTGACCACGGAGATCGCTGATGATATTATGAATCTGCCAACTGCGAAGGCTATGTGAGATATACTGGCAGATACATACAGACAGATGAAAAATGAAAGCAAGATACTTCAGTTGCAGTTCGGCATCTTCTCGACCAAACAGAATGGTCGATCGCTCCATGCCTACTTCTCTCACCTGCAGGGCATGTTTGAGAGATTATACAGCTTCATGCCAATCACCACCAGCATGGAGCAACAACAGGCATATCGAAATGCCACGATGACTGGAGTTTTTCTATCCTCATTTGATCTTGAGTACGACGCAACTCGTACTCAACTTCTGACTGGAGAGACCATTCCACCAATGGAAGAGGTCTATAAGCGCTTGAGCAGGATTACTACTACATCTGCGAGTACATCACTGACTACTCCTTCTGCTATGGCTGCTACTAGAGGCAGGGGAGGATCGTCTCACTTTCGGGATCGTGGACCTCGTGGTCGAGGGGGAGGTAGACATCGTGGTCCGTGTACTCATTCCCATCGTCCCGGTCACTCTGAGGAGATATGCTTTCATAAGCATGGATATCCAGCATCTGCATGAGTTGCTGAGCAGATTGAGGCTTCCTCTGCGCCTACTCCAGCTACTCGCTTTAATGACATTGTATCCAGTCTTCGGGAGATGATGAGCACTCCTACGTCTTCGTCTCCAGGTTCTACAGAGGCCGCGGCTTCTGCCAGAGCGTCGTCTAGTTCATAAGGTACTCACTATGCGTTTACCAGTAGTACATGTTCAGACCTGACATATTGGATTATGGACTTCGGGGCATCGCATCATATGTGTGGTGACATGATGCAATTTACTTCATACAGAGCACTTTCACCTGGTAGATCCGTTGTTATTGCCAATGTGGTTCGCTTACCCATTGTTGGTCAGGGGGAGATTACTCTAGCCCCTTCTCTGAGTCTTCACAATGTCTTATATGTGCCTGATTTTCAGATGAACCTTTTGTCAATTAGTCAGCTTACGAAAGATCTTCATTGTCGTGCCATCTTTGATCCCTCTTCTTTTGTGTTTCAAGACATACTGACTGGCAGGGTGATTGGACATGGCCGTGAGCAGAGAGGCTTGTATAAGCTTGCTATACCATCATGCATTGGAATTGCTACCATTCCATCTAGATTCGTTTCACCATTCCTTTGGCATCTTCGCTTTGGCCATCTTCCTCTACAAAAGATGTGTCATCTTCTACCACAGATATCTACCTGTACCACATTGGATTGTGAAGCCTGTCAGCTTGGAAAGCATCATCGCTCGTCCTTTCCGAGTTGTCCAAGTCATCACAGTAGTCCCTGATCATTTTGATATTTGGGGTCCGAGTCGTGTCCCTGATCATCATTGGCATCGTTATTATATTGTTGTTGTTGATGATTATTCTAGATTGTCTTGTGTGTTTTTGTTGAAACATAAGTCTGAAGCAGGTGCTATCATTAGAACATTTCTTATTGAAGTCAAGAATATTTTCTCTGCAAACGTCAAATTCATTCGTACAGATAATGCGTTGGAATTTTCCACACTGTATTTGTCTGAATTTCTGAGTTCTCTTGGAATTATTCATCAAACTTCTTGCAGTTACACTTCACAACAGAATGGTGTGGCTAAACGCAAACATAATGTTACACGCACATTGTTGATACAGAGTTGTACCCCTCACTCTTTTTGGGGGGATGCTGTTCTCACTGCTTGTTACTTGGTGAATCGCATGTCGTCCACTGTTCTTGGAGAGAAGGTTCCCTTTTTTATTGCGTTTCTCGAGAAGGAATTATTCTCTCTCACACCCAGAGTCTTTGGATCTGTGGCATTTGTCCATGATTTCACTCCTGGTCGTGACAAGCTCTCACCCAGAGCTATCAAATGTATTTTTGTTGGATATTCTCGTACCCAAAAAGGGTATTGATGTTTTGATCCCGTTGACAGAAGATATTATGTGAGTGCTGATGTTACTTTCTTTGAATCCATTATGTATTTCTCTCCCACAGGTGACATGCTATCTAATATCAATTCTGGGGAGGATGTTGTTGTTCCTCCTCCTCCGTCTCTTCCACCAAATGACCCACATGTTGCACCTCAGCAGTCATCACCTCCACCGCCACCACCTCCACCTCCACTATTCAGCCAAGATCCTTACCTCTTGTTTACACCCGCAGGTCTTCTACTAGCTCCTCTGCTCATAAGTCGACCACATCATCCAGCACGCCTCAGGTATGTCATGATAACATTATTTCTACTGATGCCATTGGAGTTCTTCATGATACACAGGACGACTTAGGCCCACAAGACAGAGGGGATGATGATCTGAACATTCTAATTGCCCTGAGGAAGCCTCGACGTAAGTATGCCACATACCCACTTGCTGCACATGTTTCTTTGGATCACCTTTCATATGAGTACAAGAGGTTTGTAGTGGGACTCTCCGCGGTTACTATCCCACGTACATATATGGAGGCATTACAGGACAATCGGTGGCGCCAGGCCATGGAAGAGGAGATGGCAGCCTTACGGTCAAGAGGGACGTGGAGTGTTGTACCTGCACCCCAAAGTGCATCGATTGTCAGCTGTAAATGGATATTTTCCATCAAGCACAATGCAGACGGCAGTGTGGATAGCTACAAGGCAAGGCTCGTGGCATGAGGTTTCACCCAAACATATGGGGTGGATTATCAGGACACTTTTCCCCCTGTGGCGAGACATTCGACACTACAAATTCTTCTTTCTGTTGCAGTTTCACGGGATTGGCCATTATATCAGCTCGATGTGAAGAATGCATTCCTTTATGGGGACCTTCAGGAGGAGGTCTACATGCAGCAGCCACGTGGGTTTGCTGCTGAGAGGGAGTCCCATAGTGTGTGCAGGCTACACAGGGCAATTTATGGCCTGAAGCAGAGTCCGAGAGCTTGGTATCAAAATCTATCAGAGTTGATTGAGCGCCACGGGTTTGTGAGGTCTACTGCATACCACTCACTTTTTGTTCAGAAGACAGAGAAAGGTACAGTTGCCATTCTTGTTTATGTAGATGACATTATTGTTACAGGGGACGATGCTCAAGGCATCCGGGTAGCCAAGGAGTTCCTAGGTCAACAATTCCTGACTAAGGACCTTGGCACTCTTTGTTACTTTCTGGGGTTAGAATTTGCCAGGAACCAGCGTGGTCTAGTGATGACTCAGAGGAAGTTTGTGATGGATCTCCTTTCTGAGATAGGTATGACAGGATGCAAGCCTGCTTCTACTCCTATGTATCCAAGTATGAAATTGTATGACAATGATACTGAGGAAGTAGATAGTAGGAGATATAGAGAACTGGTTGGGAAGCTTCTTATATGTTACTATCATCAGGCCAGATATTATGTTTGGAGTGTAGTCTACTTCGGCTTTGCAGTTTTTGTTGGAAACTCACTTGTCTCATGGAAAAGCAAGAAGCAAACAATGGTAGCCAGATCGAGTGCAGAGTCTGAATACATGGCCATGGCACAGGGGAGTGTAGAGATGATGTGGGTTACATCGGTGTTGACAGATTTTGCCATTGAAGTTCCTCTTCTTATGCAACTTTTATGTGATAATCAAGCTGCATTATTTATTGCCAATAATCCTGCATTCCATGAGCGAACAAAGCATATTGAGGTGGACTGTCACTACACCCGAGACATGATACAGAAATGGGTCATATCTACCTCTCATGTTTCAACAGGAGACTAGACAACTGACATCTTCACCAAGGCTTTATCTTGAAGTCCATTTCAGAAGTGTTGTTCCAAGCTGAGCATGATAGACATATATGCTCCAGCTTGAGGGGGAGTGTTAAGATAAATCTATTTCTCTGTCTATTTTATGTAACTCATTTTCGTTAGGTACTTATCATGTAATTAACCCAAAGACTATTCTCCTATATAAGAGAGCTCTCAGTCTATTCTAATGCAAGAACAATTTTTCTCCCATCACTTCTCATTCAACATATATTTACCAATGGAATCAGCTAAAGGTTTGATTGGTTTTCGAAATATATTCAATCATGATTTAGCTTTAATTGGTTTTCGGAAAGAGATATGTTCAATCCAGACTAGATCACTATTAAGACCAAGGATGGGTAATGATTAATCTTTCAGTTTCTGAACAGATGGTTGGTCCAAGGAAGGAGCTTTGCCTGATCGGTTTTTAAGATTCGTTGCTTTGGTCTAACGGTGCATGGGATCTCACATTTAGTTTCAGCTTTTCAAATTAGAGGATGTAGGATTTTTTAGGTTGGCAGAGATCCTTGATACGATGGATGCCCTCAGTTGGACGCGTGTGGATGCTTTTTTTTAACCAGGAAGTCTTAATAAGGTCTTGATTACCCATCTTGTGTTTGAGCTTGGTGGCTTGGCACGAGATTGCAATCTAATTTGGAACTGGAAGGTGCATTTAATGGTGAAGATTTTCATGTGGCTTTATGAAGAGTGAGATTGATGATAAAAGTCCATAAAACAAAAATTATCCTTCAACCTCATGCTTCCATGAAACTGGTCCTATGAAACCACTCCTATTGTAAGGAAAGAGAATGAATGAGATTCCTTCTACACCTCCCACTAGTCATTGCATGAAATATCATGGAGTATCCCCTTCCTCGAGCACATCTTTCGTAACCTCTGCCTCATACTTCCCTCTTCTTATCTTTCTCTAGATGATCTTATGTTGCTCACTCCTAGCATGGAGCCCATCAACCCTTAGCTTTCGTTTAACTTCCTAACCATCCACTCTATAGCAACCTCTGCATGGGTCATGCACTTACGCTCCTTTCACATCAAGTGAATTTCCCTCCTAAAACAAATGAACATCTTTCATAGAGCCGTAAACTTCATAGACACTCTCTTTGTCGAACACGATACCTTGTCCACTGACCATATCCACCAGCGGGAGAAAAGGGATCTATGTGAGACCTCGAATAGGAGGTTCTGTAAATGTGTCTACAATGCGAGGCATCCATATCATCTAAGACCAACTCATTGATAAGGACAACAGAATCACTTGAAATCATGGCTTTAAATTTCAGCGAAGTTCGGTTGAATTTTTGTCGAATATCGATATACAGTCAAATCGAAATTCGACCAAAATGGCCAAAATGACCGAAATATGGGGGCCTTAGTACAAAAAATGACCGAAATTCCATTTTGGTCAGTCACTGAAATGGTGACCGAAACAGACATTTAGGTCCTTGCTTGAAATATGATCATGGCCTCATTTGATCTAGGCTCATCGTTCGCAAGCGAGGTAAAGTTGAAATCAGATGCCACAATCCATGGAAGCTACGCAAATCCAACATCTTATATCCGTCCATTCTATGGGACCTCGGTTGGCCATACAAGGTTGTAATCACCATCTGCACACCAATTAAGATACGATCAAGAACTGTTGACTCTTCTCGCGGACGCTCCTTCGCCTTCCTCGGGCCGTGATCATTTTGGGTGGATGGACGGGACTTTCACGTCTCGAAAGGCCTATCTCACTGTTATCCCACCGGTTTTAAATGCGGTTGCTTCCCTTTCTCATCACTGCAAGTTTATTTGGAATCTCAAGATCCCGGAGAGGATTGGCGTCTTCCTTTGGATTCTCAGGCGTGGAAGACTTCTTACGCGGGACCGCTGCGCTTCCCTTCTTCCGAACATCTCCCCTTCCTGCGGTATTTGCGGCCTTGGCACTGAAACCTCCAGCCACCTTTTCTTCTTGTGCCCATTCGTGCAGGACATCTGGGCTGACGTCGATTGGATTGACCGGTCATCCATGATGGCCTTCTGGGAGAGCCTTGCTGCTGCCTCCTCCCGCCCCCGTTCAGTTAGAATCATCCCCGTTGCGCGTATTTGGAGCATTTGGTTGGGAAGAAACAATTTAATATTTACAGGGCAGCGTTTCTACAAGGAAAATATCTGTATCGCTGCAAACAATTTTTGTACGGATTGGCTAGCCATGTAGGTTGTCTTGGGTGGCGGATGGTATCTTGTGTACCATCCACCTCGACATTTTTATGTTATTTTCCCCACTGTAAGTATACCATTCACCTTTCCTTAATAAATTGGGGTGAACACCTATGAGTGTATCCCCCTCTTTTGAGTGTCAAAAAAAAAAAAGAACTGTTGTAGAAGATCTGCAACCCCAGATGTCATCCACGTAATGGAAAATGTCACTATTCCACCCAAAGAATGATCTTGCCAAAGCCCTCGCAAACCCAAAACTTTGAACTCTGACAAACATAGACTAGGCACAGACTTCCGTGCATTATCCCATCTCTCAAGCATCATCTTCTACAGAGAAATCTCATCCACATGCCAAGATTCAATAATGACATCGCCTCCTGCTTCTCATGTGTCCTTAATCCACTAACATTCCAAGCCACAAACTTCATTGAACAACAATTGGGGTGTGCTCGGCAAGTATTGGTTTGAAAAAAACGTGCCTCGAGATGCAAAGGCGCTTGAGGCGAAATGGGGTGGAACCAAAGAGCCTTGAGGCGACTGCCTCAAACCCCCTGGCTGAGGCGTACACCTTGGATGCCTGAGGCGGTCGAGGTGGGGCAAGGCGTTGGGATTTTTTCAAGTTTTTTTTAAAGAAAATAATTAGTCATATTGGTATTTTCAAATGTTTATAAAGGCCTAGTTGTTGAGTATATATCTATGCAAGATGAATGCTTAAATTTGGCCTCTTTCATATTCATATTTGCTATTAACATGTCCAATTATTTCAACGAACTCTTATTATTACATCCTTAAACATATAAGAAACTGCACGTTAAATCGAATACCTATACCCCTGTACTGGTGGAGTATGGTGGCACAGGGGGACATTAGACTATTCTTCATCTGGGTTCAATAGAACATACGGTTAGGATTCAAATCATATGATTCATATCAACAACTTGGATATCTTTAATGACAACTATAGCCAATCCCTTTTGATAAATATTAAGTTATTGCCAATGATTTCATCTTGACTGGGTAGAAATTTAGTAGGAAGGTTTATGGCATTGACATATCTTTATTCATGTTCTTATCTTCATAATATCATCACATATGATATATTACATTGTTATATATTATATGTTTGTCAGATTAGATCATTCACCAATAAATATATTTATTATATATTTTCAAATTATTATCCTATGAGGCTTACGCCTCAACCACCTCGACCACCTCGAGGCTATGCCTCGCTTCACTTCCAGGGAAAACGCCTCGTTCTGTCTTTCATTTTTCAAACCTTGCCAGCAAGCAACACACACTGTCTGCTATAGGAACTCAAAACCCGCCATCTTCCTCTGGCCCCCTCAAACATGCCCTCAACCATAGGCCACTCAATCGTATTCTTCTCCATCGAAGTATCCAGGCTCACAACCCTTTCCTTTTCCAAATCATGAGCATCCCATCTTGCGTCATCTGCCCTCTATTTACAAGAGAAAACCAGTAGATCCTTATCACATGGATCTTCAACCATAGTTTCCTCCTCCCTAACGACCTCCTACAAATGTTTTTGATGATGATCAGTATCCAACGCGTTTTGTCTATATAAATGTGAGAGACTTGGCCATCGCCTTCCCCACCTAACAAATCATGAACATCCCATCTTCTTCGGATGCGTCACCTCATTGTTGGCAAGGTTATTCTGAATTGACCCAAAGAGTGCTCACTACACCCCAAGGTCTAATGACTTGGACACCGTCTTAAGATGGCCTAGGGCATTAGCATCCCTGATAACAACGCAACTGCCACCATATTGAAAGCAACCTTTTAACTTTGCAATATAGGGTTGTGTATGGGCCTTCGGAAAATATGTATCCTCCGCTAACAGGTAAGAAGTTGCACAAAGTCGCAACAAAGGGATAGTTCAATCCACTTGCACCCGATGAAATAAAGCCTTCAACGCCACAATTGTGAGGCTCAGATAGCAGCAAACCCAAATAAGGGAGGAACCCTTGGTGTAAACCCAAATTCGAAACGGCTAGACCCCCCCCCCCCTCCAAAACTGCATTCTTAAAAGTCCCATGCCCAAAACATGCTCCAAATGACATTGGTCTCATGGGGTTTTCACTTAATCTTCCAAGGTCGGTGTCTCAACATCCACTTTGAAAATCGCTTTTGCTACCACCGCGTTTTCGAGGACGAGCCACCGACATGGCCATCTGCTGACTCAGATTGGAGAGGAAAGGAGGCTCAACCAACATACCTCACCAATTGTGAAGGGATTAGGCTCGGAGGACCCTTGGGTTTAGCTATGAGCTCTATGCATTCACTTCGCTGCAACCCATCTCGATCCATTGTTGTTACCTTCCCACTAAGGAGAGTCATCTGAACCAACGTAAAGTCGCAGAATCTAAAGGGTAAACCACATACCTATATAACCCATCCATGATCTGACTTCAACTTGTCGTCAACGTATTGTGGAGGTGTGAAGGATCCATTTTCATAATATATGGAAATCCCGCTTCGCCACCCTTTAGCAAGCTTTGCACCTCAGCTCCGGATAAGCCTCTTGCACCCCCAACCACACAACATCCAACTAAAAGAACTATTCTTGCATTGTCGAGCAAACTCGTCGTAATCAACGGATCATCGTGTTGTCCATTTGCTAGAAACAAGTCTCCCAAGGGCAAGACGTGTGTATCACATGGGTTCAAATGACCCCCACCAGCAGACTCCATGTCACGATCAAGGTACTACGTCGCCATACCCCCATAGGCAACACAGCAAAGAGGAAGCAAAGTATATCCTCGCACAACACTACCATGTGCCCATTGTACCCCAACGAAAGCACCAAAACACCCGTGATGATGATGCAGTCGTCCTAGGGGAGCATCGTCCTCCTTGCTCGGAGCTAGGGGCTACCGCCTTCATTTTGCTCTATAATCCCCTCATGCAACCTGGTGGAGCGCTCCAGTCTGTCTAGATTCATCATTGGTGTCAGATATGGCAATAGCTTTCCTGTTTTCCCGTTCTTGTCCAGCTTCCTCTGATGCTCCTTACGCCTTCGACTCCTGGTCCTCAAGCTATTCTTCCCGCTCCCTATCTCCGTCATCCTCTTTTCTCCGACCCCCGCTCTCTCTCTCATGCTTCTCAGTCCAGGGCTCCCACTTCTGTTCTCCACCTTATCTCATATCACTACTTTCAGGAGCATCCCCCGCAACAGATAAAGTATCGTTTTTGTAATTTTATATGGGGGTACATATGCCCATTCAAACTCGAAGTCCTGACGTCGCCACTGCTTAAACCTCTCCATTCCACAATGTTGCATGCCTATTTTGCCCGGTATGCGACTTCTAGTGCTGGAGGGATGGGACATTCACGGTCAAGAAGGCATACAAGGGGGTGTCTGCTCCGGCCTCTTCAATGGATACGGAGCTTGCTTGGAACTGTGCTAGGATATGGAGATGGAAGATACCCTCAAGGGTATAGGTGTTCTTGTGGTTGTTGAGAAGAGAACGTGTCTTGACAGCTGCGCGGTGAGCCAGGCTATTTCCGGGGGTGGAGGAGGGCTGCAGAAGGTGTGGTGGGGTGCTTGAAGATGTGGAGCATCTTTTCTTTCTGTGCCCTGGCTCAGACGACTCGTGGCATAACGTAAATATGCAACTTAGTGGTTGTAATTACATTACTAATTTCTATTAATAATAATTTTTTGAATGGCCTTTTAAGGAGGTCCATCCCATCTTTCCTAACAAAATTATGCCTGGTAGGCTGGATGTCCAGAAGTTTTTCCGCGCGGAACGGTCTACCTGTGGAATCTTGCTTTCTTCTCTCACTGCCTCTCCAGTGGGCATCAAAAAGAAAAGGTGATGATCAAGGTCTTTCTAGTCCGATGCACAAATAGGGTAGCTCCACATCCACGCCATTATTCTTCTGGACCCTCTGGCCACAAGCTGTGCTTGTCCGATTAAACAAATTAAGATCTTGATCCTCAAATTGGTCGGCTTCTATATGAACCGGCAAGAACAAGAAGGGGTCAGTGGATGAGGACAGACATCACAGAGTCCTATACTTGTGGGTTGCGAAGAAGCTCCCTTTCACGGTTTCACCTATTTCACCTATTTGAAGAAATCAGCTTCCCTGACAGATTTACAATCTACAAAGCTCAAGAAACTTCTCAAAGCAAAGATTTGAAAGGGGAGAGGCGGAAATAGGAGCTTAATTACCTCGTCCCCTTGGTCCACTCTCCTAACTCTCCACCATTGTAGCCCGCAACAAACTGACTAGGGTCATGAGTATTTCACCTATTCGAAGAAATCAGCCTCCTTGACAGATTTACAATCTTCAAATCTCAAGCAACTTCTCAGAACGAATATTTGAAAGGGCATCATCTCCTTCATCCACTTTCCTTAACTCTACCATTGTAGCCCACATTGACCCTAGTAGGTTCATGGGCATTGGGGAACGATCCCCAACATTTGTTCTAAACCAATCACCAAACTACGATTAAAATCACTGTCATTTCCAGATTTCAGCCCAAAATCAGAAATATCTTAGGATGATCTTCATGATGCTTCTCCAAAAAAAAACGAGCGGCATGGTTTACATCTGACCCTCTCTCGTAGTTAAACAGTTCTGCTGTAGCATTAACACACACACACACACTGCAGGGCAGTTTTCTTCATCTAAAAATATCAGCACCCATTGTTCCAAGTATGTTGTGTTTGTTGCCCATAAATTCAAAACCTCAACCTGCCATCTGAAATGATCTCGTGCACTTCAGTTCATTTCACCGAGGGAATTTCATGGTTTTTTTAACCCTGGTTCTTTACTGAGGAATCTCATTCTTGTGGCATCAATCTTCTTTTTTATTGGTATGTCAGCATCCTGAATGGACGAGTAAAATTGAATGGACACCATGTTCTGGAGAACCAGGTGGCCACCCCTTTATACAAGTTTGGAGGCCCACCATATCCAAGACCTAGCTCACAATTTATGCGCGTGGCTAAAGCATCTACCAACAGCAAACACAGATGCATGAATGGCTAGGTGCATTAAGGTGTTTGTAACCTGTCACATGTTGCCACCACTTTGTCCTAGAGGTTGATCGAAATAACATTGGTTTTTGATGATTGCAGTGAATCCCGAAGCCGATTCAAAGATATTTAGCAGCATCTTTACCCTTCTAATCTGTCACCTCATGCAGCAATAGGTCAATCGTTATTGGGCTGTGAGCAGTGAAGCCAACCTTAGACAGTGCTCATGGACAAGGCATCTGCCACTAAGATTAACTAGAGAGGAGTGCAATGACATTGCTGTTGGACGTCAGTCTCAGGCTATACCCAACTCCCTTGCTGCCGGCCACTTACTCACAGTGATTGATGTGGGCTGTTTGCTCGCAGTGAGAAAGGTGCAGTGGTACTGCATAATCGAGCTTCAGTGGCCATGAAGTGCATCATTGCCTTGTGCTGATTGGCTGGAAATCGATGAGGAAGCTAAGAATGGCATCATTTGCTTGATCTAAGAGATATATTGGGAGGAGACCCCTTGAGGCATTGCTTATATTATGTAGTAAATAGAGGGCGTGTGAACAGAAAAGGTCTGAATTTCTGGTGAGAAGGTAGGATAGGAACCAGACATGCGTTCAAGGGGATGGGATACCTAGGCCTGCCCTGATAATTAAGATTTGCCCTATCTGATCATAGACGTGATCTGTTAAAGGATTAACTGGCTTTCCATAATGAAATGATTTTTAAGAACCAGACCCAGAGACGAGTTCATCAAGTGCAGGCTGTTTCATAAGACAATCTCTTTCAAAGTGAAGGCCTTTGCGTGACTGCTAGAAGGTTTTTGACAAAGTTGAAGTAAAAGAATTAGCTTTTTTTTGGAGGGTTGTGTTGGGTGCAGCTTCTGAAGATCGTCAGCACCTTCTCTTTGAGCATTTATTGGTCACTGATGTTGGGGGCTTGATGGGTGAGTGCATGCATCGTTTGTAGTATGTTGGCCATTGTGGCTGAATAGGAATGCAGTTATCTTCAAGCCTGAAGATCCTCCATTGATAGTTTGGTGGAGGCAATGCAATTACTTACCATAGGAGTGAGATTCGATATTTTCTTATGAACACATTGTTCGTGTTGAAAGTTATACAGCTGCGTCCTGATTGATTTAAAACTTCCCCTCGTCTTGAAGATGACCATCTGTCTTGTCAGAGAAACCTTTTAGAACTCTTCCCTCACTTGAAATATGGGGCTGTTGACTTGTGACCCTGGATTAGACTTGGCTGCTGGAATACTGAGACATGGATAAGAACTTTTAAGTCAAACAGAATTGGAAATGGATCCTCCTTACATTTTTGGTTATCTTAGATTCTTAATCAAGACGAGACGTTGTGTTGATATTTAAGTCCCTCTAAAGTGAAGGATATGGAATTATCCTCAAGCGCATCACGGAAGCATGATCGTCGTATCGGATACGACAAAGAACGACTAGTCGTACTAGTTGTTCTGAGCAGCGGAATTTAAAAATTTTTTTACTCGATGAAACCACATGATCCAAGAACGATTCTCGGATCGTTTCATCTATAACCACAACAAGTATAAAAGAATACCTCTTGAAGCGTGGTTGATCGAGTCTCTAAGAGAAGAGACCTCCTGTCTCAAGTCCGATCGTCGGTGAGGCCGCTTGCAAGCGCGGGGATGAACCGCGTTTTCCTCGCAATCCAAGAAGTTGATCCAAGCACGGTTGCTCCTGATCTCGTCATACGAGATCGAACGTCTCCTTCAACGTAGCACTCCAAGAAGACAGAGAACCGAAGAACGTCGAAGCGGCGGCGCAGTGGCGAGAGTGTCGACGAATCTCTCCTCTAGGGTATGGTGGACGGCCACCAAGAAGAGGGAGGGAGGGCTGTCGTGTATGAAGAAGAGAGAGGGAGAGAGCTTCAATATTGCATGTACCCAGAGAGCACGATATGCCTCTCTATTTATAGGGTTTTGGGATCCATGGATCTCAATCCATGGGACATATAAAATCAATGGATGAGATTGATTTATGTCAATCCAATGGTCAAGATTGTTGTTAAAAACAACAAATTATGATCTAATTTAGATAGAAATATATTTGACAAAATCAAATACAAATCAATTCTAAATTAAATCAATAAATAAGGAGAGAATATACATGGAGATCAACATCTACCATGTATATCCAAGTGGACGACCACCCATTCCAATTAGGAATTGGGTACCGCCACTTTGAGATCTCAAGGAGGCAATCTCATGGATTTCCATGAGATTGCATATCTCCTTGAATTTCTCTCCTATTTATTTCCAACAACATTTGTTGGGATTTATTCATAAAAAACAATTCACAATTATATTTGAGAATACTGCAATCTTGCCATTGAAAAAATTGTGGATCATATTCACAACCCAAAATAACATATAATTTACATTGTCAATTAATTACACAATGTGTATCCAATACACATAATAATTAATCAACACATGTAAATTATAATTAGCTCTCTCTAATACATTATAAATCATATTTATAATATATATTATGAATAATTGGATATTTCTATCCGCATTATTCTTATCCACAATAATTAAATCACATTTAATTATATTGGATAATTTCTTCACACATCAAGATGATTAAATCACATTTAATCATTATTTCTACATTGCTTAGATCTTATGGAATTATTCTTGAACCCTTCAAGAATAATGCGATCTCTCCGCAAATACTTGGAGATAAGGACATGACGATTGTATTGTTCCACGTATAGTGACTTGGATATTGAGATCATATCTCAAATCCAGATCGCGGGCCTCCCATAGATGCTTGATTAAATCAAGACCGCAAATCTAATCTTCTCATTACATCTGAATCACATTCAGATCAATGTCCAATAATTGGACCAAGATACGATTACTTCTCTACTGAGAGGAGTCAGTAAAATCCAAACCCGTTTCATCACTCCCTAGGAATGGAAGCGTCATGGTTATACAATCATTTATGATCACATCACTCTCAGGTATTCCTAATACATGTACATCCTGCATACTGGAAGACCCAGAATAAACCCGAAGTATTAGATCAATTTTACACTGTCTACTTCAGGGTTCTATCAGTAAGTTTCTCATTCGATCATTGGGAGTCGGTATCGATCATATACTTTCCAAAAGCATATATCATACCTAGGTCTTGATCATATACTTTCCAAAAAATATATATCAAACCTACAAATTCAGTCAAGCTTCCAAAGCGAGACGACCATGCGTATGGAATTTGATTCTTCCCAATACCTCATGAGTGAGCTCATGTCTTCCGGTTCAGTAACTGAACCTGTATGATCCCTTTGAGAGATCGTATTACTCATATGCCCTTATATGCACACCAGCGCCCCGGTGTATAGACCTTGGTTAGGTCATCAACCTATTGGTCTGCCGGTTAGAGGATGCGTGCCTGTATCGTGACAGCATATAATATAGGACTTTGATTATCTCGATCTCGTTAAGTCAACTCTTTGACCTAACTAATCTGACACCTCCGAATCTCTATTCCTATGCAGAGGACCTGCATCAAGAGGTCGGTCAGATATCAACCTTTAGAGATAAGGATTGCCATCTCCTACTCTGGCTGGAGATCATCTCTTAATCAATCATTTGACGGTGCTTGATGAGTCCCCAATCTAACTCTTTAGATATTCATCCAAGCACCAGCCTCTATGATTCAACAGTTGAATCAATAACTGTATGATTATCAAGATGGCCATTGGTACAGAACCCTAATTGTACTAAGGGACCTATTATGCAAATTATTCATTCTTCATTTCAGATCAGGGAATGATATTCGCAATAACATTTATTGCATAATGGCTCGCCGTGGGCTCGCATGCCCAATATAAAGTATTGGTAGCATTGTTTTTTATTTGCTGGTGGCTTTTCTTGACTACTCCACCGTTAATTTTTAGTGATGTATGATTGTATTCCAAAGCACTTTTAAAGTGATTTCAAGGGATCTCGTTTTTTTGTTATGTATACGTGAGTTTCTTTTCTATATATGGGTTTCTGAAGTATGCTGGATTGCTTACTTTGTAGATGATTTTGATGTTTTGTTTTCACATAGGAATTGATTTCAGAGCTGTTTAAAATAAAACATCAAAATAGTCATTGCCATGTTCTTTTACTGAGTTCTATGGTGAAAATGTTCGTCCTTTAGCAGTCCAATTATTCATTCTATCAAATATCATTTTAAACAATCTCTGATAAAGTGTTCCATTTCAATGATAACCTTTTTAAATTCACTGGTAACCTGATTGGGGTGTTTTGAAAATGTTAGTTGATGAAGAGCAGTCATACACCTTTACAAATCCTCCTTTATAGAAAATACCATATGGTCATTGAATATATTTTGTTGATGTTCGTATTGACTGTACTTTTCCCTTCCTATGCCAAGTTCAGGTCTCAAATTACGACACTACTTGACGATCTCGCTGATTTCACCGAGAAGCAGATTCTGTATGCGAGGAAGCAAATAGAAGAGAGTGCAAGGCAACTTGAGAGGAAGCTTAGAAATGATTGAATGAATGAATGGAACATCCATTTGCGACTCGGACTTCAGTACCGACCTCACCCTGTGCATCTGTAAATTATCTTACAGTTCATGAACTGAAATTTCCAGTGACATCGCTGGCAAAGCAAATATACTGTAGTTCCAGGCAGGATTGTTCTGGTAAGCACCTGTTTTATTTCATTTCCTTCAGTTTTTTTCATATTTTGTACTGAGTGCTTCCATGGATGGATGTCAGCAATAGAGCGGGATAAGGATATATGCAAGCCTGATCTACTACAGTATTAGAGTTGTCGATGCAGCTCAGCTGCATGTAACTTTCATGTTTATCGTCTGCCAACCACTCATTTGTCTCGAAAATCGAAACTGCGGTGGTTCCTGCATGGCCGTTCATCCCAAAGTAAATGAACGGTCGATGGAGCTGATAAACACAACTTCCCTGCAGTTCATCTGTGAGTACCGAATTCTACCCTTAACCGTGTGCACCAGCTAATCTTTAGGTATCTCTAAAACCTTTACCTTGTAAATCCTTCGACGCAATAAAGAAAAGCTTCCTTTCAAAGAATGATTCTGTTACATCCTCCAACGAGGTTTTTGATACACCAAATTACCCCAAGGGACTGCCTCCTTGTAACAAAGTGGAGACTGGAAGTAGTGAGATGGAGAGAGCAAGTGTATATAATGGATTTTTGTTATATGCTTAAGGTCCTAAGCTTGCGGTCATGGTAAAATCTTGTTTTATTCAAATTTGGAGGGCAAACATATTAGCGACAACTTAAAAGATGATACTCAACAATAGGGCTGTTAGAAAATTCTCATATTCGACATCCGCTCAGATTCGGCTCACTAAAAGTTTGATTCGGATTCGATTCGAAAATAAACAAATTGAATCTAAAATGAGATTGGTTCGATTAAATAAACGAACCGAACATCAAAAACGTAGTTCGCTCAGGTTTGGTTTGATAAAAGTTCAGTTATGTACACACATACATAAATAAAAGTATATATACATACATATTGTATATATGAGGAAAAATTTTGTATAAATAAATATTGTATATATTGGTTATTCATTAATTTTCTCAAATCCATCTAGTCATCTACTCCTTAAGTCCCTATTATATATTCTCGAAACCCCACAACCCTCGCTTGCGGTTGTGATTTTTTTCTTTGAACATAAACATATGCACAATATTTAATCTTAAACGATCTTTAATGAGTCGAATCAAACCTTTACGAATCTTATCCGAGCTAAACCGAACATGATTGTAGTTTTCATTTTATCGAGTTGAACTGAACTCGAGCCTCGAAGTATGCTAAACGAACCAAGTTTGGGTTGGTTCGCTCAGTCGTTTGCACCCCTACTTGACAATAAGGCGTAGATTTAGTTATTTATTATAGTTTCAATTTAAAATAACAAGTTTAGATAAGATTTTAAATAATAGATCGGAAATAGACAAATTGAATTCATGAAAGTCCAAAAGAACGAACAAACGTATTTATATTTTGTCCAAGATCACCTCCGTCCTCTCTTTTTCCACATGTGAATCATTAATTTAAACTATTGATTGATTTGGTGTGGAAGTTATAATTTTTTGTTTCATTGTGTTTGCATAATAATCGGGATATAATTTTTTCGAATCAATATCATGTTCCTTACCCTACAAACAAAAAAAGGGACTTAAAATCTGCTGTACTTGTCTTTTTAGGATATTTATTCCATCGTTGCTATATCGACCTGTACGATTACAGTTCGATGAAGGATGAACTAATAATATATTTTTCCCGATAGATATGAAGCTTAAGATTAAGATGATTTGTATTTGAAATGAGGAGATCTAAGAATGTTTAACTCCTTAAAGGAGTGGTGACGAGATTAGAGAAGGTAAAATGAATGGAGGATCATGAAAAGAATAAAAAGCAGAGTTTAAAAGAGTTAAAAAAACTGGACCGGCTGGTCGGACCATTTGGATCGCGAATTAGCCTCGACCTGGTCAATTTGACCGGTTTTATGTAATTAACTTTTTACAAAAAGAAAAACAAAAAATTGGCCCGATCGGTGGTCGGATCGGATTGATCCTGATTGATCTAGTTTTGATGGTTTAGCATATTTTCAAAAAAAATAATGATTTAAATAATGAAATAATATGATTTTTTATCACTGGTGCCTTTCTTCAGTTCTACATTTTCAATTATGTCCCTCTTAATTTTGGAATATAACTTGTACCACTACTTTCTTGCCATTGTGGTTGCTGGTGTACACCGATATACACCGATGTACCCCTCGTTCCAACCCTCCCAACTCTCCAAACAATTTACTATTAATAAGGATACCCAAACCCAATTCAACCCAGTTACCAAAATGATCCTTAGGGCCCGTTCGGTTCGGGAATAAGCAGGAATAAGGATGGGGAATAAGAAGAATAAGGGTCTATTCTCTGTTCGGTTGGAGGATAGGAATACGGAGAATAAGGTGAAATAAAGGTAGGTAAGGTGGGATAAAGATAGGAATAAGAGTGAAATAAGATGGAATAATGGGGAATAGTCGTACCACTGAGAACCGCATCGGGAGGAGAATTGGCCTCTTATTCCAGGGCTTATTCTCCTACCAAACAGGGCCTTAGAGTAATTTTCTAGAAGCAATTATAATTAAATTATCACAATATTATTTTCATATATAAAGCTAAAAAATGTGACTACCTATCAATTCAAAAAATCGGTTCGACCAGTCGAACCAGTAAATCAAGCCTGATCCAATTTTTTCCGAGTCGATAGGAATGATGTCATGCTGACATCTTCATCGGTCTGACCGGTTTGGACCGACGATCAGACCCGATTTGACCAAATCGAAGATTGGCTAGTTCAATGTCCGGTCTGATTTTTAAAACCTTGATAAAAGGACCTGAATGCATCTCGATGACAGGCTAATTCACATAACAATTGCTATCGAATAGTAATATAGTAGTTTTATCTTTTATATTAATCAATCGAAATATAAATCATTTTTATATTTTTTTGGGGGTTTTGATGCAAAGGAAGGCAAAATCATCCAGCTGAAATAACTCACTCAAAACACCTTTGGAGGTTCTATTTGGACTAGGGGTTAAAAGTTGAGGAAAAATTTTATATATTGAATAAACCTAAGTTATTTTGAGAGCTAATCTATTTGGATTGTTGTAACGAGATTTCATAATGGGTAGCTAATACTGATGCGATACTTGGTGGATAGTAATGTCATTGTGAGACAGTAAAAAAGCAGTTAGTAAGATAATTTAACAGATTTTATCGACATTAAAAGCCCTTGAAATCTGAAAAATACCGATATAACATCAGATCATACATAGTGAATATACGAGTCAGTTAACAAATCCAATCAACGAAGGATTACAGTGTGCTCTATATGCCTGCATGTTAAGTGGCACAACAGAACTTTGAGTAATTAACAGAGCAGTCCCCAAACTTTCCATCCAATGTCAATGCAGTCTCCAAACTTACAAATGTAACGATTTGTGTCCCAAACTGTTCTAAAGGTTTCCATGTGGCCCAGCGATGGCTCTCTATAGTTCGATTCACGCAACATCATTTCGACCAAAGGAGGGACAACATTGCGAAACTCCAACAGTTAGGTCTGTAAGTTTGGGGCTCACAATAATATTGGATGAAAAGTTCAGAGACCTCCCCTGTAAATTACACTAAAACTTTCCCATCAACTCCAACCCTTCAACCAAAACACACGGTCCAGATCTGATCCCACAAACCTGAGAGCAACTTGATCGTTAGATTCCAAAATCTGGCTCGTTTTTTGAATGGATTGCAAAAGATATGGAATGAGGAGAGGAAGACCCCCCATATCCCAAGGAAAGATGAGCAAGAGGCCCTCAAGGGTGCCAACTCAGCACAACCAGATCTCCTATCAGATTACGTACCAATCACAGCGGTCACACGTGTCCCCTCCACGTCCATCGCCTCTCCCCATTTAGTTAGTTATCAGTGCTCTCCCCTTCCTTCACCAGCAGCAGCAGCAGCACCTCACATTCAGGAAGGAGAAGTAGGAGCTTCCGAGCACAGCCAATGGCGTCACTAGCTGCGGCCACTGCCACCGCCAAGTTGGGCGTCTCGGAGATGCTCGGAAGCCCCCTCAACTTCTCCTCTCGCACATCTTCTCCCGTCCAGTCGGGTGCCTCTTCCTCCAAAGTCGTCGCGCTCTTCTCCAAGAAGAAGGCGGCTCCCGCAAAGGCGAAGCCCGCGGCTGCGGCCCCGGCTAGCGACGAGCTCGCCAAGTGGTATGGTGAGTTTCCCCTCCTCTAACTTACCCAATCTTTCCGATGCATCCATCTGTCTGTTTACATGATGGTTTTGTTTCTCAGGTCCTGACAGGAGGATCTACTTGCCCGAGGGTCTGCTTGACCGCTCCGAAGTGCCGGAGTACCTCAACGGAGAAGTTCCCGGAGAGTGAGTCCCTCGACCTCCTTTACAAAAGGCTAATCAAATTCATCAACAAGCGGGTCGTCTTAGTTTTTCCAACTTGCAGCTACGGGTACGATCCTTTCGGTTTGAGCAAGAAGCCCGCAGACTTCAGCAAGTACCAAGCTAACGAGCTCATCCACGGAAGGTGGGCCATGCTAGGTGCCGCCGGCTTCATCATCCCCGAGGCCTTCAACAAATTCGGTGCCTCCTGCGGCCCCGAAGCCGTCTGGTTCAAGGTTGTCTTCACTAGCATAAATTTCAACAAAATATACTATTATGCACAAACATACAACATTATGCACTGAGAATGTGCGTTTCTGAAACCAGACTGGTGCCCTCCTCCTCGATGGAAACACGTTGAACTACTTCGGTGCCAACATCCCGATTAACCTCGCTGCAGCCGTCATCGCGGAGATCGTGCTTCTCGGTGGTGCCGAATACTACAGAATCATCAACGGACTGGTATGAACCATCACATAACTAGTACTATAACATAGTAAAGGAGTGTTGATCATCGACTCCTTTGCTCTGCAGGACTTGGAGGACGCGCTTTACCCAGGCGGCCCGTTCGACCCCTTGGGTTTGGCCAGTGACCCAGACCAAGCCGCATTACTCAAGGTGAAGGAAATCAAGAACGGCCGGCTTGCGATGTTCGCGATGCTGGGGTTCTTCATCCAGGCCTACGTTACAGGCGATGGGCCAGTGGAGAACCTCGCAAAGCACCTCAGCGACCCCTTCGGCAACAACCTGCTCACTGTGATCTCTGCTTCTGCCGAGAGAGCACCAACTCTGTAAACATGCTTTTCCACCTTGTCAAACCCTTCCATTTTATTCAGTTGTAACAGTGTAAAATGCCGAGAGATTGCGGTAAATCCGCATTTGTACTATCATTGAACTATGCAATTCAGAGATTGAAAACATTGCTTGCTTGATTGGCTGGGTGAAGTTTCTCGAGAAAGAAAATGAAGATGACCATGCAGCTTGGGAAATCTACTGCTATTGAGATGTGTATCTGGACTGGAATTGTATCAAGCTAGCCATGTCCTCTTAGCCTTCTCGGACCATCATGCAGCCACCGACAACTACTCATTTTCTCTGCTCGGCCATTGTCGCCTCCCAACTTTATCTCAAGATCTTAACTTCTCGGTTTCCCTCGGCTTCAAGAAATATCACAGCGGAAATGATTGTGCAGATTGGGTACTGTATTTAGAAACAGCTTCAACCTTACCATTTTCGCCGGTGTTCTCCTCTTGTCCGTCAAGCAACCACGTGAGAGTGTTCCCTTCTGCAGCTCGGACATCTTTCCTTCCATCTTTTCACATTCTTATCTTCAAGATTTTTTCATGACTTCTGTGGCTTCGAGAGATTTGAGATGATTTCATTAAGATGAGATGTCTCAGTCGAAAATGCAGTCGCATATCAAATGAATCATGACCACATTTTAATTTGGAAAGTTCTGTTCAGGGTGATTCAAAACAAAAAAGCTAAGGATGTAGCAAAGTTGATAAGTTGATGCATACCAACTAATTGTAGTATATGATCTGGTGGGTGTGGATATCTTGTATCCATAGAGCAATGCAACAATTTCCCTGCAGGGGTATAAATATAAAAAGATAAGAAATGCATGCCTTCTACCTTACATGCCCAACTTGGTGTATATGGCACATGTAAATTATTGGAGTATATGTCATATGAAAGACGAAAGATGGGTAAATGCCTAAATGGATCCTCCCAAGATCCATTTATCACATCCAGAATTTAGTCACGCATCTACCAGTGGTGGGACTTGGAGAGTCTGTGTAGACTATATAAGAAGCCCCGGATCCCCCTCCCCCTGTATCAGATGAGAAAGGTCAATGAATGAATCAGCCCTTTGAGGCGTTCTCCCGCGGTTTCATCCCGCTCCTTAGGAAGCAGGGCCCCACGTAAAATCTCGATGTTCATAATGGTTTATTCTTTTCTCTGATATGCTTCTGCATTCTTTATTTTCTAACATGGTATCAGAGCGGTCGGTTTTTGGTTGATTTTTTGAATATTTGTTCGAGATTCAAGAATTGTATAGGGTTTTCTAAAACCCTAATTTTGCACGATTCCGAGAGGGTTCTTCCTTCTCCAATATTTATTGTTCATGGATTTGTTATTGGAGAATATTCAAGTTCTGATTCAATTCTAGGTTTTCATTCTGAAATCCTAGTTCTCCACGGGTACAAGGTTGCGCAAGCTCTTCTACATGTTCTGCATGTCATATTTTTTCTGGTTCGATTCTGGATTCAATGCAAGGTTCCTCTCAATTCTGTCCACATCGACGGTGCTTGTTCTCCAGCTGCCAACCTTATGTTGCATCTCCTGGCGGTACTTGATCTAACCAGACTAGCGGAGGTGGCAGTCCTCAACAGATCCTCGGATCTATGCAGCACTCTAGCCTCTTCCAAGAGGCAACACCATTCTTCAATGCGTGGCGCGCGCATCCTCGTCGAAGTCCAACCCCAGGCGGTGCAGTCCTTCCTAGCATCTCCACCTCCAATATCGCTTCTAGCATGTTGTTTCGAGAAAAATATCGGAAAAAGAAAGAGGAGGCGGCGCACGGAGGCTTCAAACCTCCTCTTCCAGGTGCCACCGCCCCCTCCCAGGCTGCACTTGTGTCGCCGATCGCTTCTTCCAAGCGGTAACGATTCACTCCTCTTTCTGCACATCAACCGTAAAAGCAGTCCAATAGCAGTAGACCCACCTTAGACGATGGCGACGTTGAACTCCAGGGGTGGCATCAGGGTTCCAACTGGAAACCCTAGGGTATGCAGAAGCCGCCCTTGTGCTCTCCTACTCTAGGAGCCAGCGACAACATCAGGAGTAGCGCCTACATCAGTTCTCAAGGCTCCTCATCGGCAGCAAAGCTTCCAGCAAAGTCCCTTCTCTTTTCTCGCATAAGCGACAGGAGATCACCTCCTGTTGCGGCGCAACACCAGAGCCCTCCCTCCAGGCGATGGCAGCATCCTCTACTGGCCGCGTGAGGTGGCGCATCGTCCATCAGCAGCTGCTTCTTGATCATCTTGCAGCGACGGCGAAATGGGTTCCCAGATGGGTAAATCCTAACTCCACGCGAGATAATAAAAAAACGAGCCTCCTCTCATCTCTACTTTAAAGCTACATAAGGGCTCAATTTTTGCCTAAATTGAGCCCAAAATTGAAGGGTTGTTGCATAAAATCAAGGGTTCCGACGATGGGAACCCTACTCTTGTTCATGCGACAAAAAGGGCCAATGGTCTTTATTTAAAAAAAAGAGAAGAGAGAAGTCGAAAAAAATGATCGTCCTATTAAAGAGAGAGAAAGAGAGAGCAAGCCCAAGTGGGTTGCTGCATTTGTGGACCCTATGTAGGTCGTTTAAAAAAATGTATGTTTTGAGAAAAAGGCGCGTACAAAAGAAAAGACATACACAAGAAAAAAATCGCAAAAATTGAAGGAAAAGATGAAAAATGAAAAAATGAACGGCTTATTTGAACGCATAAGAAAAATTCCAAAAAAAGAAGGAAAAGCTGAAAAAAATGAAAAAAAAATGAACGGCTTATTTGAAAGAAGAAGAAGAAGAGACGGTTATAAAAAACAGAAGAAAAAATAGCCGCAGGAAAAAAATCATTTGAGATTGTTTTTTCTTCCCGCATTTTTTTGTCTTCCCCCAACTTAGTCGGCGTAATTGTTTTCCGACCAGTATGGGAGAAAGGGGGAGTATTATGTAGATTACAGGTCAGATTCTGATTCTCCGGGCCAATCAGTTATTCAGACTATTCAGTTCAAACTCTGCGGATAGGTTCAAAGTCCAAGTGCAAGGCACTCCATATTTGAGTGATCCATTTTCTCCGAGTTCTCCAGAGAGAGACTCCTTTTCAGATGCGCATGTGTACGATCTTTTTTATGTGGTCCCCATCTTTTGTTTTGGTCAAAGTTTTCATGTATTCCATAGGGACTACAGAGTAGAGATCCCATTCCCTATGTCATGTGGTCTAGAGTTTTCATGTGGTTTCATAGGGACTCCATGGTAGAGATCTCATTCTTTGAGCCAGTATAGGAGAGATCCAGTTCTCCGACGAGAAGACTTTTCATACTCCATTCTCCAGCGACTGTAGACTCTGATGAGGATGTCTCACAGCTTTTCAGTTCGGCCCTTTCAAAGATGGAGCAGTTGTCCACATGTTGTGGCGGGCTAGAGTACTCCGATGAGGAGACTCATTTTCAGTTGCAGTGACTCTGACAGGCGCAGTACAGAGCACATGCTCTCCGACGAGGAGATTCAGTTCTACTCACACTCCAGCCTATTTGTTCCTCCTCACCTGCACGGCATGAGAAGCAACATCCTCGACAACAGCCGACAGTTGTGCGTGTTGAGTTGGTAATGCCTATAATGTCTTGTATTGTGAGTTTGAGATTTCTTTCTGTTTGTCCAAGATGAGCATTGCATGCTCCATCTAGAGGGGAAGTGCTGGACAATATGTATCATATGTAAGATGGGCAAATAGATCCTTCCAAGATCCATTTACCACATCCAGAGTTTAGTCCCACATCTACCAGTGGTGGAACTTGTAGAGTCTATGGAGGCTATATAAGAAGCCCCAGACCCCCATGTATCAAATGAGAAAATTCAATGAACGAATCAGCCCTTTGAGGCATTCTCCAATGGTTTCATCCCGCTCCTTTGGGAGTAGGATTACACGTAAAATCCCCGTGTCCATAATGTTTTATTCTTTTCTCTGATATACTTCCGCATTCTTTATTTTCTAACATAAACAGCCAAGGTGAAATCCTAAATAATACATCATGTTTAGTCTGCAAACATGTACACGACTGAATTGCAAACCGGACACTAATTATTCCCCTTATCCTGATCAGCTAGCAGCTCTAGATTTTCAACACGATGCCCAGTTTGTGTTTGCTACACCTAATGTACAATAAGTTCTACAATGTAGGATAACAAACCTTTCAGATCCACATAAGTAGTTTAGCAAATCATTCAATCCAGAAGATTCTCAGAAAATTACATTTATTTTGGGCAATGACAACATGTACAATTAATCGAAGCATTCTGTATTCTGATTTTCAAATTGCAGATCATTATGCTAATAAGTTAAACAAATTATGTAGAACCCAAAACATTCAAAATCATCAAAATGTGAAGTTCTTCCCATCGTGATGGTTTCCCATTACCGGTCCAGGTCTATTTTTATTGTATGATAACCGAAAAAGAATATGCCGCCTCTCAACTAAAATCTCTGCTCTAATCACTTAATTTTTCTATGGAATTCGGAGAAGTTTTGTTCAATACTTGGCCAAGAGCATTACAGATCAAACTCACACAACATATAATGCTGTAGCTATGAGATTTAAATAAAAAAAGAATAGAGACACCTCTTACCCCGAACAACATAGCCCACTTGTTTCAGTTGTCTCTGCTGATGAAGACATTACAATTGTTTTGCCCCGTTTAACGCCTCCTGTGAGCTCTGTTGTAGTTGCATCACCTGACAAGATGTTCTTGCTTATGATCCTGTAAATTTCTGCAAGAACAATCTGAAAAGCGTTCTCCACGTTTGAGGCCTCAAGGGCAGAGGTCTCGATGAAGAACATTCCTTCCCTCTCAGCAAGAGCATGTGCATCTTCCGGAGCAACGGCCCTCAGATGTTTTAGATCGATCTTGTTACCTACCAGCATCACCACGATATTTGGATCTGCGTGCTCACGAAGCTCCTTGAGCCACCTACTTACATTATTGAAGGTAACTGGTTTTGTGACATCATAAACAAGGAGAGCTCCAAGGGCCCCACGATAATAGGCACTCGTAATAGCACGATATCTCTCTTGGCCTGCTGTATCCCATATTTGGGCCTTCACTGTCTTATTCTCAACCTGATTTACCCAGAACCAGTGATATTAAATTAGATGAAAATTCTGATTAGGCAACTCAAAAAAGATAGTTTTGGGGTTTAAGCTCACTAAAATGCAATAAATTAACATCTTTTGTAACCAAAGTTTGAAATATAATATTGATATCAATATCATATCGGCGGCTCTGGAAAAAGGGTCGATAGAAATCTTGAAAACCAACTCAAAAGAGAGAGTTTTCTGGATATTAAAACTATCTTAATTCTTAGAACAATATACACTCTTATAGATATGAAGTAGGTATATTTGACACATTAACATCATGTTACATCGCACAATTTAAGTATAAATAAAAGCATGAGCGATATCGGAAATCAAACAAAGAAACGAGAACAATGAAAAATATTATAGAATACGTAATTCATGATAACCACAAATTTGAGAGGATTTTTTTGAAACAAGAGGAGGAAACACACACATGTGTCCGCCCGAAGATTTGAACCCTCGTCTTTTGGGTGGTAGGCACACTGTGCACTACCAACAGACCACTGAAGTGGGTTTTGACTGAAAAGATAATCTAATATTGATTGGAAAACTATTTTTTTTACATGAACTGAAGACAATCAATACCGACCACAGCTTGTCATGTATTTATATCGATAGATTATTGATACTTACAATTAACTAGGAGTAGCTATACAAAATCATGAGCATATCCTATAAAGCATAAAAAATCAAAAATTGCCTTCTAATTTCTCACTGAAATAGGCAGCAGACCTTTATTTATTTGCTTGATTCATGACCCTACTCTTAAGCTAGCATGGAACTTTTATTGACATCTCCACAGAGAAAGAGAGTTTCTTGTTGTTCACTTGTTTGTTAGTGAGCCCATCTGGAAGAAAAGACGGGTGGATGTAGCACCGTAACATAGTTCCACATTTAGTAGTCACAAAGTCTGATAGTGGATTATAAATAGTGGGGACTACTGTTGAACAACATGTGCTTAAGCATTTTGAATTGTGTTCAAGAGGTCCAATTAAACCCGAGCCTAACAAATTGTGTAGGCTAGTAATCCTTGATAACCGCTCATCTTAAACCCGGGTCTTTAGTAATGGTTTCCGAGCCAAGGTCCTTCTAATAATGAAATAGACTACCCAAGAGATGGATCCACTCCTACCAAAGAGATAGGAGTGGTGCTACCCAAGATAGCTGTCACTATTATTGGAAATAAGTCATGGGCCATATTGCAACAAGGATATTGCACAAATAAGTGGGAGAGATTATAGCACCTCAAACATAGTTTCACGTCTAGTAATCGCGAAGTAATAGTATGTTATAAGTAGGGAGGACTACTACCAGACAACTTGAGCTTAAGCATTTTAGGTTGTGGTCAAGGGACAACCTTGGACCCAAGTCCAACAAGTTGTATAGGTTAGTTATCCTCGATACCCAATCGGGTCTAAGCCCGTAACGTTAGAAATGGTATCAAAGCAGATTCCCTCTAATAATGGGAAAGGTTACCGAAGAGGTGGAACCACCCCTACCAAAGAGATAGGAAGAACAAACTATCAAGAGTGTGCACTCGTCACTATTACCGACAATAAGTGACATTCCGATGACAACCAAGACGTGTACAAAGTGGGGGAGATTGTAACACCCCAACATCGACTTCTAGTAATCGCAAAATGCGATAATGACTTATAAGTAGTGGGAACTACTACTATGGCCTCAAATTTCAGCGAAATTCGGTCGAATTTCCATCGAATATCGATATCCATTCGAAATCAAAATTCGACCGAAATGACCGAAATATGGGGATCCTAGTACAAAAAATGACCGAAATGATCGAAATTCTGGTCGAAATTCCACCGAAATTCTGTTTTGGCCGATACCGAAATGGTGACCGAAACCGACATTTAGGGCCTTGACTACTACTGAACAACTTGGACTTAAGCATTTTGGGTTGCGATCAAGGGGCATAGTTGCGCCAAAGCCCAACAAGATGCATAGGTAAACCATCCTCGACAACGAATCTGGTCTAGGCATGGGACGTTACATTGGACCTTATAATATAGAGTTAGGAAACCTTGCTTACCAATTATTTGAGAGATGAATACCTTATTAGAAAGAAGTTTTATCAAAAAATTTCGAGGAGTTGTACTAATGGTAAAACAAGAAAAAATGATTACTCGGTCTCTTCCTTTGCACCTCAAAGCAAGTTCGACCTACCATTTTTTATCAATCGATCTCTTCCTTTTGAAAGAGATCATCATCAAAGGTGAGGGGACGGTAGGAGATCTAGAGAGAGCGTAGGAGACAACTAGCTTTGGAGTAGTAATAGGTGATAGAAACGATATAATCAAAGCCAGCTGATGAAGTGAATGTTAAGAGAGTTGCAATGAGACCCATCGACTTAGTCCCCTAAAACATGATGTCAAGCGCAATTCCCCCCAATAATTCTATCAGTGGGAACTGGGAAATTTATTTACTCTGCCTCCAGCATTATCACAAGATTCACAACTCATCAAACAACCATTAAACTGAATCTGCATGGTAGAACTATTATTTCCTTGGCAAGACGGATATGCGGTTATTATCAACTTTCCCATCCTGACTTTATATGAACCTATATATAATTTAAGTGCAGTTTTTCCGGGGTGTGAATGCAACAAAAATGGCACAAAATGTCCATGTGCAGGACTTGTTTCGATGGGCATCTTTTGGGGTCTGAGGTGTTCATTTTGAACCTACATTTGTTTTTACTTGGTCATGTAGTTCTCTCTGTGCAAGTCTTTGGGCATTGATCCTTGTAGGATTTTAATGAACTAAATGGTTATTATTCTCTTATAACTGTTATCTGGCATTTTAACAAATGAAAAAAATTAAGTGCAAGTTGTTTCCTCTGGTAAATCTACAAAGATCATTCTTGGCTTCAGCAAGTCCTACTTACATCTTCTCCCCGTTTGATGATGTTCAGTCATTTTCTAAAGACGGTGCCATCTTTAAGTTTCTGCATGTTCTTGCTTCACAATCATTTGTTGGTGTTATATCGCTTTTGCAAAATTGTTTGTGCCATTGATCCCATTTGCACAGATGTCTGAACTCTTTGACCCTACTCACTCCAGCTCTTTGTGTACGTCAGCTTTTTTAGTAAAAGCCAAAAGACAGTATCTTCTGAGATGAATGGTCAATTTACAGCATCCCAATCTTTGAATCCATTCGATAAGTGAGCACTTGAAAAAAAAGGTGCCCACCGGCTATTTGCTCCAACTCATAGAGGTGTTCAGGAGATGGCACCAACTCCATTCATAAATAACTTACCCCAAACCACATCAATGGAATCAGAAGGTTTAGCCCTTTTTACTGGAAGGTTTAATACTCAGATATTCTCTTCTTTCCCGTTTATGTTATGTCTGAAATGAATTTAGTCATGTTACATATAACTATTCTGATATATTCTGATATATCATCATGTTCACGATATATTCATTTTGACAGGTTTAGGATGCCAAGATCATTCTGGATACCGTGTTCTCCTATATCAATAGATATTGAAGGGTGTAGCAACGATATGCCATCTCGTATCGCCGATATCCGGGGGAAGTGAGACTTTCTTATGGCTTTACAATTCATTCGCACGCCTTCAGTAAAACTCAATGGAAGGCAGGTTGGATATAGGCAAATCTGCAAGAAGTGATGGTGAGCATGTTGTCTGTACCCTCTATAGAAGGAATTGATATCCAAGGCATTTTCCAGGAACTGCTTGCTCTTGACAAGGTAAAATTTTAATATAAATTTCCAGAGACCTTGAACCAACTTCAGTGCTGTATACAGGTATTTATTGTGTACTATGCACTTGAATGTAGATGATTTTCCTTTTAGAACTATTTGGTGGATCGTCTGTTAGTGTAGTAGGCCATGTATCATGAGGTCCTGTAGCAGTGTATTTTGCAGCTGTTTTTGGTGGATCGCCTTGCTAGCTTCTTTAAGTCTGAAGCCATAGGAGTAGTTCAACAACAACAACAAAGCCTTCTCCCACAATAAGTAGGGTCGGCTACATGGATTTTTTGCCTCCATTCAGATCTAACTTGGGTCATTCTCGGGCTTAGAACCGAAAAACTAAGATCCCTTCGTATAGTCTCATTCCAACACTTCTATGGCCTTCCTCACCCTTTCTTAGTCGGCTCAACATCCCAAAACTTGCATCTCCTAACCGGTGCATCAGTTGACCTCCTTTGCAAATAGCCAAACCACCTTAAACGGTTTTCTCGCATATTATCCTCGATCAGAGCTACACTAACTTTCATTATGATTGCATCATTCCCCAACCAATGTGTATCGGCCTAGATTAAGTGGATTTTCAAAGTGAAATAAATGAAAAATACAAACCCTGATTGAACTCCAAAAATGAGTCCGAACCACCTACCTTAATTAAAGATATCATGATCTCGATTTATTTATATAAATAAAACAAATAAATATTGACGGGTTCAAAGTAGATGAAAACAAAAAACAAAATCCTAATTTTATAATAATTCCTTATTCGTATTGCATTAGTTCTCTACCGCTTCAAAAAACTTATTTCATGATGAGTTGTTTAATCTTTAGTTGCGATGTTTGATGAATTGACTTAGGTATGATATACTAATCTTTCTAATAATTTGGTGACCTTATTCTACATCAGTTGTCTAATGCTGAGAAAAACTCATCTCATGATGAGTCGTTTGATCGATAAATGGGAGCAAGCTTGTAAAAAATGACTGGCTAGGTCAAATAGTAAGCCTATTTAGTCGACTCAATGGGTTAGGTGACTTGATGAGGCCCAATCAGCCATTAGTTGGTCAAACAACTAATTGACCTATCAGAGTATATGGATATTTGTTTGTCTCGCATGGCCATAACCCAATTAATAGGTTTAGGAACTTAATGTCCCATTGTAAGCCATCTCCTATGTTCCCTCTTGCAATAACCCTCCCCCTTCGAGTCCCAACGATGAGACCCAATCAGTGTGGGCTTATTAGCATACCTCGTCCCCTCAAGCTCCCTCGCACCCCCAACAACCTCTTATCGTCTTCGTCGCGACGCCACAACGTGCTCCAGCTAGCATCTCCTCCACTTCACTCTCATCAGTCATTGCTACTGCCACAAGCTCTCTCTCCAGCTTCCTCTCAAGGTACATGAGCTCAAGAAATTAGGGTTTTTACATTTTTTAACAAATTTAATTTTTATTTGTTTATTTATTTGATATTATTTGTTTATTTTGCCTTGTGGATGTTTAGTTTTAAACTTGTTAGATTTATCATATTTTCTACTTCATTTGTGTCATGTAACCCTTCGAAGTCTTTTCTGTACCTGTACTTTTCCCTTTTTGCTCTCTAGGATTTCTCGCTATATAAGAGACCCTAGACCGATGAAATAAATACAACTCATTATTTTCTCCACATGGTATCATAGCAACAATCCTAGACCGGAGTTTTGACTTAACTCCACCCTGCTGCCACCTTCAAGCCTCTCCTCGTGCCTACGCGGACTCTTCTTCCTCTCCTATGGCCCCGAGCAAGCTCTCTAAGGGTTGCCGCCAGCCCCCCTTCGGGCACCGATCCTGCTGCAGCAACCCTCAGGGCCATCACCGGCAAATTCTAGGGCTCAGCAACAGCTGTTGCAGCACTTCCAGGGCCATTGCAACGGTCACTATGGTGTTGTCAAAGGCCACTGCAGCCCCCAGGGCCGCTGCAGATGCTGCAGCAGCCCTCTAGGTCCTCTGCAACCACCGCCAGCAGCCCTTCAAGGCCTCTATCGTCACTAACGGAGCCTCATAGGGACGCCTCCAATCTCCAAGAACCGTCGCTACTTCCGTCAAGCACTTGATTTTCTCTTGAACTATTGTGGAGTGCATTTTTCAGATCTTTTGCATGTCTGAAATGTGAGCTCTAGGACATCTTTTGGTCCTCATATGCATACTTAGTCGATTGCAGAATCCCCTTCATCTTTAAAGACCATGACGACACCTACTTCCCCTACCGAGACAAAACCCTTGGCCACAAACATGATGGCACAAGGCACTACTATCAAATTTGAGTGCACAGAAAATTGTGTGCTCTAGTCTCGATCGTATGGTGTTCATTGGTAGTCAACAGAAATTATGCATCCTGACTCAAGATCCTCTAGATGAAAAGAACAAAGAATACGATAACTGGCAGACGAACAACTACTCGGTTATCAACTGGATCACCAATAGTGTTGAGGCACACATTGCCACAAATCTTCTCTACAAGAACACAACCAAAGAGATGTGGGAGGACCTTGAGAAGTTATACTCCCAGAATTAGACAAAGTCACATCTTGTAGATATCTATAAGCGGATCCGACATGCATCTCAAGGTGATTACACGCTTGTAGATTACTGCATGCATCTCACTAATCTGTACGAGGAACTTGCGATATTGCAGCCTTCATATTGAATCAAACATGTACAAGAGCGTTCAGATTGGAAGGTATATCATTCTTAATGACATGCATTCCAGCTACTAGGCAGTGAAAGAGCAATTTCTTATATCAGATACACCGCCAACGGTGAAGGTCATTTTTTACCGTCTTGAGGAACTAGAGACATCTAATGCTAGATCTCATGTCTTGCCTTCGGTAGAAAGTTTTACACACAGTCGCATCTGGGAGAGGAGGTTGATATGACTATTGAGGAGGACGTGACCGCGATTCAAGACATGGTCGAGGACGAGAGCTTGAATGTGGGTGTGACTTTGACCATAGTTGTAGGCTAGATACTAATACCCCTCATTTTCCGCAATGCACTCATGGTCGGTGGAACGATTCATCCGGACAATGCTGGGAGAAGTTTGGTATACTCCCTATCATGCCAATAGTGCCTATGAGGATGCCAATGATGTAGAAAATGCGTCAACTACAACAACCCCTAGTGGTAAGATAATCCACCTCAATGATGCAAATTACTCTTACCTGATGCAGATTCTTCGAACTCCTGGGACTACTGCCTCCAATGATATTACCACTGATGTCCTGGCTACTCCTTCAAGTACAGTAGTAAACTCTGCCATCACTCCTGCTCCAACCTGGATTATTGATTCTGGCACCTTCACTCATCTAACTAGAGAAGGTAGTCTGCTAACCTCCTCTTATCATCTTCCTCTTTGAAGTCGGTTCAAGTCACCAATGGAACTCACTCACATGTTACTACCGTTGGAACAATGGAGTTCTCCTCCAAGCTTCGACTGTTCGGGGTTCACTGTGCTCCTAATTTACCTCTTAGCTTATTGTATGTTCATAAGCTTTGTGTTGAGCTTAATTGTTATGTGAATTTTATGGACCTTGTTTATTTCAAGACATCCAGACGAGATAAATTTTTGTTGGGGTCATGAGAAGAACGACATGCATCATCTTGACATACAATCGGATTCCAAGATTGTCAGTGTTGCATCCATCTCTGAAGACTCGCTCCTATGGCAAATGCACCTTGAGCATCCATCTGTCAAGGTTCTCTCCATGATGTTTCATGAACTCTCTACTCTGAAGCCCTTTCAGTGCAAGGCATGTGAGTTCGGGAAACATCAACGAGCTTCGTTTCATATTCATACTGAGTCACGTAGTACTAGTCTTTTAGGTCTTGTTCATTGTAATGTTTAGGGGCCTTGTTCGGTCCGAACATTGAGTGGACATCGTTATTTTATTGCCTTTGTCGATGATTATAGTCCATCTTCTTGGGTATATTTAACAAAGGAGCGTTCAAAGATTAATAAAATTGTCAGAAATTTCTTTCAATATGTTTAAACATCTTTTTCTACCCGTGTTAAGATCATTCGGACTGACAATGCTCTTGAGTTCACTCAACAGGACTTGGCATCTTTCTTCACGTCTCAAGGGGATGTTCACCAAACCTCTTGTTCGTATAACTCGCAACAGAATGGGGTAGCGGAAAGAAAATTCCGACACTTGCTTAATATTGTCAGATCTCTTTTTAAACAAATGAGTGTTCATAAGCATTATTGGGGGGCCATCCTTATTGTTGTCTATCTCATCAACAGAGTTCCTTCTTCTGTTCTCAAAGGGGGAACTTTTGTCTCTTTATTATACCCTACTAAGTCTCTTTTTCCTCCAACTCTGATGATTTTTGGTTGTATTGCTTTTGTTCATAACTTCCATACAACTGATAAATTATCACCTCGAGCTACCAAGTGTGTCTTTCTCGGGTACTCTTGTACTCAAAAAGGTTATCGATGTTATGATCTTGTTGGACGTCGATACTATGTGTCTGTCGATGTCACCTTCTTTGAGCAGACAAGCTTCTTCACACATGCAGTGGGTGACATCACTTTGGACCCCCGCCCCTCCACCGATCGTTTATACTCGCAAGCATAGCACTACACATGCTTATGCACCTTTGTCCCTTTGTTTATCCCTTTTATGCAGGATAATATGACAACTTAGAGTTCTCCCACCCCTGCTGACTCGGATGTATCTGAGGAACTTCCGATAGCTCTCCGCAAGCAAAAGAGGCAACATACTTTTTTTGAAGCATCAAAAAAGGGGGAGACACTCTATGGTGTTCGCCCCAATATATTAAAAGTAAAAAAAACAAAAAAAGATACAAAAAGTTACAGAAACCAAAGATACAATACCCAAAAGGGGGAGCCGAAAAAAACAACAATCAAAGATTATCCCCGAAATCCGCCAGAGGGTTACCCTGTACACCAATCTTCCAGGAGACGCGAAGAATGGAAGCTAACGTTCTCCCTATAGAACCGTTGGCCAGCAAATAGGGCATCATTCCTCCCCAGCCAGATACTCCACAGCCGAGCAATCGGAACCAAAAAGTCCTACATTTCCCTAGTCCTGTTGCAAAACAAGCTTTCACAAAAGGCTAGCAGACCCTCCGAGTTGACCCAATCCAGATCAACCCAAAGGCCCCTAACCGAGCAACAACCAAAAAACAAATGGTCAATGGTTTCCGCCTCCTCATCACAAAGCCCGCAAATAGGCCCAATATTAGCAAAGAACCGGGCACATCGGTCGCGCGTTAAGAGCCTCCCCCTACGCAGAAGCCACAGGAAGACCCCAATGCGCTCAGGAAGCTTCAGACCCCAAAAGAGGCAACATACTTATCATCCTATGTCACATTTTACTTCTACTGGTGGTTTATCTAGCTATGATAAGAGGTTTGCAGATGTCCTAAATGCTATGTGTCTCTAGAGATCATTATAGTGCGATGTAGAAATAGGGTTGGCAACATGCCATGGATGAGGATATGGATGCACTTACCTCCCGAGGAACATGGGATCATGTGCCATGCCTCCAAGAGTTCGACATGTGGCTTGCCAACGAATCTTCACGACCAAGCAGTCGCATGATGGGTCCATTGACAGGTTGAAATCCAAATTAGTTGCCAAAGGCTTCACGCAAACCTTTGGGGTTGATTATTTTGAGGCCTTCTCTCCAGTTGTCAGAATAGGATCGATATGTACCATTCCCCTTTTGTTGCTAACAAGATCTGGCCCATTTACTAATTTTATGTGAAGAACACTTTCCTCTATGGTGACCTTGAGGGGGAGGTACGCATGATGCAACCATCGGGTTACGTAGTTGAGGGAGGGTATATGTCGACTATGCAAGGTCATCTATGGTATAAAGCAGAGTCTCGATGCATGGTTTGATAGACTAACTACTGAGATCAACACCTTTGGGTTTCAGAGGATGACATTTAACTACTCTGTCTTTGTCAGACGACAATCTACTGACACCATCATTCTTGTTTCCTATGTTGATGATATGGTCATCATAGGAGACGATGAAAATGATATTTTAGAGACCAAGAACTTCTTCCTGAAGGTCTTTGTAAAGAAAGATCTTGGCCAACTCCGTTACTTTCTTGGCATTGAGGTGATACGCACTATAGAGATGCTCCATCTCTCATAGAGGAAGTATTGCCTTGGCATTCTAACCGATGTGTGACTACTCGGATGCAAACCATCTAGCATCCCTACAGAAGTGAGAATAAATTCTACATGTACTGATCCAACGTTTGAGGATACTACACAATAGAGAAGCTTACTGGGTAAATTACTTTATCTCACGGTTACTAAGCAAGATATATCATATCTTATGAGCAGAGCCAGCCAGCACATGGAGAGGCTTTTTTACAGTCATTGGCATGATGTTTGTCTGATCATTCGATATTTGAAGGAATCTCCAGAACGTGGAGTCTCCTATGGGGTCAATGGACACACTAATGTCTCTGCCTATACAGATGTTGACTATACCAGTTCGACTAAGGATCGTTGATCTACTACACGCTATGCCATGTTTGTTGGAACGTTACTTGGTGGAGAAAGAAGTAGAAAATGATCCCCAGATCAAGTGCAGAGGTAAAATACAAGGCAATGACCCAAGCCACCTGTGAGATTACATGGTTTGTCTCTTTTTTAAAGGAACTGGGACTTTCAGTTGTTATTCTTCTACCTTTATACTGCGACAACATGTCTGATATGTACATTACCACCAATCCTATTTTCCATGAGCAGACAAGACACATTGAAGTTGATTGTCATATCATTCGTGATGCAATACGAGGAGGATAGATCAACACTCCACACATCTCCATTGAACTCCAACTTGCAGACATTTTCACGAAGGCGATTCCCAAGAAGCGCCTCTTGTATTTAGTTTCCAAGTTGGATATGATCGACGGATATGCTCCAACTTGAGGGAGGATGTTAGAGTTATTGCATTTTCTACTTTATTTGTGTCATGTAATCCTTCAAGGTCTTTTCAATACTTTTCCCTTTTTGTTCTCTAGGTTTTCTGTGAACCCCTTAGGATCCGGGTACCCGTTAATCACACATTTGCACTATTATTCACATGAGATCGCAGAAGTTACAGAAAAGCAGGGAAATTTTTTTTTCACATCCACAATCATTAATGTCCACAAGCTAATATAACAATTGGCACCAAAAACTCATTTCATTAATTTCCATATACTTTACAACATGTACAGTGACTGACAGTACATACAGAATTCCCAAAAATCTGACTGAAGAGAAGAAACATAATACATTAACAACCAAAAAAAACTGACACAAAATAAACCATACCGTCGGGTATAAACTCTATCTCCTGGAACCATGTATAGCTACTGAGCTGCTACTGAACAGCAGATTGTTTGCCTGCCAAACATGTTAGGAAAGAAGAGGCGTCAGCGGTTGCTGGACCTCCCAAAAACTTATATAAAAATAACAGGCATTTATTGTGTCCAAAAGCAAGCACGTAGAGAGGCAAGAACAACTCAAATTAAAATTTATTTCCACTTTGCAAATTAAAAAGGTTTCCAAATTCTAGTAAGCACCTCTTATGATTAGTTATTATCCCAACATTCCCCACATAAGCATATTTCTATCGTAACTGATTGTATATTTTATTCTCATAGTACTCAGAGATCATATTTATGGATTTTGATAACGGAAAAGGTGAGATGAGAAAGTACAATGATTTATTTAATTCCTAGTGGATAGTCTGTGGTCTTGGTCAGTGTATAACCTCACACTATGACTCTAAGGTATGGAAAATGCCTTAGGGTTGGGGTGCCTCCATAGGCATGCGGTGTAGTATAATGCATCCTAACTAAGTTCCCAACACGTCCACTAGTTTATTAAAATTTCGAATCAGATTATAGTTACTTCCATCTACTCTACTTTGATTGTAATCTCTTCAAACCTCAAGTGTAACTGTCTCAGATGTAATTTAAGATGATGTAGATATGGATATAGATGATCTGGATGTAAATCGCCAAGTCTGTTGGCGAAAGTAAAACTCAAGCGGTGAAGAAGCCAACGAAAGGGCTTTTCCGTCTCGCCCTCTAATTGGAAGCGCGGTCCAATAGAGGGATAAGTCTACTCCCAAACTACGCCACTGAGACGGGTGAGAGGGACTTCCCGGAAAAGTCACTCTAGAAAAACAGCTCGACCGGTAACAGGCAACCGAGCTCGTACGTAAAACTGAAAACCAAGGATCCCCCGCCTGGGTATCCTAAACAGAGGGTCAGCGTAACTGGTCTAAAGTCGGGATCCCAACGAGGCGTAAAAACACTGCGAGCTCGCATAAAAACCAAAAGAGGACTGGGATCCTAGACCCGCGCACTTGGCGGTCGCTGCCCTATATAGGCTTCCTTTCCTCCGCCCAGTTGAGAGTCACCGCGCTCTTGCACGATCAGGTGTAAAGACCACCATGACCGGTACTATAAAATTTTCAATTATCATTGATTTACCAATCATCTCTACTTTCTTGAACACCTAACTCTTTCTCAATCTTTGTTTGTTATTGACTGTACAGATATAGATCTCTTTGTCAATAGGGGTCTATAGTTAGTAGTGTACCTAAAGAACTAGTTCATAGAGATGATCTACTAGTAGAATCCTTGATCCAGATACATAGTTTAAAGCAAATCAAATGGCATGATCCTATTTCCAGTTCCACAGAAGAATTATCAAAACCAGGAAGAATTGCTACATCCAACTCCAAGATGATAATTTCAATATTTCTATTGGCAGTAGGTTTACTTCTCTTCTCCTACTTTACATTAATTTGAACCAAAAAAATATTTCCTATCATGGAACTCGATTTTGATTAGAGATCGGATAGTTGTACTCGGTCAAACCATTGCAAACTTATAAGCTCATAGATCTTTTAATTGGTGAATAAAGGTTCTACAAAAGTTTTCCGAAATACAATATCATGAACTAAAGCTATTGGAAACTGTTGTCATTGGAAGATCATATGAATTGACTGTTTAATTTGCTTATCGCCATTTTGGATGACAATGCCAGGACCTCTCATGTAGGAAATAGCGTCATGTTGGAAATTTCAGAACCCAGAACCCATGGAATTCATGGCCTCAAATTTCAGCGAAATTCCGTCGAATTTCTGTCGAATATCGATATCCAGTCGAAATCGAAATTCGACCGAAATGACCGAAATGACCGAAATATGGGGGTCTTAGTACAAAAAATGACCGAAATGACCGAAATTTCGGTCGAAATTCCACCGAAATTCCGTCGAAATTCTGTTTTGGTCGATACCGAAATGGTGACCGAAACCGACATTTAGGGCCTTGATGGAATTATGTGCCTATTTTATATCCCAAACAAGTAGTGTCAACTCAAGTGATCTGAGCTATTACAAATAATTGATATATAGTGTCATGATCAATAAACATGTAGGTGTAGTCATTGTAATGGTCACATAATGAAACACAAAAGGGAAAATGTGCAGATGTTATCCTAATCCATTGTTTAAATATATGTCCAGTCTCAACTTTCAAGGTAGAGATATACCTTATATAACAAAAAGATAGGGATCAGAACAAGGGAATAAAAAAATGATTCCCAATTATCATACCAAATAGAATAATTCATGAGAAACATGATTATTTCGACCTACATCGAAATGCATCAAAATACAGTAATCAATGGAATCTAAATCAAGTTACAGATTGGTGAGATTTTGCATTTAACGTTTTTTTTAACTACAATCCGTGTGGATTAAATCTTTTGAAACAAGTTGAATAGAGATCAAGTCATTGAATACCATATTGTTATAGTTTTATTGTATGCCCAAATCAGATGGTACTCCCTTATTAAACATAGAGATTTTGTTGTGCATTTCCAAGAGAATTTATTTTTTTTATTTATACATATATTTTACCATTTCCATTCAGTAAAAATCTCTCTTTTCCTATAAATTTTTCATTTGATGTAAAAGGATCTATTTCTCTACATTTGATTTTGTATGTGAAACTGGAAAGCATTTAGTCTTTCTAACATTTCAAAGTGTATTTGCATCTGGACTCCCCTAATTCCATCAATCATTTAGCGACAATTACCCCCAATTCCCAGGACACAAGAGACATCAAAATGAGATCAAAATTTCTAACAATCACATGCATGACAGGGAAATGCATGACAGGGAAAAAGGAGGGGAGATTGAGCATGCTAGGCAGCAAGGAGGAGGGCTGAGGAATGTACCTCTTAAATTCTCTAAAATTTGGAGAGATTTGATCTTGAATTTGGTAGCAGCAATGGTTGCTAACACATGCAACATGAGTTTCAGATGGGTAACAGCTCCTGGTGCTTGAGTATAGAGAATTACCGATCTTGGGCAGGAGCTTCTTCAATTTAAGGAAATGACAGAAACTCATGCAACAGTTTGTAGCATCAACAATTAGTAGCAGCAGTGGCTGCTACCACATGCAGTAGTTCCCACGAGCAGCAACCATTTGAGGAGAATGGAGATGTCCCGCAGCAGCTTTCCAGCAAAAACACGGAGGAAGAAGAAGGGGGTCTTTCGCTTGGAAAGAAAAGGGAAGCTTTGGGGGAAACGAGAAGAGAGATTGGAAAGAATGACGGGAGGTTATTGCTTATATAACCAACATGGTCTTTGGGGATATGACAAGTGGTAAAGAGATTTGGCAAAATGGAGAAGAGAGAGAGAAACATCACGTGAAATCTGTACAGCATTGGCTGGAATTTTAATAAATATTTATTATATATATATATTGCTTTGGAATGCGAAAGTCCTCCGTATAAGCACCTCGGTTCTCGGTTTCTGACGTGCAATATCTCATTTTGACCGTCTCGGAATGACGATCAATATGAGTATAATATTGATAAACTTCCGATCGGGTTTTGAATACCCGAAATTTTCGGATACGTTTTTTGTTTAAGGTTAAATTTTGTGATTAAAAATATCAAACGACCTTCGATTGACGATCGGTCGATTCCGTTGGTCTTGTTTCGTCGAATCAGATCTAATGACGGTCTCGGTTTATTTTGAGATTTCCGAATTTGCGTCGCGACTTTTTACGACACGCGATTCGATGCGACCGATTTTTGGTTGATTTCGCCCGAACGAATTTTGATTTATGATCAATTGATCGATTTAGGTTGTTTGACATTGACAAACCACTTTATTGGATTAATCGGACTCTAATCTGGTCGGGTTCGGGGTTAGCGGATTCCGGATGTTACATTTTCTCTATATAAGAAAATCTAAAACTACGGAATAAACACAATGATTCATTCTTTCTCCACAAAACTATATTGTGAATATTTAGTTTTTATGATGAATGGTTACAAAGGTATATTGTGAACATTTAGACTCTATTTATGGACAATGCAATTAAATTCTAAGTAAATTTAGTTACAAAGGTATACATTGAAATTTAATTTATGGACAATGCTAGTCGACTATTGAATGTTTTAACAGGTATATTTAGATTTTTAATGTTTAGAATATGGACATTGCAACTGGATGAATATTAAATTTTTATGAATGATAATGGTGAATGTTTTTTTAGAGGTATATGGTGAATAAATGGACATTGAAATTTAATGGTGAATTTTCAGATTGGCCAAAGCAAGAGAAAGAAAGATGGAAGATCTTTCTTAAGTGATATGCATCAAGGCAAGGAAGGAAATATCGGTATCGATATCGTTTCGATACAATGTCGATACCGATATATTGCCGATATATCGGCGATATATCGACGCATATCGCTGAAACCCGGTATCCACCAAGGCATTTTCTCCTGTCGATATCCGATATCGTCCATATCGGCGATATATCGGTGACCTGTCGATACCGATATATCGCCGATATATCGACGATATATCGCGATATGGCGATCCCTGCATCAAGGATGAGGAAGAAGATGTGTTGTCACTCAAAAGGATATATAGACTAGATGGAAGTAATATTTTCAAAAGTTTTTCATTGGGGAACGGAATAAAAATATTATTTTGGGAGATATTGCTGGTAGTGAATGTTACATGAATCGTGCAAGCATAGATAGATGCAAAGGAAGTAAAGGAAACTTTAAAGTTTATTAAACCTGGGAAAGGGGTAGGACCTTATTACATTCATATAAAAATTTGGAGAAATCTAGGTGAACAGGGATTTTGGCTCATAAATTTAATGTTATTTAGCGAAGCAAGAAAATGCATGAAGAATCGAAGAGATGCATTGGGGTGCCTCTTCATAAGAATAAAGGAGATAGCCATTCTTTGGGTCATTTGATGTGCTAGAAATGAGAAAATCTTTCAGGGGCATCCTTTTATCTGTGAGAGGGTGTTGGGGCACTACGAGGCACTGATGTGATTGTCGCTTAGTATGTAGTTTCCTTTTCTGGTGCTTTCTAGTTGTATATATTCGTAATCGTGTGTTAATGGAATAAATTTGAGGTGAGCTCCATTCTTGGGGCTACACCCTCTTTCTCCGCACACAAAAATAATAAAGAAGATATTCAAATTTGTTTGAATTACAGAGGTATCAAATTGATGAGGCATACTAAGAAAAATTGGGAATGCGTGATTGAAAGAAGGTTGAGGCAAGTTTCCAAAGTAATTGAAAATCAATTCGCAGTCATGACAAGTCGCTCAATTATTGAAGCTATCCACTTGTCGAGGAGAACAATGGAGATTGCTAAAGCTAAAAAGAGGAACATACATATGATTTTTTATTGATTTGGAGAAGGCATATAATTAAGTCCCACAGAAGATATTGTGGAGAGTTTTGGAGAAGAGACAAGTATATGTCTTATACATTAACCTTATAAAGGAAATGTATTATGGGGCTTCATCTTGTGTAATGTTGGAAAAGAAAATAGCCCACCCATGTGTTTAGTACCACATGGGGGAGCGGTCACTATTTGGTCTGTCCGTGGGGCTATATAAGGAGCGCCACACCCCCTGTACTCATTGAGAACTTCAATAGAAGAAATGCCCAATTCAGGGGCTTCTCCCGTGGTTTCATCCCGCTCCTTCTGGAGTAGGGTTCCACGTTAAAATCTTTGTTCTTATTGTTCTATCTTTATTTGCAATTCCGCTTCCGCATTCTATTTCTCTACATGGTATCAGAGCGGGTTCGATTCTCGAGAAATCATGTTATATTTTTTTTCGAGTTTCGATTTTGAGTTATTGTTTTAAAGATCATATATGGTTCATACGGGTTTTTCAAAGCCCTAGATCATCCAGATGTGTAACCTCTCCGTATAGCCCAGGCGGGGCTTGTGCTACAGGCATCTGCGGCGCCCCCTCTTCTCAGATCCAACCCCCTGGCGCCCTCGCGCAAGCAGAGCCTCTTGGCTTCTATACATCTAGATCTGTGCAACCAGATCTGTGCATCGCAGATCGTACGCAGCCTGCAGGCGGCTGCAAGGCGGCGCCGTATATCTCCTCCAGGCGGCCGCGAGTCCCAACGGGCATCCAGGCCCCGGTGGTGATCTCCAGTCCTCGCGCATTCCATACGCCCAAGCATCACAACATGGCGTGATTCCCAGGTCAAAAGCGACATTGCATCACCTCCGCGGAAAGCCCTAGCTGCCAAGGGCGATTCCATCTCGCGCCCAGGCGGCGCACGCCCCTCTCCAGGGCCTCCACAGGGCCTCTCCCAGCGGGCGATGATCCCGCAAACTTTGTCGATGATGTCTCTCCAGACCGGCTTCCTCGGGCGATGAAGAACACTCCAGGCGGCAACGCGCATCGGCGATGGAGCCCAGAACAGACCCGCGCGCAGGCGATGCATGTCCCCGCTCCGCCGCGTGCGCCAATAGCGTCGCCCCACCCCCTTCGCTCGATGAACAGGAAACCCCCGATGGGGGCGACGACATTTAAGAGAAGGGTTCCTGGGAACCCTAACGTAGAAATCCCAAGGGGAGGCGACGCACGATTGAAAAAAAAAGGGGAAGGGGTTCCTGGGAACCCTAGGGCCCCGTGCCCTTTTTTTAAAAAAAAATTATGGCCGTGAGAATAAGGAGAATCTTGAGCCGAATGAAGGGCTGTTACGGAGAGAGAGTTGGGTTCCTCTTTGGGCCATATTAAGTAAAAAAAAGAGAAGGAATCATCATTTGCAAAAAGAGAGAGAGAGACAGAAAAAAATGATGAAACGGCCAAATGTCATTCATGTTTTGAAAAGCCGGAAAAGTTGTGATCGGCTAAGTGTTTATTTTGTCCCCAATATTGTTAACTTCTCCCAACTTGTCTTTATTTTCATTTTTTCTCACAAGTTTGGGAGAAAGGGGGAGTAAAAGCCATATGCATCCTACATCGTTGATTGACAGACCAAACACTTCGGATTTCACAGAATATCATGCCATCTTCACTGTGCATCGATCTTCGTCGTGGTGTCTCTATCCTCGACATCGACTCTACACCGGTTTTGTTTTCTTTAAGGCACGATGGAGACAAAGTCCGGTGACCCGCAGGCACGACTGAGAGAGAGATCCGGTGACCAAGCAGGCACGACAGAGACAGTCCGGTGACCTTCCAGGCACGACAGAGATACGTTCCGGTGACCTGATATACCCGTCAGCAAGCGGGTTTGTCTACCAGTTGCGGATACATACGTTTATTGTGGTGATTTCAAATGAAGATGTAATGATGTATATTTTTCTTTATTGTTGCAAGTTGCAGCTGTCCCAGCTACCAACTTGAGGGGGAGTGTTGGAAAAGAAAATAGCCCACCCATGTGTTTAGTACCACATGGGGGGGCGGTCACTATTTGGTCTGTCCGTGGGGCTATATAAGGAGCGTCACACCCTCTGTACTCATTGAGAACTTCAATAGAAGAAATGCCCAAATCAGGGGCTTCTCCCGTGGTTTCATCCCGCTCCTTCTGGAGTAGGGTTCCACGTTAAAATCTTTGTTCTTATTGTTCTATCTTTATTTGCGATTCCGCTTCCGCATTCTATTTCTCTACAGGATCCAGTCTGGGAAGACTATTTATTTTAATATCAATATGGATTTGCATCAAAGTTCAGCTTTGAGTCCCTTTTTTATTTTAATTATGGACGAGTTGACTAGTCACATTCAGGATGAGATATATTGGTGTATGTTGTTCATCGAGGATATTGTGTTGATTGATGAAACAAGAGATACAGTAAATGAGAAGTTGGAGGTTTGGAGGCATGCCTTAGAGACTAAAGGATTTCGTATAAGTATAGCTAAAACTGAATATATGAAGTGCACATTTGATGGAAACAATAATGAAGGACTCGAGGTAAAAGAATGGAGATGATAACATTCAAAAGAAAGATTCGTTTAGATACTTGGAATCTATTTTGCAACATGATGAGGAAATTTATGGAGATATTAATCATAGAATAGATGCAGGTTGGCTAAAGTGGAGACGAGCATCTGTTATTCTTTGTAATAAAAAAACCCTTTGAAAGTCAAAGTATTACAAAACAGTCGTGAGACCTGTTGTGCTCTATAGATAAGAATGTTGGCCAGTGAACCATATATATGTGCAAAGAATGATAGTAGCATAAATGAAAATGTTGAGGATGGGTGGTCATATATGAAAAGATCGGATTCGGAATGATGCAATCAAAAAGGAAGTTGGTGTAGCTCTGATAGATGATAAGATGAGAAAAAACTACTTAAGATGGTTTGGCCATTTGCAAAGGAGGTCATATGATGCACCAGTTAGAAGATGCGAGATTTGGGATGTTAAGTTGGTTAAGAGAAGGTGAGAAAGGCCCAAGAAGTATTGGAATGAGGCTATCTAAATGGATCCATGTAAACGACCCTACTAAATTGCGGGAAAAGGCTTTGTTGTTGTACGTTGAATAATTATGATTTATGATTGATATGTTTGTTTGATGGAAATTGATGAATGATTAACATTTAGTATTATTACTTTTAAGTCGCTAACTTGTAAGTTTGTAATATCTTAGATGGATACACTTCCTACGAACGTCGCTTCTAATAGTGATTCGTCGTTTAATGAGTTAGTAGGATCATTGTTTTTAAAAACGCACCTTGAGGCGATGAGGCGTGCGCCTCGAGATGTTTTTCGGGCTATAGCCTCATACAGCCTCAGTGAGGCGTGCACCTCGAAGCATGCCTCGAAGCGCTGCCTCATGTATGAGTTGGTTTTTTTATTTTTTTCTACAATATTTTTTCTTTTCTTTTTTTATTGTGAGCTTTTCATCTTTCGTAGCCAAGTATTTTCAAGTCCTTAAGCTCACGATTCACTGAAATGCATTTTTTAAATTTATTAACATATTAAGTTTATTTTTACTTTGTTATTCGTGTTCTATATAAATCAACATGAACAAAAAATTGAGCCCGAAGTCCTTAAATATAATGCCTCTACTCTTTACTATGAATCAAGCATAAATGTTTTTTTATTGAAACGTTTGGATGCAAGTCCCCTACTTTGACCTAAATTTAGAAAAGTATATTTTTGTAAACATGTCTCATCTTTTCTTCTATTCAATCAAGGTTCAGTTAATACACATCAAAGCATGCATGAACAAAGATGGTCATAACATGCAATATTCAAATATTTTATCCC